>JBBDGP010004486.1:0-150602 GCA_037952835.1 Lithobates septentrionalis
AGGTATAAAGAAAACCGCCGCGCGAGACGTCTAAAAAAGGGGCAACCGAGCAATCAAGACATTGATTAGGAAATGAATGATCAGGTGCCCGGGGTGCCCGTACATGCCAAATAGTGTGGAGGGAGAAAATCAAGGAAGAAGCATAAGCCACTGCCACATTTTGAATCAATAATATTAATATTAATAATTAGATTGAATAAACCATCAAATAATATATATTATATATAATGCAAAAAAAAAAAAAAAAGGGGGGGGAAATGTTATTGTAATAAATAAAAAGAAATTATAAAAAAGGTTTGTAACTCAAGGTGTCATTTAGGCCTGGATGTTTTAGAGCATTGAGAGTCACAATCCATTTGGTTTCACGTTGTAGCAGAATTTTATCATAATTGCCCCCTCTTTCATTTGGGGGAACGTGTTCCAAAGCATAAAAGTGCATCAGATGATCGTTAAATTGATGATGGAGGCCCATATGTCGACTTATAGGGGTCTCCATCCTCAAGAGGATGGAGACCCCTATAAGTCGACATATGGGCCTCCATCATCAATTTAACGATCATCTGATGCACTTTTATGCTTTGGAACACGTTCCCCCAAATGAAAGAGGGGGCAATTATGATAAAATTCTGCTACAACGTGAAACCAAATGGATTGTGACTCTCAATGCTCTAAAACATCCAGGCCTAAATGACACCTTGAGTTACAAACCTTTTTATAATTTCTTTTTATTTATTACAATAACATTTCCCCCCCCCTTTTTTTTTTTTTTTGCATTATATATAATATATATTATTTGATGGTTTATTCAATCTAATTATTAATATTAATATTATTGATTCAAGCAGTGGCTTATGCTTCTTCCTTGATTTTCTCCCTCCACACTATTTGGCATGTACGGGCACCCCGGGCACCTGATCATTCATTTCCTAATCAATGTCTTGATTGCTCGGTTGCCCCTTTTTTAGACGTCTCGCGCGGCGGTTTTCTTTATACCTCAGATTGATCCGTGCAAACGGGATTGATTAATTTATTTAATCAGTGACAGTATTTTTGAGGGCTTCTTTAAATTCCGATCATCCCTACATAATGCCCAATTTTTGGTTATTCACTAGCCACGTCAGTGTAGTGATCTCCACTCAATTGCATTTATCGATTTTACAATATTGCTGCCCTCTTTTGAGTCTTGCGAGCCTCCTTACTACCAGATTTAAGACGTAGGATCTTCAAAGATGGCCGCGAACCTATTTGCCAATACTTGACGTCACTTACGCGACTTCATGTATGGGCGGCGGAGGTGTGCGCATGCGCGAGCGTCTCTTTTGTGTCCGCAGCGTGACGACGAGTCAGACGTCGTCACGCTGGAGGGTTTTAAAAGCGGGGCTTCATTCCCCGCCAATCTCTGTCAGTTCCTGTTTGACACATGGGGCAGAGATATCTCCCGGACGGGCTACTCTAGTTCAATAAGAAACAGTAAGTCTAGGTTTATTTGCTTTCTACATTCAATATGCACTTTTAAATATCGATGTTACTCAGAGATACCTTTCCTATATCTCTCCTTATATATACACTGTTTAGGTTCTTTTGTTGTCAGTCTGCAGCAATACCTCCAGGTCCAGCTTAGCCAACAGCTGTGGATGGACGTATACCGCCCCCTCTGCGTCTGCTATTCTACTGCATTTTTAGAACCATCTCTCCACATCGGTTAGCAATTTTGCAATCTACCATCTTTTGGATGTATTTCTCTTTTTATTCTGAATTGATTCTATTGAGGTATTTTTGGATTGAAATTAGTTTATATCTACATAGAAGTATCATCGCTATTTGTTTAAACCACCTAGACTTACTTTCTTCTATTTTCCTCCTTTTTTTTCTCTTCCAAAGAAGAGCTTATATTCAAAGATTTTTATCTCTCTCTGCATGCCTCCCTAGTGAGGTGAGAGTCAAGGAGGAAGCATTTTGCCATTACACAATGTCCATGTGATTTGTAGACTTCCTTCTACAGGTAAGCTCCTTTGAGCTGAATGATGATAATGCAAAAAATCCAGCTCCCTTCCCTTTCCCCTTTTTTTCCCCTTTTTCCCTCCCTCCCCTTTCTCCCCCCCCCCCCCCCTCTTCCCTTTTTTTTTTTTTTTATAATATATATATAATGTCTTACACAGATGTAGATCTAATTACCAGACTTATTTTGTATATTGTTTATATTCTAACATTATGATTTCATGAGGTATAAGCAGATATGTATATGTATGATTTATGGATATATTTTTTCTATTTCTTATAGTTGACCTTAATATCACAAATATATCTCCTGAAGAAGCTTATGCAAGCGAAACATGTTGAGAAAGTGGTATTAATTTGTAAATCAAAGGGTTACCTTTTTTTCCCCCACCCCCCCTCCCCTTTTTTCATATTGTATATTGTCCTTGATCATGTCTGTTTCCTTTTATAAGATTGTTTAATAAAATATGTTTTTATGATATGTTGGATACATTACCTGACTCAAGCACCGTTAAAAGTCCCTGAGGACCATATATTGGCCTCAATGTCCCTTTCTTACATTTAAAGTGAATTTCTGGGATGTGGTGCTATTGAATTTTCCTCTCTTTCCGTAATTTCTCTGTAAATCGTATTCTGAGGTGTTACCCACCTTCTCACTCCTAGGAATTTGAGGAATTTCTTGATCATTAACATATTGACTGTTAAATTTAGAATCTTTTATTCAATCATTATTGTTTTTGATTGTTTTGATTTTTTGGATTATTTGTTTGTTTTCTCTGGGTTTTCAAAATGGCTCACCACTGTGGCAATGCATTTACGGGTTTTATGGACCAGATCCATAGATCCCAAAATGCCACAGGAGGTGGTTTATCTATGGATCGCTTTTTTCTTCGTCTCCAGCGAATGCTGGAGAAGAAGGCAAGAGTTTTTTGGAATAAATGGTATTTCTCCAAATATCTGGAAGACCAAATTGCCCCTTGGGGATTGAGAATCCAGATTTTTCCTACTGTGAGCAAATTAGAAACATCTTTTAGAACAAATTGGGAGACCAATCTCCAATCATGCTCTATGAGAATGATGGAACTGCTATGTGGTTACTATGATGAAGAATTGGCTTCTTTAGACAGGGAAATAGAAAAACTATATGCTGAAAATAGCCTGATTGTTTCTAATGACCTCTTCTCTAACCGTGAGGGAACCCTTAAAACGCACATAGAGACCTACGTAACTGAAATCTTAAAGACTAAAGAAAAGAAATTCCTGAGAGATAAGGTGTCATATGATAGCAATCAGGCTTATATCTGGACCCAAACCAGAAAAAATAAGAAACAAAGGACCAATATGCGAAATTCGGGAGACGCTCCCTCCGAAGCAAACGATTCTGACACATCCTCCATTTCTTCCATTTCTTCACAGGCACCAGCATCTTCCAGGGACTCTGGATCTTCCAGAACACGCACGGACGGTAACACTCACGCACCCACCGGGTCAAGTAAGAGACACCCCAACACGAATCGCACTCCAATTCATACGAGAGCTACCACGGCCAAAATTAACACTTCACACGCACTAACACATCGGGACACTACAGTCAACACTCAATTGAGCACTTCACTATCCCCCATTCTAGTACCCCCCACCAATCACACGCACGATTCCAATCAGACGGATTTTCGCCCGGCTCCGATCTTCACACAACCGGTACACGAATCCAAAAAGCTGACCACCATGGAGGGTCTCCCAAAACAGGCCAAAACTTTGAGATAATAAATCTATCTTCTATTCCCTTGAGTGATGATCAACTCTCTGTCTTGGAATTAGGGCTGACCTTCTGTCCGACACAGAGAGTTGATCAGTTTGAACTTATCAAAGATCTCAATTTGTTTGCTCGCAAGCTTATGCTTCGCATTATTTTTGATAAATCCGTACAATCCAATATAACACCTCCTCAATCCACAGTGGAAAACATCACACTGAATGAAATTAGAGCAATGGAAGAGCTCATGGAGCTCTGGAATGAGGGTCATATAGATGAAATTGATCTGATGGAGGCCCAGACTCTTGAACAGGATGGGTCTCTTGATTATGGGCCTAGTACTTCCTATCCGGTCGTCCCCTACATCCCCAAGGAATACAAACCCAAGTCTAGAACTTTCCCTACACCACAAAGTAATGCCAATGTGTGGGCTTTTGTCCATCAAGTCACCGAAGATATCGGTAAGACAAAATGGAAGGGCACAAAACGATCCAATCTTACCAACAAACAAAAACAGGCTTTAAAATCACTGCAGTTGGACTCCCGTCTGGTGGTTAAACCATCAGATAAAGGAGGCAATTTAGTAGTGATGACAACAGAACAATATGAATCAATGATTTTGCGTCTCTTACAAAATCGAGACTGGTACAGGAAAGTCTCAGAGACACATGTCACCAATATGATTCATTGTTACAAAAAGTTGATCGGTACCGCATACAATAAGGCCCTAATTACCAAATCGACATGGGAGTTCCTGAATGTGTCTTGCCCCCGGATCCCCACACTGTATGCCCTCCCCAAAGTTCACAAGGATATAAACAACCCCCCTGGCAGACCGATCGTGTCCGGAAACGGATCCCTTACGGAAAATGCCAGTCAATTAATAGATGAATTTCTCAGACCACATGTGGAGGGATTGACATCCTATCTACAAGACACCAGTGAATTATTGAGGGTTTTGGATGGGCTGACCATCCCGGAGGGAGCTTGGCTTGTCGCTCTGGACGTGGAGGCCCTCTACAACTCCATCCCCCATGATTTGGGGGTGGCAGTTGTAGAGGGCTTCATTTCTCGTGATGGAGATGTACCTAAGACATACGGTTGCTTTATTTTGGATCTTTTGAGGTTTATTCTCATGAACAACATTTTTCTGTTTGCTCGCTCCCACTACCTCCAGGTGCAGGGTGTCGCTATGGGGACCAGATGTGCCCCCACTTATGCGAACCTGTACCTGGGGGAGTGGGAGCAGAACCTTCTCTTCAGGGAGGATTTGGAACATCTGACGAAAAACATATCAATATGGAAACGATATATTGATGATGTTTTCCTAATCTGGACAGGAAGTAGAGAGGACCTTTCATCTTTTTTTGAGAGCTTAAAAACTAATCCCTATAATCTAACTTTTACCATGGAAGCAAGCCAAACGACCTTAACATTTTTGGATGTTACTCTTTTCATTAATCCAGACAGATCGATTGGAACTACCCTCTTCCGCAAGGCGTCTGCAGGAAATTCACTCCTGCATGCGGCCAGCTCCCATCCCCAACCACTCATTGACAATGTCCCCTACGGACAGTATTTGAGACTAAGGAGAAATTGTAGCGAGAACACTCATTTTGAGTCCGAAGCCAGAGCATTGAGGGAACGTCTCAGAGCAAGGGGATATAGCAACAAATGTTTAAAAAGAGCCTATTTGAGAGCAAAAAGAAACCAACGTCATCAACTAATCTATAGGCCGACAAAATCAAGATCAACATCTGGCCTTAGAATGATCACCACCTTCTCTGGTCAGCATCGACAAATGCGGGAGTTGTTGCAAAAACACTGGTATTTGCTGATGGGTGATCCTAGGGTATCTAAACACCTCAAAGAATACCCTGAGATCACCTTTCGTAGATCCCGGTCAATCAAAGACCATTTGGTTCACAGTCACTATGTTTCACCATCTACAACGCAGATTAAAAACAAAGGCACTAGACCCTGCCATAAATGTGACTTTTGCAGATACATCTTTTCATCTCGTAACATTATCCTTCCTAATGGTCAGTTATATAATCCTAAGTTCTTGGCTACATGTCAGTCCATAGGCGTTGTCTATATAATGATATGCGAATGCAACGCATACTATGTGGGTAAAACCAAACGCCCCTTTTTCCATAGGATTAGAGACCATGTTTCCCTAGTGTGTAAGAAGAGGATGGAGACCCCTATAAGTCGACATATGGGCCTCCATCATCAATTTAACGATCATCTGATGCACTTTTATGCTTTGGAACACGTTCCCCCAAATGAAAGAGGGGGCAATTATGATAAAATTCTGCTACAACGTGAAACCAAATGGATTGTGACTCTCAATGCTCTAAAACATCCAGGCCTAAATGACACCTTGAGTTACAAACCTTTTTTATAATTTCTTTTTATTTATTACAATAACATTTCCCCCCCCCTTTTTTTTTTTTTTTTGCATTATATATAATATATATTATTTGATGGTTTATTCAATCTAATTATTAATATTAATATTATTGATTCAAAATGTGGCAGTGGCTTATGCTTCTTCCTTGATTTTCTCCCTCCACACTATTTGGCATGTACGGGCACCCCGGGCACCTGATCATTCATTTCCTAATCAATGTCTTGATTGCTCGGTTGCCCCTTTTTTAGACGTCTCGCGCGGCGGTTTTCTTTATACCTCAGATTGATCCGTGCAAACGGGATTGATTAATTTATTTAATCAGTGACAGTATTTTTGAGGGCTTCTTTAAATTCCGATCATCCCTACATAATGCCCAATTTTTGGTTATTCACTAGCCACGTCAGTGTAGTGATCTCCACTCAATTGCATTTATCGATTACAATATTGCTGCCCTCTTTTGAGTCTTGCGAGCCTCCTTACTACCAGATTTAAGACGTAGGATCTTCAAAGATGGCCGCGAACCTATTTGCCAATACTTGACGTCACTTACGCGACTTCATGTATGGGCGGCGGAGGTGTGCGCATGCGCGAGCGTCTCTTTTGTGTCCGCAGCGTGACGACGAGTCAGACGTCGTCACGCTGGAGGGTTTTAAAAGCGGGGCTTCATTCCCCGCCAATCTCTGTCAGTTCCTGTTTGACACATGGGGCAGAGATATCTCCCGGACGGGCTACTCTAGTTCAATAAGAAACAGTAAGTCTAGGTTTATTTGCTTTCTACATTCAATATGCACTTTTAAATATCGATGTTACTCAGAGATACCTTTCCTATATCTCTCCTTATATATACACTGTTTAGGTTCTTTTGTGGTCAGTCTGCAGCAATACCTCCAGGTCCAGCTTAGCCAACAGCTGTGGATGGACGTATACCGCCCCCTCTGCGTCTGCTATTCTACTGCATTTTTAGAACCATCTCTCCACATCGGTTAGCAATTTTGCAATCTACCATCTTTTGGATGTATTTCTCTTTTTATTCTGAATTGATTCTATTGAGGTATTTTTGGATTGAAATTAGTTTATATCTACATAGAAGTATCATCGCTATTTGTTTAAACCACCTAGACTTACTTTCTTCTATTTTCCTCCTTTTTTTTCTCTTCCAAAGAAGAGCTTATATTCAAAGATTTTTATCTCTCTCTGCATGCCTCCCTAGTGAGGTGAGAGTCAAGGAGGAAGCATTTTGCCATTACACAATGTCCATGTGATTTGTAGACTTCCTTCTACAGGTAAGCTCCTTTGAGCTGAATGATGATAATGCAAAAAATCCAGCTCCCTTCCCTTTCCCCTTTTTTTCCCCTTTTTCCCTCCCTCCCCTTTCTCCCCCCCCCCCCCTCTTCCCTTTTTTTTTTTTTTTTTTTTTTTTTTTTTATAATATATATATAATGTCTTACACAGATGTAGATCTAATTACCAGACTTATTTTGTATATTGTTTATATTCTAACATTATGATTTCATGAGGTATAAGCAGATATGTATATGTATGATTTATGGATATATTTTTTCTATTTCTTATAGTTGACCTTAATATCACAAATATATCTCCTGAAGAAGCTTATGCAAGCGAAACATGTTGAGAAAGTGGTATTAATTTGTAAATCAAAGGGTTACCTTTTTTTCCCCCACCCCCCTCCCCTTTTTTCATATTGTATATTGTCCTTGATCATGTCTGTTTCCTTTTATAAGATTGTTTAATAAAATATGTTTTTATGATATGTTGGATACATTACCTGACTCAAGCACCGTTAAAAGTCCCTGAGGACCATATATTGGCCTCAATGTCCCTTTCTTACATTTAAAGTGAATTTCTGGGATGTGGTGCTATTGAATTTTCCTCTCTTTCCGTAATTTCTCTGTAAATCGTATTCTGAGGTGTTACCCACCTTCTCACTCCTAGGAATTTGAGGAATTTCTTGATCATTAACATATTGACTGTTAAATTTAGAATCTTTTATTCAATCATTATTGTTTTTGATTGTTTTGATTTTTTGGATTATTTGTTTGTTTTCTCTGGGTTTTCAAAATGGCTCACCACTGTGGCAATGCATTTACGGGTTTTATGGACCAGATCCATAGATCCCAAAATGCCACAGGAGGTGGTTTATCTATGGATCGCTTTTTTCTTCGTCTCCAGCGAATGCTGGAGAAGAAGGCAAGAGTTTTTTGGAATAAATGGTATTTCTCCAAATATCTGGAAGACCAAATTGCCCCTTGGGGATTGAGAATCCAGATTTTTCCTACTGTGAGCAAATTAGAAACATCTTTTAGAACAAATTGGGAGACCAATCTCCAATCATGCTCTATGAGAATGATGGAACTGCTATGTGGTTACTATGATGAAGAATTGGCTTCTTTAGACAGGGAAATAGAAAAACTATATGCTGAAAATAGCCTGATTGTTTCTAATGACCTCTTCTCTAACCGTGAGGGAACCCTTAAAACGCACATAGAGACCTACGTAACTGAAATCTTAAAGACTAAAGAAAAGAAATTCCTGAGAGATAAGGTGTCATATGATAGCAATCAGGCTTATATCTGGACCCAAACCAGAAAAAATAAGAAACAAAGGACCAATATGCGAAATTCGGGAGACGCTCCCTCCGAAGCAAACGATTCTGACACATCCTCCATTTCTTCCATTTCTTCACAGGCACCAGCATCTTCCAGGGACTCTGGATCTTCCAGAACACGCACGGACGGTAACACTCACGCACCCACCGGGTCAAGTAAGAGACACCCCAACACGAATCGCACTCCAATTCATACGAGAGCTACCACGGCCAAAATTAACACTTCACACGCACTAACACATCGGGACACTACAGTCAACACTCAATTGAGCACTTCACTATCCCCCATTCTAGTACCCCCCACCAATCACACGCACGATTCCAATCAGACGGATTTTCGCCCGGCTCCGATCTTCACACAACCGGTACACGAATCCAAAAAGCTGACCACCATGGAGGGTCTCCCAAAACAGGCCAAAACTTTGAGATAATAAATCTATCTTCTATTCCCTTGAGTGATGATCAACTCTCTGTCTTGGAATTAGGGCTGACCTTCTGTCCGACACAGAGAGTTGATCAGTTTGAACTTATCAAAGATCTCAATTTGTTTGCTCGCAAGCTTATGCTTCGCATTATTTTTGATAAATCCGTACAATCCAATATAACACCTCCTCAATCCACAGTGGAAAACATCACACTGAATGAAATTAGAGCAATGGAAGAGCTCATGGAGCTCTGGAATGAGGGTCATATAGATGAAATTGATCTGATGGAGGCCCAGACTCTTGAACAGGATGGGTCTCTTGATTATGGGCCTAGTACTTCCTATCCGGTCGTCCCCTACATCCCCAAGGAATACAAACCCAAGTCTAGAACTTTCCCTACACCACAAAGTAATGCCAATGTGTGGGCTTTTGTCCATCAAGTCACCGAAGATATCGGTAAGACAAAATGGAAGGGCACAAAACGATCCAATCTTACCAACAAACAAAAACAGGCTTTAAAATCACTGCAGTTGGACTCCCGTCTGGTGGTTAAACCATCAGATAAAGGAGGCAATTTAGTAGTGATGACAACAGAACAATATGAATCAATGATTTTGCGTCTCTTACAAAATCGAGACTGGTACAGGAAAGTCTCAGAGACACATGTCACCAATATGATTCATTGTTACAAAAAGTTGATCGGTACCGCATACAATAAGGCCCTAATTACCAAATCGACATGGGAGTTCCTGAATGTGTCTTGCCCCCGGATCCCCACACTGTATGCCCTCCCCAAAGTTCACAAGGATATAAACAACCCCCCTGGCAGACCGATCGTGTCCGGAAACGGATCCCTTACGGAAAATGCCAGTCAATTAATAGATGAATTTCTCAGACCACATGTGGAGGGATTGACATCCTATCTACAAGACACCAGTGAATTATTGAGGGTTTTGGATGGGCTGACCATCCCGGAGGGAGCTTGGCTTGTCGCTCTGGACGTGGAGGCCCTCTACAACTCCATCCCCCATGATTTGGGGGTGGCAGTTGTAGAGGGCTTCATTTCTCGTGATGGAGATGTACCTAAGACATACGGTTGCTTTATTTTGGATCTTTTGAGGTTTATTCTCATGAACAACATTTTTCTGTTTGCTCGCTCCCACTACCTCCAGGTGCAGGGTGTCGCTATGGGGACCAGATGTGCCCCCACTTATGCGAACCTGTACCTGGGGGAGTGGGAGCAGAACCTTCTCTTCAGGGAGGATTTGGAACATCTGACGAAAAACATATCAATATGGAAACGATATATTGATGATGTTTTCCTAATCTGGACAGGAAGTAGAGAGGACCTTTCATCTTTTTTTGAGAGCTTAAAAACTAATCCCTATAATCTAACTTTTACCATGGAAGCAAGCCAAACGACCTTAACATTTTTGGATGTTACTCTTTTCATTAATCCAGACAGATCGATTGGAACTACCCTCTTCCGCAAGGCGTCTGCAGGAAATTCACTCCTGCATGCGGCCAGCTCCCATCCCCAACCACTCATTGACAATGTCCCCTACGGACAGTATTTGAGACTAAGGAGAAATTGTAGCGAGAACACTCATTTTGAGTCCGAAGCCAGAGCATTGAGGGAACGTCTCAGAGCAAGGGGATATAGCAACAAATGTTTAAAAAGAGCCTATTTGAGAGCAAAAAGAAACCAACGTCATCAACTAATCTATAGGCCGACAAAATCAAGATCAACATCTGGCCTTAGAATGATCACCACCTTCTCTGGTCAGCATCGACAAATGCGGGAGTTGTTGCAAAAACACTGGTATTTGCTGATGGGTGATCCTAGGGTATCTAAACACCTCAAAGAATACCCTGAGATCACCTTTCGTAGATCCCGGTCAATCAAAGACCATTTGGTTCACAGTCACTATGTTTCACCATCTACAACGCAGATTAAAAACAAAGGCACTAGACCCTGCCATAAATGTGACTTTTGCAGATACATCTTTTCATCTCGTAACATTATCCTTCCTAATGGTCAGTTATATAATCCTAAGTTCTTGGCTACATGTCAGTCCATAGGCGTTGTCTATATAATGATATGCGAATGCAACGCATACTATGTGGGTAAAACCAAACGCCCCTTTTTCCATAGGATTAGAGACCATGTTTCCCTAGTGTGTAAGAAGAGGATGGAGACCCCTATAAGTCGACATATGGGCCTCCATCATCAATTTAACGATCATCTGATGCACTTTTATGCTTTGGAACACGTTCCCCCAAATGAAAGAGGGGGCAATTATGATAAAATTCTGCTACAACGTGAAACCAAATGGATTGTGACTCTCAATGCTCTAAAACATCCAGGCCTAAATGACACCTTGAGTTACAAACCTTTTTTATAATTTCTTTTTATTTATTACAATAACATTTCCCCCCCCCCTTTTTTTTTTTTTTTTTTTTTTGCATTATATATAATATATATTATTTGATGGTTTATTCAATCTAATTATTAATATTAATATTATTGATTCAAAATGTGGCAGTGGCTTATGCTTCTTCCTTGATTTTCTCCCTCCACACTATTTGGCATGTACGGGCACCCCGGGCACCTGATCATTCATTTCCTAATCAATGTCTTGATTGCTCGGTTGCCCCTTTTTTAGACGTCTCGCGCGGCGGTTTTCTTTATACCTCAGATTGATCCGTGCAAACGGGATTGATTAATTTATTTAATCAGTGACAGTATTTTTGAGGGCTTCTTTAAATTCCGATCATCCCTACATAATGCCCAATTTTTGGTTATTCACTAGCCACGTCAGTGTAGTGATCTCCACTCAATTGCATTTATCGATTACAATATTGCTGCCCTCTTTTGAGTCTTGCGAGCCTCCTTACTACCAGATTTAAGACGTAGGATCTTCAAAGATGGCCGCGAACCTATTTGCCAATACTTGACGTCACTTACGCGACTTCATGTATGGGCGGCGGAGGTGTGCGCATGCGCGAGCGTCTCTTTTGTGTCCGCAGCGTGACGACGAGTCAGACGTCGTCACGCTGGAGGGTTTTAAAAGCGGGGCTTCATTCCCCGCCAATCTCTGTCAGTTCCTGTTTGACACATGGGGCAGAGATATCTCCCGGACGGGCTACTCTAGTTCAATAAGAAACAGTAAGTCTAGGTTTATTTGCTTTCTACATTCAATATGCACTTTTAAATATCGATGTTACTCAGAGATACCTTTCCTATATCTCTCCTTATATATACACTGTTTAGGTTCTTTTGTGGTCAGTCTGCAGCAATACCTCCAGGTCCAGCTTAGCCAACAGCTGTGGATGGACGTATACCGCCCCCTCTGCGTCTGCTATTCTACTGCATTTTTAGAACCATCTCTCCACATCGGTTAGCAATTTTGCAATCTACCATCTTTTGGATGTATTTCTCTTTTTATTCTGAATTGATTCTATTGAGGTATTTTTGGATTGAAATTAGTTTATATCTACATAGAAGTATCATCGCTATTTGTTTAAACCACCTAGACTTACTTTCTTCTATTTTCCTCCTTTTTTTTCTCTTCCAAAGAAGAGCTTATATTCAAAGATTTTTATCTCTCTCTGCATGCCTCCCTAGTGAGGTGAGAGTCAAGGAGGAAGCATTTTGCCATTACACAATGTCCATGTGATTTGTAGACTTCCTTCTACAGGTAAGCTCCTTTGAGCTGAATGATGATAATGCAAAAAATCCAGCTCCCTTCCCTTTCCCCTTTTTCCCTCCCTCCCCTTTCTCCCCCCCCCCCCCCCCCCCCCCTCTTCCCTTTTTTTTTTTTTTTTTTTTTTTTTTTTTATAATATATATATAATGTCTTACACAGATGTAGATCTAATTACCAGACTTATTTTGTATATTGTTTATATTCTAACATTATGATTTCATGAGGTATAAGCAGATATGTATATGTATGATTTATGGATATATTTTTTCTATTTCTTATAGTTGACCTTAATATCACAAATATATCTCCTGAAGAAGCTTATGCAAGCGAAACATGTTGAGAAAGTGGTATTAATTTGTAAATCAAAGGGTTACCTTTTTTTCCCCCCACCCCCCCTCCCCTTTTTTCATATTGTATATTGTCCTTGATCATGTCTGTTTCCTTTTATAAGATTGTTTAATAAAATATGTTTTTATGATATGTTGGATACATTACCTGACTCAAGCACCGTTAAAAGTCCCTGAGGACCATATATTGGCCTCAATGTCCCTTTCTTACATTTAAAGTGAATTTCTGGGATGTGGTGCTATTGAATTTTCCTCTCTTTCCGTAATTTCTCTGTAAATCATATCTTTATGGAGCTGGCTCTACTCCTTTGTGAAGGCTTCCCATGAAACTTTGGAGTATGACTGTGGGAATTTACGTCCAATAAGCCAAAAGAACATTTGTGAGGTAGGGTACTGATGTTGGATGATAAGACCTGGGTTACCATCAGTGTTCCAATTCATCCCAAAGGGGTTCAGTAGGGTGGAGGTCAGGGCTCTGTAGAGGACATTAGAGTTCCTCCACACCAAACTGGTCAAACCATGGCCCTTAATATAGAGTTTCCCCTCCCTCTCATGGTCATTAATATAGAGTTGCCCCACTTTGCAGTTAAAGCATCCTCCAGTCTTCTGGGAAGACTTTCCAAAGGGTTTTGTAAAGTCTGTGAGAACTTGTGCCCATTTGTGAGGTCAGGTACTGATGTTGGATAAGAAGACCTGACTCACCATCGGTGTTCCAATTCATATCAAAGGTGATCAGTAGGGATGAGGTCAGGACTTGAGTTCCTCCACATTAGACTGGTCACACCATGTCTTCATGGAGCTGGCTTTGTACACAGGGTTGGGGGGGGGGGGCACAGCCATACTGGAACATAAAAGGGTCTTCACTAAACTGTTACCACAAGGTTGGAAGAGCACAATTGTCTACAATGTCTTTGTATGCTAATATTGTTAAATGGAGATTACATGCTATGTGCTACATTATATGTCCCTGGTTTTGGAATGGGATGATCAGTGGAGACTTTGCTAAGCTACGACAGTCCATCCATTTTTTTTTCAAAATGTTACTCCTGGAGCTGTCAGCTTCTGTTCTGGCCTATCCTCCACCTGTCAAACCTGTAGCACAGAGCCAAGGAGGAGTTTAAGAGCACTTTGCTGGGCTCTGTGCTACAAATCTGACAGGCACCGGGGAGGGGGTAGAAGCTGATTATTACTCTACATGGGGTGCCCCCAAATCTTACACAATCCTAATAATTCCCCTGATGATCCAACAATTCACACAGGTTTGATAGGTGGCAGGTGGGGACAGAAACTGATGGCAGGTACTCACACTCCATCATTGCTCTACATAGGATACCCCCAGATCCTTCACAATCCTAGCAATACCCCTGATGACCAACAACTCATGCAGGTCTGATAGGTGGCAGGTGGAGACAGAAACTGACCGCTGGCACTCGAACTTCATCATTGCTCTTCATAGGGTTCCCCCAGATCTTCCACAATCCTGGCAATGCCCCTGAGGACCAACAACTCATACAGGTCTGACAGGTGGCAGCTGGGGACAGAAATTGACAGCTAGCACTCACACACCATCATTGCTCTACATAGGGTGTCCCCAGATCTTTGACAATCCTAGCAATGCCCCTAATGACCAACAATTCATACAGGTCTGACAGGCAGGGAGTGTGGGCAGAGCCTGATCATTGCTTTATTTAGGGTGCCCCCAAATATTCCACAATCCTGGCCATGCCACCCTGATGACCAACAATTCATTCAGGTTTGAGAGGTGGCAGGTGGGGACAGAAACTGGCGGCTGGTACTCAAACTCTATCATTGCTCTACCAAGTGTGCCCCCAGATCTTTAAAAATCCTAGCAATGCCCTTGATTACGAGCAAGTCATACAGGTCTGACAGGTGGCGGGTGAAGACAAAAGGTGAAAGCTTATTCTCGCACTCCATCATTGCTCTTCATAGGGTGCCCCCAGATCTTCCACAATCCTGGCAATACCCCTGATGACCAACAACTCATGCAGGTCTGATAGGTGGCAGGTGGAGACAGAAACTGACCGCTGGCACTCGAACTCTATCATTGCTCTACAAAGCGTGCCCCCAGATCTTCAACAATCCTAGCAATGCCCTTGATTACCAGCGATTCATACAGGTCTGACTGGTGGCAGGTGGGAATAGAAACTGACTGCTGGTACTTTCACGCCATCACTGCTCTACATAGGGTGCCCAAGAAATTTCACAATGCTAGCAATGCCTCTGATCACCAACCGTTCATACAGGTCTGACAGGCAGAAGTTGGGGGCTAAAGCTGATCATTGCTCTAAATAAGGTGCCCCCAGATCTTCCACAATCCTGGCAATTCCCCTGATGATCAACAGTTCATACAAGTCTGACAGGTGGCAGGTGGGGACAGAAACTGGTGGCTCGTTCTCAAACTCCATCATTGCTCTACATAGGGTGCCCCCAGCTCTTTAACAATTCTAGCAATGCTCTTGATTACCAGCAATTCATACAGATCTGACAAGTGGCGGGTGGGGACAGAAACTTTCTTCTAGTACTCATACTCCATTATTGCCCTACATAGGATGCCCCAGATCTTTCACAATTCTAGCAATGCCCCTGATGACAACAGTTCATACAGGTCTGACAGGTGGCGGGTGGGGACAGAAACTAACTGCTAGTACTCACACTCCATCATTGCCCTACATAGGATGCCCTAGATCAGTAATGGCGAACCTTGGCACCCCAGATGTTCTGAAACTACATTTCCCATGATGCTCAACTACACTGCAGAGTGCATGAGCATCATGGGAAATGTAGTTCCAAAACATCTGGGGTGCCAAGGTACGCCATCACTGCCCTAGATCTTTCACAATTCTAGCAATGCCCCTGATGACAACAGTTCATACAGGTCTGACAGGTGGCGGGTGGGGACAGAAACTGATGGCTTGTACTCGCACTCCATCATTGCTCTCTATAGGGTGCCCCCAGAGCTTTTACAATGCTAACAATGCCCTTGATAACCGAGAATTCATACAGGTCCGACAGGCGGCGGGGTGGAGACAGAGACGGCTGGTACTTGCACTCTATTATTGCTCTACATAGGGTACCCCCAAATCTTTCCCAATCCAATCAATGGCCCTGATGAACAACAACGGCCAGGTGTCTGCAAATTTTTGGAGTGGAATACATTTGCTGAAATTCACCCGTTGCTCCCAGTTATCCTCCACTAAAAATCATTTTATTCCCAGGCACAGAGAAATCTCAGCTTTGCTCTCGCCTATTTTGAGTTATGAAGATTTGATTTTACTAAAAGGTCAGCGATAATATCTGTGTGTAAGTGCCGAGTTATCGTCCAATAAATATTTTCTATTTAATTGTCATTCAATGAAGTTTTACTGCTCTCCATTATTACTTATCACAGCCATGCGAATAAACACCTATTAAGTCCGGGAAGCCATATTTACTTTATTGTATTACTTAGGAACGGCATATGTGCCTACTGTTAAATTGCATCATATTTACATTAAATTAATACTTCTGCATAATAAAAACGCAGCGCTTGAGAGGGGGGAATAAAGATGCAAGCTGACTTCCTTAATCATAAAGAAATCAATTTCTTACCGCTCCGGGGAATTCGTCGGCAAACGCAATCTAATTTATTGAGTAAAAAAAAAAAAAAACGACTGAATGAATTTTTCAGTTATGCCAGATTTGCTGTTTTACTCTCCGTCTCAGGTACTTCTCTATTCGGAGCAGGAAAACAGTGAGGAACGTATTCCACAAACATATCAATATCATCAACATAAATCTATAAATCATGGCGTAGACCGGTATGGTTGTCCCAGCTTCCTCACTTTGGATTGCGGGCTTACATGTGCGATTCGTGAATTTGTGAACAAAGTGGAATTTTGGTTAAAGTGGCGAAAAGTCATGACTAGGGTAGTTTGGATCACTTACTGCCCCAACTCCATTATGTACCTGCCAACACCCCCCATTTTCTCTCCAGTAAGGTCACTGACACTGTGTTGGATTTAAATGGCCGCTTGGCCTTTTATTAACTCAAAACATATTTAAACATCAACCTTCTTAAATGCTTCATCTCTATTATGAATAAATGACTGCAGATCCTTCACGACACCATCTTCCAAACTTTTTGGAATCTGTGGTACCTCTAAGTTAGATTCTGTCCCCAGCTGCAAACACCGCCTCAGGGACTTACTAACTGACCACAGACCCCTTACCACCTTACTACACGGTAGACTAGACTGAACTAGACAAACCAGGAGGACTCCATACCTGAGACGGGTCCCACCGTTTTATCAAATACCTCATTTTTTTAACCCTCATCAAGGACCCCAATCGCCTCACGTTTTGCATGAAGTACCTCCAAACTTCTCCACTAGGGCGGGAGGGCGGGACGTTCCACCATCGACTTTCCACCTGCAACTGATGCCTCCTACTTCCTCCCTACACTAATTATCCAGCTCCTCCCCATCCTGCACTAAACTCCTCCAATCAGGTAAGGGCCGGTTTATTTTCTCTAAACAGTCCCAACCCGTCTTTAATCTACTGCAGTCTGGTAGTTCCTTCCACCCCGTCATGTATGCCCTGCGCTTACATTTCTTTTCAACTCCGTACATCTGGAGTAAAAACAGAAGTCTTCTAATCCAGTGTTCCCAAATCTCCCCAGCACAGGGACCGCCTCATCTCATAGACTGTAGTAGTGTACGGGTCTCACCAGTACTCTATGATGATCCTGTTGTCCTGTCCCCGACCAGGCTCTCCTTCCTCCCCTTCTCCTTATTCTCCCCCTTCTCCGTATCTTTCTTCCTCTATTTCTTGCATGTTGCCGATGTGACCAAAATGGTTGGTGTCACCTGGTGTGGTAAAACATGGTGCCTCGGCGCTGGGGGGTTTGACACCATGTTTTACCTGCAGGGTGCTGGGCAGGCCAAGTGAAGACAGTGCTGCTCCTCTAGGGCAGGTCCTGAGTTGCCTAGTACACATATACATATATATATATATAGACAGAGAAGAGGGCACAACCATCTAAACGTAGGCTGTATTATAAAAGGTGTAAATATAAAGGTGTTGCACTCACTGCAATGATGGTGATGAAGACACATCCATAGTGTAGAAGGGTCTCCAGAATGCTGTGGGAACCATGCAGAGTTTGGCAGGCAAGCGGTCAGGCTGTATGCCAAGATTGGCAGGCAAGCGGCTGGAGAATGTACCCAAGACTGTTAGGCTGCAGCGTGCAGCACCTCCCGTGGCTCGCCGGCTTCTGGGAGCTTCCAGCAAAGTTCAGGACCTGTGCTTCCCAGAGTGGAAAGTTGTAGTTCCAGTGTCCACCAGCAGGTGTCTCCCAGTTGATCTCATTAATTAGTCTCCATCTGATGCTGGCTGCTGGGAGGGTACTTAGCCTCTCTATTGCTGATACATATTGCCCCAGTATTTTGCTTTGTTTGCTGGCAGATACTATGCGGTTGATTAAGGCCAGGTTCATATATGTGCACATTGGATGTGGTTTTATACTCCATCCAATTCGCACGACATGTGAGTGTGACCGGCTATCAATGGAGCCGGCTCACACAGGTCCAGGGCGGCCACGGTGCGGGTTTCCAAAAGGGTCCTGTGCATTTTTGGGTCCGGTTCAGGTGTGAATTCAGGCAAAACTTCGGACCTGAATCGCACCTGAACTGGTGAACAGAAATGCCCCGGACCCCATGGTGGGAATCGCAGCCGCATGTATGTGAACCTGGCCTTACTTTAGGCAAATAGACGGTACACTTTGCAAAGTGCAGTTGCTCCAGAGTTTAGTAAATGAGCAGAAGCTCTGCTGGCTTTCATCATCCAATCATGTGCAAGAAAAAATGCTTTTTTTTTTTTAATTTTCATGCACAGGATTTGGTATTCTTTGCAAAGTGAAGCTTTACCTCATTTACTAAGCTTTGGAGCAACTGCACAGTCTATTTGTCTTTAGTAATTTAACCCCATGTGCTGTTTATCCTGCTCCTGCTCCTGATCTTGCCCTGCATCTTGTACTCTGCACCCTGCTGCCTTATATGTGCTCCCCATGTTCCTGACCCCAGCCATGGTTCCCCCCTTCCTTGTGTAGCGTTACCCCCGTAGGAACTGATGAATGTGGTGGAAAGAAGTCGGAGGTCCTAGTGATGCCACATGTGAGTCGCCCAGCACTACCCTGAGCCACCCCCAGCCAAGCCTGCAAACTTACCTGTTTTCAAAATACAAAAAGTAGTACTCTTCTAGCACACTAGAGGGTGCTACACTTGCATCTCTAGTATTCCCTGTGACCTGTGCTCCTCATCTTGCATACATTGTATTATAGTTCGGTGGTATTTTGTCAAATAAATGTTCACCATTATCTTCATTTTAGCTGTTTGCTGGTGTTTGGATGTCTCTTATTTACTATTAATACATTTGCTTTAACCACTTACCTACCGGGCACTTTCACCCCCTTTCTGCCCAGGCCGATTTTCAGCTTTTCAGCACTCTCACACTTTGAATGACAATTGCGCGGTCATGTGACACTGTACACATATGACATTTTTATAATTTTTTTGCACACAAATAGAGCTTTCTTATCGTGATATTTAATCACCACTGGGGTTTTTATTTTTTGCTAAGCAAATGAAAATAGACCAAAAATTAAAAAAAACAAAAAAACAAAAACAATTTCCATGTTTCTGTTATAAAATTTTGCTGATCACATGGTAAAGAGCCATTGTCAATGTCATTGGCTCTTTACCCTGATCTGTGATGTGATATGTCCAATGGACACTGCTCACCACTGATTGCCACGCTACGCACCCCAGCGTGTCTCGTCCAACCATCAATCTGCTATAGGCCAGGCGGGAGCTGGTTAGTGGTGGCTGGTGCTCAAAATTTTTGCGGGGCGCAAACAAACTTAAAAATTCTGAAGAAAAACCCCATCAATTGCAGCCTCACTGTACCATCAATCGCAGCCACTGTGCCCATCAAACGCAGCCACTGTGCCCATCAATCGCAGTCACTGTGGCCATCAAACGCAGCCACTGTGCCCATCAAACGCAGCCACTGTGCCCATCAAACGCAGCCACTGTGCCCATCAATCGTAGTCACTGTGCCCATCAATCGCAGCCACTGTGCCCATCAAATGCAGCCACTGTGCCCATCAAACGCAGCCACTGTGCCCATCAAACGCAGCCACTGTGCCATCAAATGCAGCCACTGTGACCATCAATTGCCGCCACTGTGCCATCAAACACAGCCACTGTGACCATCAATCACCGCCACTGTGCCCATCAAACGCAGCCACTGTGCCAAACAATTGCAGCCGCTGTGCCCATCAAACGCAGCCACTGTGTCCATCAAACGCAGTCACTGTGCCATCAAATGCAGCCACTGTGACCATCAATTGCCGCCACTGTGCCATCAAACACAGCCACTGTGACCATCAATCACCGCCACTGTGCCCATCAAACGCAGCCACTGTGCCAAACAATTGCAGCAGCTGTGCCCATCAAATGCAGCCACTGTGTCCATCAATTGCCGCCACTGTGCCATCAAACGCAGCCACTGTGTCCATCAAACGCAGCCACTGTGCCCATCAATTGCAGCCACTGTGACCATCAATTGCCGCCACTGTGCCATCAAACGCAGCCACTGTGACATCAATCGCCGCCACTGTGCCCATCAATTGCAGCCACTGTGACCATCAATTGCTGCCACTGTGCCATCAAATGCAGCAACTGTGTCCATCAAACGCAGCCACTGTGCCCATCAAACGCAGCCACTGTGCCATCAAAGGCAGCCACTGTGCCCATCAATTGCTGACACTGTGCCATCAAACGTAGCCACTGTGCCCATCAAACGCAGCCACTATCCCCATCAAAGGCAGCCACTGTGCTATATCAAATGCCCTCACTGTGCCCCATCAAATGCTGCCACTGTGCCCATCAAGCGCAGCTACTTTCCCTTCTCAAATGCTGCCAGTGTGCCCCCCGCCCGCCGTCTGCACTTACCCTGACACTGCTCACCACTGATTGCCACACTACACACCCCAGCGTGTCTCGCCCAACCATCAATCTGCTATAGGCCAGGTGGGAGCTGGTCAGTGGCGGCTGGAGCTCAAAATGTTTGGGGGTGCGCAAACAAACTTAAAAATTCTGAAAAAAACCCCATCAATTGCAGCCTCACTGTACCATCAATCGCAGCCACTGTGCCCATCAAACGCAGCCACTGTGCCCATCAATCGCAGTCACTGTGGCCATCAAACGCAGCCACTGTGCCCATCAAATGCAGCCACTGTGCCCATCAAACGCAGCCACTGTGCCCATCAATCGCAGTCACTGTGCCCATCAATCGCAGCCACTGTGCCCATCAATCGCAGCCACTGTGACCATCAATTGCCGCCACTGTGCCATCAAACACAGCCACTGTGACCATCAATCACCACCACTGTGCCCATCAAACGCAGCCACTGTGCCCATCAATTGCAGCCACTGTGACCATCAATTGCCGCCACTGTGCCATCAAACGCAGCCACTGTGACATCAATCGCCGCTACTGTGCCCATCAATTGCAGCCACTGTGACCATCAATTGCTGCCACTGTGCCATCAAACGCAGCAACTGTGTCCATCAAACGCAGCCACTGTGCCCATCAAACGCAGCCACTGTGCCATCAAACGCAGCCACTGTGCCAATCAATTGCTGACACTGTGCCATCAAACGTAGCCACTGTGCCCATCAAACGCAGCCACTATCCCCATCAAACGCAGCCACTGTGCTATATCAAATGCCCCTACTGTGCCCCATCAAATGCTGCCACTGTGCCCATCAAGCGCAGCTACTTTCCCTTCTCAAATGCTGCCAGTGTGCCCCTCCCGCCCGCCGTCTGCACTTACCCTGTCTCGGTGGGACAGCTCCTCGATGCTCCTTGATGTCTTCTCCCGTCCTCTCTTCCCGTCCTCTGCTATGATTGGATGCCTGATAGGCATCCAATCACAGTGCCTGTCGTTTCAGCCAATCAGATGAAGGGGAACAGATCCGAGCATCTGATTGGCGGAGAGGCGGTTTAGTGTTAGGAAAGCAAATATTCATTTGCTTTTCTAACACAGCTGAGTGACCTGTGAGCGCCCAGCATTGTAGGACACCTTTTTTTACGCCGCTGACAGAGTGATAAAGGGGGTGGCAGGAGAGAGGGGGCAGCGCCTGTGCGTCCTTATGGACGCACCGCCACTGGAGCTGGTGAATGTATATATGGTTTGGTCTCAGTTTCTCAGTGTAGCCATACAGATCTGCCCATCCCTGCTGCTGGTTCCTGACACATGGTCAGCAATGGAGACAATTAGGAGGATTATTAGGATCATCAATGGGTGGGAGGGTGCAAACAATGTAGCTATGGTGGGAACACGCTTCTCCATCTATAATGAGAGCCACCGCCATGTCTGTCGCGTTCGGGAGCAAATCTTCGGTGTACGGATAATTCTGCTCCGTGCGTGCGGGGAGAATTTCCACCATCGCTCTTAATTAGTCGGTTACTTCTAAAACACTTCTGGGAAGCAAAATCTCATTTTTTAATCATCTAACTTTTGGGTCTTGTTACTTACTGCTAAAGAGGCAATCAAGAGTAATTATGTAAAAGGGAAAGTAATTCTGTTTGGCCATGTTTATTTATAAAGATATTTTTATACTTGTAAATGATGAGACGGGATTCATGTTAGTGAGACTGTCTGTGGGTGGATATGAGACGAGAGATGAGATTGCTTTTGGTTTTTTTTGTTTGTCATCATTTTGAACCGTAGATCCTACAGAAAGCAGTGATTTTTTTTTTTTTTTTTTAATCAGATTAGTAAATAGTTCTCATTGGACGACCTCTGCAAATATTACATTCCAAGAGAACAAGTCTGGTTGGCCATGGATGATCTGTAGGGGTAGTAGAGGTTTTGAGAGATTGAAGGACCTTTTAGCTTCATGTACCGCCCCTTTAGTTAGGACTTTCTGAGTTCGAAAGTTTGGATTCTGAGACTCTTAAATGGATCCCCTCTGATTGTATACAGAATTGTTTTCTCTCATTTCTTGTTGCTGATGGCATTCCGTATGTTACTTTGTGGGGAGAATTTCCCCAAATAAATCCTCCTTTTTAGCCTTGGGGTGTCAGAGGATGATGCATTGCCAGAAGTTGTCACCTGGAATCAGGGGCCCCATCCATAAGCGTCTCCTTCGGGGGTAAGCACTACACAATATTTCCATTTTTTTCATATAAATGAGCCTTCCCTCCTGACCTCCATCAATGAGCCTTCCCTCCCCACCTCCATCAATGAGCCTTCCCTCCCCACCTCCATCAATGAGCCTTCCCTCCCCGCCTCCATCAATGAGCCTTCCCTCCCCCACATCCATCAATGAGCCTTCCCTCCCCACCTCCATCAATGAGCCTTCCCTCCCCACCTCCATCAATGAGCCTTCTCTCCCCACCTCCATCAATGAGCCTTCCCTCCCCACCTCCCTCAATGAGCCTTCCCTCCCCACCTCCATCAATGAGCCTTCCCTCCCCGCCTCCATCAATGAGCCTTCCCTCCCCCACATCCATCAATGAGCCTTCCCTCACCACCTCCATCAATGAGCCTTCTCTCCCCACCTCCATCAATGAGCCTTCCCTCCCCGCCTCCATCAATGAGCCTTCCCTCCCCCACATCCATCAATGAGCCTTCCCTCCCCACCTCCATCAATGAGCCTTCCCTCACCACCTCCATCAATGAGCCTTCTCTCCCCACCTCCATCAATGAGCCTTCCCTCCCCACCTCCCTCAATGAGCCTTCCCTCCCCACCTCCATCAATGAGCCTTCCCTCCCCGCCTCCATCAATGAGCCTTCCCTCCCCCACATCCATCAATGAGCCTTCCCTCACCACCTCCATCAATGAGCCTTCTCTCCCCACCTCCATCAATGAGCCTTCCCTCCCCACCTCCATCAATGAGCCTTCCCTCACCACCTCCATCAATGAGCCTTCTCTCCCCACCTCCATCAATGAGCCTTCCCTCACCACCTCCATCAATGAGCCTTCCCTCCCCCACATCCATCAATGAGCCTTCCCTCACCACCTCCATCAATGAGCCTTCTCTCCCCACCTCCATCAATGAGCCTTCCCTCCCCGCCTCCATCAATGAGCCTTCCCTCCCCCACATCCATCAATGAGCCTTCCCTCCCCACCTCCATCAATGAGCCTTCCCTCACCACCTCCATCAATGAGCCTTCTCTCCCCACCTCCATCAATGAGCCTTCCCTCCCCACCTCCCTCAATGAGCCTTCCCTCCCCACCTCCATCAATGAGCCTTCCCTCCCCGCCTCCATCAATGAGCCTTCCCTCCCCCACATCCATCAATGAGCCTTCCCTCACCACCTCCATCAATGAGCCTTCTCTCCCCACCTCCATCAATGAGCCTTCCCTCACCACCTCCATCAATGAGCCTTCACTCCCCATCTCCATCAATGAGCCTTTCCTCCTCCACCTCCATCAATGAGCTTTCCCTCCCCACCTCCATCAATGAGCCTTCCCCCCTCACCTCCATCAATGAGCTTTCCCTGCCCACCTCCATCAATGAGTCTTCCCTCCACCTCCATTAATGGGCCTCCCCTCCCCACCTCCATCAATGAGCTTTCCCTCCCACCTCCATCAATGAGTCTCCCCTCCACCTCCATTAATGGGCCTCCCCTCCCCACCTCCATCAATGAGCTTTCCCTCCCACATCCATCAATGAGCCTTCCCTCCACATCCATCAATGAGCCTCCCCTCCCCACCTCCATCAATGAGCTTTCCCTCCCACCCCCATCAATGAGCCTTCCCTCCAACCTCAATGAATGAGCCTTCCCTCCTCACCTCCATCAATGAGCCTTCCCTTCAACCTCAATGAATGAGCCTTCCCTCCCCACCTCCATCAATGAGCGTTACCCCCCACCTCTATCAATGAGTCTCCCTCCACTAATGAGCCTTCTATCCCCATCTCCAGTAATGAACCTTGGACGCCTATGACCCTGTGGCCTACCTTGAACCACTTTTGGTCAGTCCTTACCACCGCAGACCGAGATCATCCCACAAGAGCTGCAGATTTGGAGTAGCTGTGACCCAGTCTTCTAGAAATTACAATTTAGTCCTTGTCAAAGTCCCTCAGAACCTTACAACTTGTCCATATTTTCTTCCTCCAACACATCAACTTCAGGAACAACATGCTCACTTGCTGCCTAATATCTCCCACCCACTTTTAGATGCCATTCTAATGAGTTAACCAATGTTATTCACTTCACCTGTCAGTGGTCAGAATGCTATGACTAAGGCCTCATTCACACGAGGCGGATCCACTCAGCAGAGTCCGCCAGCTCAGCAGGAGATCTCTCCGGCGGATGACAGGTCTGTCTCTGCTCACTGAGCGGGGAGGGGCCTGTCAGAGCGCCGCTGATTCCTATGGAGGAATCGGACGAAAACGGACAGCATCAGATCTCATCCGATCCGCCAGGACGGATGCGAACGTATTGCCTTATGTCTGATTTTAGCGGATCGGATGTCAGCAGACATGGTCACCGCTGACATCCGTCGCTCCATAGACCTGCATAGAGCGTCCGTTCAGGTCCGCCTAAAAAACTGACAGGCGGACCTGAACGTGGTTCGTCCATGTGAAAGGGGCCTTATCTGTGTATGTATACCGATCTGTAACACAAACATCAGAACATGGGACAACCAGCGGCAAATACTCTGCTAAGGAGCTCACACCGACATCTCCAAAGACATTGGCTCTAATTGGAATGCGGTTCACGGTTGTAGCCAGCGAGGCGTCGCTCGTTGTGCATCTATACTGTAAAAGCTTTGTGTCATTATACAATCATCTCCTTCCTTCAGATAATTGTTGGGGGCACAGTGTACGTCTCCTCCCCATCGATTCCCGTCACATCCACCATACATTTACATCAACAAAATAAAAGTCATCTTTGTTTATTGCCGCGGTCACAGCTAATCTGCTGTTTTGAGGATTTTATGATTAAAGTGAGTTAAGCGGGAAATAAAACAAAGTTCCATAGTTATCTTGGGGGCTCTGAACTGCCGCTGCGACGAGATTCTCATACAGAGGGTGGCGGGCTCTCAGCTTTTCTCCGATGCTTCTTCTTGAGTCTTTGTCAGAGAAGTGTTAGAAATGTGTGATTGGATTCGGAGGTTCTAGGTGGAGAAAACCCTGTCCAATCCTTGGAACAGGCCAGATGTCCAGGAAAGAGGCCAGGAAGAGCTTGGGAAGGAAGCTCAAAAAGAAGCAAAGAAGGAGGCCAGGAAGGAGGTCAAGAAGAAACCCAGGATGGAAGCCACAAAGAAAGCCTGGAAGAAGGCCAGGAAGGAAGCAAGGAAGGAAGCCCAAAAGGAAGCAAAGAAGGAGGCCAGGAAAGAAACCGCAAAAAAAGCCAGGAAGGAGGCCACACAGAAAGCAAGGAAGGAGAGAAAGCCAGGAAAGGAGGCCAAGAGGGAGGTTAGGAAGAAAGCTGGGAATGAAGCCACAAAGAGAGCCAGGAAGGAGGTTGAGAAGCCCAGGAGATCCAGGAGACCAGGAAGAAAGCCAAGAATGTGGTTAGGAAGGAGGCTGGATGGAAGGCCAGTAAAAAAAGTTAGGAAGGAGGCCAGGAAGAAGCCAGGGAGGGAGGCTGGAAAAGAGGAAAGGAAGGTGTCAGAGAAGGAGGCTGGGAAGAAGCCAGCAAAGGAAGCTGAGAAAAAAGGAAAGGAAGGAGGGTGGAAAGAAAGCCAGGAAGGTGGCTAAGAAGAAGGCTGGAAATCAGGCCAGGAAGAACACCAGCTGATGTCCCACTAGACCCACAGCTGACCCTCTATACCAATGGGTGGGGTGGCAGCAGCCCAAAAGTCTCTACGATCTCTCAGAACCATCTGTACTCAAGGACCAAGGATAGCTGGTTGCCAACTTCCAAGCAACACCTTCCAGTGGCACCAGACCAGATCTTCAGCAGACAGCCCCCTCTGTCAGCTCTCCCATGGTCTCAGAATCCCATACCCTCAGGTCACCCACCAGAGGCCTAACGATAGCAGGCATGCATTGCATGGAAGGGCTGCATGCCCTCCAGGCTGAACTAATCCGCTCCAGGAAAAGACCCAGAGCCCAGTGTGCTCACAGAATATATACAGTCTTCCAGCATGCCTTCAGAGCCTACCTCTCTGGGATTGGCCACAGGGCTGTATCAATATTCATGCTACCATTTGCATAATTCAACACCTATCCTCTAGAAGCTTCTCAAACATTCTAGAGACAGAGGGAGCTATCAGGCTGGCAGCAGTTAAACACACCGAGCAGACCTAACTAGTGGAATGCAGCTGCGCTGAGTACAGTGAGCCAGCTATGATTTTACCTAACAACCAAACATAGCCACCCTGACTACAGGGTGGCAACTAAATGTACCTATCGAAACATATACTAATCCTATCTATCTAATCCTAGCACCTACCAAGAGGGTGATACATGTAAAAAGATGGAAATTGTATTTTTCAAGGAAGAATATGCCAGCAATTATCTACCATGCACAATAAGCTCATGTCCTCCAGTTAGGGTTTAGATCTACTTCAAGGTGTGTGTGAGGGGGGCGTGGCCAAGACCGGCATGTGAGAGGACGCACTTCTCACAGCTCCTGCCTGATCCGTGTAACGATCCTTCCCCGGCATCGCTGATCCTGGTTCTTTCAGCCCCTCAGCTGGTTACCTAGTCCCAGTACCCCCCGGACCCACCTCCGGCCCTCTGCACGAGGGGGAAAACCCGCCGAGGCCCGTGGGAGATGGCGGGACCGGAATCCCAAGATGGCGCCACCGCGCCTGCAGCCTTACACCAGCGCGCTCCCCGGACAGTGGATAGGATGAAAGACGGCAGCACTAAGAAAGCTCCAAAGACCCCGGGTAAGGAACAGTATAGAGATATCCTCTACTATGCCCAGAAGCTACAAGGCCCCGGGACAGCAGATGAGGGGGGGTCAGCGCACAAAAGGGGAGAGGTGGATAAGACATTACAAGCAGACTGGGACATGGACACAGTGAGCACACCTAACCTCTTCATGGAGGAAGACACTCGCCCTCCCTCCCCCTCCCCATCGGAAGACACACCAGAGACTCTGGAGCAACCTACACTGGCTGAAATCCTGAAAGCAGTCCATATGTGTACGGCTGCAGTCAATGTCATGAAAGATCAGTTGGGAGGTGTCAGGGAGGAGATGTCCTTTCTCAGACAGGATCTGCAAAAGGTCAGGGAAAGGGCCACGGCGGTGGAAAGCAGAGTGAGCGATATGGAGGACAAAATCCCCCCAATTGCACAGGAAGCTAGAGCAGCACACCGCATGGCACAAGAAACATACAACAGGGCGGAAGACACAGAAAACCGTTTACGGAGGAACAACGTCCGTATAGTGGGGCTCCCTGAGAAGGCTGAGGGTAAGGACCCCACTACCTTTGTGGAGAACTGGCTCATTGAGATTTTTGGCCGGGAGGCGTTTTCCCCTTTTTTCACTGTGGAAAGAGCACATAGAGTCCCTGGCAGACCCCCTCCACAGGGAGCCCCTCCCAGGTCCATGTTGGCAAAGCTACTACACTATCGAGACAGGGAGGCTATACTAAGATGTGCACGGGAGAAAGCAAATGTTAAGTTTAATGGCGTCAGAGTCTCATTCTACCCTGATTTCTCAGCGGAGGTGCAGAGAAGCAGAGCGAAATTTGGGGAAGTAAAGAAACGTCTGAGAGCCCTGCAATTACCATACGCTATGCTTTACCCAGCTAAACTGCGAGTGACGGCAGATGGGCATACACAGTTCTTTGAATCACCTAGAGATGCAATGATGTGGTTAGATCATAATGAACAAGCCCTGCGACACCGCCGGCCGGATGCGGAAGGAGACTGACCCTGATACGCAGCCAAGATTTCCTCTCAATACGGAGTATACTGTTGTTGTTATTTTTTCTACTGACTAAGCAGTCGTCCATGCCTACACCTTGTATGGTCATCCCTTGACCTACTTACTTGTTCTTTTCCTTGTTTAGATGCCGGGATCACATGTCATATATAGAAAAGCTGGAGATAAAAGAACTGAGCTTTTTTCCAATCTTTCTTTGTCCAAGTGACTCTGTTTTGTTTGGGTGGCAATGCAAGCCCCTACAGTCAGCCAGCTTTTAGGCTGTGCTGCCAGGCTATGTTTGGCCTGGCCGATGAAGCTATTGTGGTTGATCCTACTATCCTGCCCTGCATTGGTGGTCATTGACGCCAGTGAGGGATACCTGCCTTGGTTCCACCATACTACAATAAAAATGAAGTTTGTTGGCACCGTTGTGCCAGGTTATGGTTTACAGTTTGCACTATCTTACAGTCCAGAGACTTACCTAAATTTGCTTACTAGCCTCTCTGTCAATTTGCCACACACGTACAAGACTGCCTATTATTATCTCCATGGACTCACCAAACAGATGACCATTGTTTACCCACGCCAACTGATGACGACATTTCCACAATGGCGGGATCTTCGCTGATTTCCTGGAATGTTAGGGGCATGAACTCCCCCCTTAAACGCACTATGATATTTACTTGTCTAAAGAAGTTTTTTCCTGCGGTTATATGTCTACAGGAGACACATCTCACTACAATGACCAGGAGCTGTTTGAAGTACAGATGGATAGGATGGGCCTATCACTCCACCCACACCTCTTTTTCTCGGGGTGTGAGTGTAGTGATACACAGATCCCTGGATTTTCAGGAATTTGCTTCTAAGATAGATGTGGAGGGGAGATTTGTATTTCTGCATTGTCGTATTGGAACTTTGCATTGTATTCTAGCCTGTGTGTACATACCCCCCCCCCGTTTGATGCACGGGTGCTTCGGCTTTTCATGGAATTTCTGACGGATAAGCCGAACCTCCCTACGCTCATTGTAGGGGATTTCAATAGCTGGCTAAACCCCGCTCTAGATAAACATCCACCCCCGGGAATACAAGCCCCATGCAGGGCAACACCATTAGCTAGAATGCTGCACGAGCTGGGTTGGCTAGACATATGGAGACATAGAAACCCAGTAACTAAGCAATTCTCTTGCTTTTCAAAAACTCACGGGTCTCTATCTAGGATAGACTTGGCTGTGGGAAACTCAAATATGCTCCCCTCGGTTTCTGAAATTTCATACAAACCCAGATGCGTTTCAGATCATTCCTATATGGTACTAAAATTAGTCACAACACAGGGGTCTATGCTCCCCAAGGCACCATGGAAATTTAATGCCTTTTGGCTTCAGCTGTTTACATCTCCTGAGAGACTAGAGGGAGGCATCAGTGGGTTTTTTCAGGTTCAGCCAACCCCAGCGGCAGTGGTTGCAGAGTGGGAGAAATTTAAAATATATCTCCGTAGACTGCTAAGCAATGAGGTTACTAAAGTTAAACAGCGCTCTGAAACTCTCAGGGAAACATTGGAGATGCAGGTCCATTCCCTGGAGGATAAGTATGTGCAGGATCCCACCGATTCCGCAAGGGAGGCCTGGCAGGCAGCTCAATCTGCTTATGGGCACCTCCTGGCCTCCTCGGCGGAAAAGAAAAGATTTTTCTCTAAAACTGCCTTTTTTGAAGAGGGGGAGACAACGGGCCGCCTTCTTGCAAGAATTGCTAACTCAGAACAGAAGTCCCCAGTAATCGGAGCTATAAAAACTAAAGGGGGACAGTTGGTACAGTCGCCCGATCTAATATTGAACACATTAGCCGAGTTCTATGAGACATTATATCGCCCAACCTCATTAAAAAACCCGGGGGAGTTGGGTAATTACTTGGACGGCATTGATTTCCCGCAACTCTCTGCATTACAATGCCGGGAGCTGGACTCCCCGATATCACTGGAGGAGCTGCAGGTGGCTGTGGCTGCGTTTCCCAACTGTAAAGCCCCAGGGGGGGATGGTATCCCCATGGAGATATACAAAGAATACTCTGAAATATTGTTGCCCAAGCTCTTGGCAATGTTTAACGCGGCCAGAGACCAGTCTGCCCTTCCACCATCTATGTCGCAAGCCCATATTGTGTTGATTTTGAAACCAGGTAAAGATCCCGTAGATCCAGCATCCTATAGACCGATATCCTTACTCCAGTCAGACATTAAAATCCTGGCCAAAGTACTAGCTCTTAGACTAAATAAGGTGATCACTTCAGTGATACATCCAGATCAGGCGGGATTTATGCCCAATAAATCTACGGCGATAAACTTGAGAAGGCTATTTCTTAATATGCAGACGCAGACTGACAACATGGGATCAAGGGCTCTTTTGTCACTAGGCACTATGAAAGCCTTTGATAGTGTAGAGTGGCCTTATCTTTGGGAGGTCCTGAGGCGATTTGGATTTGGGGACACATATATCACCTGGGTACGTTTACTATATCACTGCCCTCGGGCTGCCATAAGGGAGGCAGGTAGAATGTCGCTGTCGTTTGCTTTGGGCCGGGGCACACGGCAGGGGTGCCCTTTATCCCCCCTGCTGTTTGCCCTGGCGATAGAGCCCCTAGCAATTAAAATTAGAAATCACAAGGGTATCACAGGCTTCTGCTATGGAGATAGACAGGAGAAAGTGATGCTCTACGCGGATGACACCATGATATTATTGGGTGATATGGAGCAATCCCTGAGGAACACGATGGACACAGTGATCCGGTTTGGGGAATTTTCAGGTCTGAAGATAAACTGGGCCAAATCTGCTTTGATGCCCCTAGACGGTGCCACAGTCCAGGACGGTGAGAGAGTAGGAGAAATTCCCGTTACCCATTCCTTCAAATACCTGGGGATATGGATTACACCCCAAATTAGGGATTACGGCCAACTCAACATTTCTCCACTCTTGGCCAGGTTTCGACAGCGGGTCAAGACATGGAACGCCCTGTGTATGTCAGTTGCGGGCAGAGTGAATCTAATCAAAATGATTCTGATGCCCCAACTGTTATACATGCTACATAATTCCCCAATAGTGATCCCACTGAAGATCTTTAGGATAGTCAACACCATATTCCGTGAACTTATCTGGAAAAATAGGCCCCCGAGGATAAAACTAGAACACTTACAGCGCCCTAAAGACGATGGTGGCCTTGCTCTCCCGAATCCATGGCTGTACTATCTGGCATCCCAGATGCAACACTTAATAGGTATTATGGCCATGGAGGGTGTAGTGGGCGACAGATCCCCCGGTGCTTCCGAGGCTATTATGCTCCATGCAGTGGGTGGGCGATCAGTCCCGACTGCTCTTGAGGCATTGGCCTTTGGTAAACCTCAAAAAACCTTCCCCACATACAGTCTTATACAAAAAGTATGGAATAAGGTCAATTATTTGCAGGGGGTCACGGGTTTCACTGAGTTTAGCCCGATCTGGGCAAATGGGACCTACCCGGAGCTAGCCAAATTGCAGCACACAGACAAGTGGAAGGGACATGGTATCTTCTACCTGGCTCAAATTATAAGCAGTGGGAAACTGATATCCTGGGAAACTTTGAAAGAGAAATACGGGTTACCTCAAAATATGAAATTCTACTATATGCAACTCAGACACGCATTTATAGCCCAATCTAAGACCACTGAGTGGCATATGGACCCCAATCCCATTCTTTCCCAACTTAGAATGGCAGAGGTTTCTAAGGGATTTATTTCCCAATGCTATGGCACATTATCTACTCAATACCATTCCAAACACCCCCTTACGGTCAAAAGAAAGTGGGAAACGGACATAGGGCCCCTAGATGACGATCAGTGGGAGGAAGCCCTGCAATCAGTGGCTACCTGTTCCCTAAATGTGACACAAAGGTTGACCCAACTATACATACTTCTGAGAGTTTATTACACGCCCCATAGACTCCATGCTATGGGACTGACGCCCTCCCCGCTATGTACTAGGTGTAAGAGGGATCATGGAGAGTTGATACATATGCTTTGGCGCTGCCCCAAACTCCATGTGTATTGGAGGGGGGTGATAGAGGTTCTGTCTGCAGTGTTTGGGGTACAGATTCCTCTGGACCCTAGACAGTGTATTCTGAACCTATTGGACGAATTAGAATGGGAATCACATATTAGAGAAGCCCTCACACGGACCCTTTTCATGGCCCGTAAATTGATTATGCTACATTGGAAGTCTGAGTCACCCCCTACAGTTAAGCAGTGGATTACAGCAGTGGGTAATACGCTAAGGATGGAGAAAATCATATACCAGCATAGGGGATGTGCTGCCAAATTTGAAAAACTGTGGGAGCCGTGGCTGGGAACTCCGGGATTGGCCCCGGAGGACCTGGTCATGGATAGACTCCTGAGACTCAATACGGGCTGAGAGACCCCACACCCTAATAATCTGACAGAACATACATTTAAGTACAGATGTATTCGAAGGTATGCAGGGTATCTTGAATATGGTGTGCCTAGGGGAGAATGGCATGTTATGTTATATTATTTTGCATATTTGTGGCTGGGCTCCTGGGGAACGAGGGGTGTTATACCATATCGTAATTGTAAAGCTTATGAATCTCTGGACTGTACGCTGTTAATTTTCAATAAAGAATTTTTTTCTGGATAAAAAAAAAAAAAAAAGGTGTGTGTGAGGCCATATGGTGCTTTTTTCCTTATTAACATTCAATGCTAAATGTAAATTTGGTCTTTTTTGATTGGAGACTTGCCCAAACCTTTTTGCAAATCCATACTGGATGTTGGTCTACAAAACATCTTGAAGTATTGGGATTTGCAGGAGGTGGGATAGACTTTCCTGGAAAAGAAAATCAAGATTCTCACCTCAGGATATATGGATTAGGAAAGGTCATCCCAATCAGGGTGCTATTGTAGTTTTTGGGCCCCTCAATTCCCCAGCTGTTTGTGACCTCCTGACTTTCCCTATGTGGTAGCATCTGCGTTTGACATAAATCCTCTTCCTATTATAGATGGTCACATGGCAGACAGGTTTCCACAATCACTGAGAGTGCAGAGTAGGGGGGGCATGCCACCATACTCTCACAATCTTTCCTCAGTCTTCTGGGGTAAATGACATTGGGCATTATTCAGCCTGGTTATCACTTCTCAGGCTTTTGGCTAAAATCAAGAGTAGTATCTGTTCTTATCAGTGTCCAGTAGGGGCGCTCCACCATCATTCTGGTCTTTTGGCTGGGATAGCTGGCTGTATATTATCCCTGCTAGTATGATGGGGTCTTGAGGGCCCTCCTCATTAGTAGGAATCCAAATTGAGCATCAACGTTGTAACTTGGGGGTCCATAATACTTCCCTGGTGTGGAGGGCTCTGAGCAGCCCAGTGCCTCCTGGGTAAGGTGGAATTCCATACTACTTTCCTAGTGTGAATGGTTCTGAAGGGCCCAGCACCTCCTGGGTAAAATAGAGGCCCATAGTACTTCCCTAGTGTGGATGGTTCTAAGGGGCCCAGTGCCTCCTGGGTAACATGGAGGTCTATAGTACTTCCCTAGTCTGGAGGGTTCCAAGGGGTCCAGTGCATCCTGGGTAACATGGAGGTCCACAGAACTTCCCTAATGTGGATGGTTCAGAGGGGCCCAGTGCCTCCTGGGTAACATAGAGGCCCTAGTACTTCCCTAGTGTGGATGGTTCTGAAGGGCCCAGTGCCTCCTGGGTAACATAGAGGCCCATAGTACTTCCCTAGTGTGGATGGCTCTGAAGGGCCCAGTGCCTCCTGGGTTCAACAGTGGCCCATAGTACTTTTCTAGTGTGGAGGGTTCCAAGGAGCCCAGTGCATCTTCAGTAACATGGAGGTCCATAGTACTTCCCTAGTGTGGAGGGTTCTAAGGAGCTCAGTAGTGCCCCCGAGTATCCCTGCTGGTATGATGGGGGTCCTGAGGAATCCAAATTGAGCGTCAACCATGTAACTTGGTGTTCCATAGTACTTCCCTGGTGTGGAGGGTTCTGAGGAGCCCAGTGTCTCCTGGGTAAGGTGGAAGTCCATAGTACTTAACTAATGTGGAGGGTTCCAATGGGCTCAGTGCCTCCTGGGTAACATGGATGGAGGTCCATAGTACTTTCTTAGTGTGGATGGTTCTGAAGGGCCCAGTGCCTCCTGGGTAACATAGAGGTCCACAGTACTTCCCTAGTGTGGATGGTCAAGAGGGACCCAGTGCCTGTTGGGTAACATAGAGGTCCATAGTACTTCCATAGTACTTCCCTAGTGTGGAGGGTTCCAAGGGGCCCAGTGCCTCCTGGTTAGAATAGTGGTGTCTTGTCTGGCCAGGGGTCAGGGAGGCAGAGAGCCTGTGTTGTCAGCACCCCCTGGGAATGCAGACCAGGGGTTCTCTAGTATCTCTATAGATTTTGGGACCCCAGTGTGATAATGAGCACTAGGCCACAGCCCCACTTGATTTTTTCTGCACTCCTTCTCATAAAAACATTTAAAAAAAAAATCTACCTGGAAGTCTGAGGTCCCCTTGTGGTGAAGAGGAGGTACTGTAGGAGGGCAGCACTGGATTGGAAATTAGTATTGCACCAGAGCTGCTTTTGAATAAGCTAAAAACTCCCAGAGGGACTTAAAAAAGGATCTTGGATTTGACCCTCATGTAGTACATTTGTACAAATCAAACAGCAACTGCTCAGTTCTCAGTGAGTTTCTATGCTGACCATTTCCTCCCCATCACATCTGAGCAGCCCATGTGACTATAGAGTCACACATGTGGGCGTGTACACAATGACAGGCCCCTCCCTCCCTCCTCCTCCATGCCCACTAACCAGCTAAACACAATGGGACGGGGAAATATTACATGTAGATTGATGGAGGCTTCACCTCCCTCTTATTCTAAGACACAGGCTGGAGGGGGAGCGTGACACAGCCTGTGACTGGCAGAACTCCGTCCACACCATGTTATTGCCAAAAAAATAATAAAGTTTTGATTTCAAACATATATTTGTATGACAATTTAATGTTAATGATTTATTTTTACTCTGTATTCCAAGGGCTGTTTTTTTTTTTTGTTTTTTTTACACTTGTGACCAGCAGCAGAGGACTAGAAGCTATTCCTGCCACTGTTTCCCTGCAGACAAGCTGGGAGAGAGCTGGGTCATGTGACAGATGGATACGGGAGAGAGCGGGGTCATGTGACAGATGGATACGGGAGAGAGCCAGGTCATGTGACAGATGGATACGGGAGAGAGCTGGGTCATGTGACAGATGGATACGGGAGAGAGCGGGGTCATGTGACAGATGGATACGGGAGAGAGCCGGGTCATGTGACAGATGGATACGGGAGAGAGCTGGGTCATGTGACAGATGGATATCGATTTAAAAAAAAGGGTTTTTTTTTATTTAATTAAAATAATTACATAATTATAATTATAATTACTGTATGTGGACATCATCCACAGAGATAGAAGGGACAATGTAAATGATACAGCGTGTTTATTATCACTTTAAGGCTGATTGTGGAGCCAGCATTCAATCGAACGTTGCATTTAGATTTTATGCTTTTATTTCCTCATGGAGTTTTCCGTGTCCATAGTAAGATGTCGCTTGTAGGATGTCTGATGTGGTCCGGTCTTCTCTAATTGGTTAGGTGAATATGGGGGAAAATGCTGATTTAAAGCCCAGTAGCTCTTTTCAGGAAGCCGTCGGTTTAGGGAGGGTGTGAGGACGGTCGCCCTCGCTGTTCGTTTTATCTGCTCGGCGTGGAGGGAACTGACACACGTTATATAAAATAATACAATGACTTCCTGAATCAGACACGGCTTTCATCTCATTCCCTGCGTGTCACATTGTGATACTCCAAAAGGCCGAATAATAGGATTGTCCATCAGACTGCACAATGCGGAGCGAGTCTGAGGGGCGATATAATAATGTGCGTTATGTGTTTATTGTTGTCTGAATTTATACAGTCTGGGCTTATTACTAAGGAACCATTCACTTCAGTCCCTGTCCCACAGGAGCTTACACTCTAATTCCTAGCACTACAAGCAGATAGTTTATATTGTACTGTTAGGGGCAGGGCTGCTGTTAGAAATCATAAGGCCCCGTACAGCCTACCTGGCAGGGCCCCCAAGGCACCCCCCCCCCCCCCCCCGAAATATAGCAAAACAATATGAAACAATTGGAAACATAAGGCGAATACAAAGACACTGAATTTCAAAAGAGCAAACCTAAACTACGAACCTTGTTAGAAGATACTAAATGGGATAAAATCTTAGGAACAAAGAACACAGAGGAGAGATGGGTTTGCTTTAAGAGCATATTAAATAAGGGCATTAGCCAGTGCATCCCAATGGGAAATAAATTTAAAAGAGCTAATAAAAGTCCTGGGTGGCTTAACTCCAATGTAAAAATACATATAAAAGCACAGGCGAAGGCCTTCAAAAAATGCAAGGCTGAGGGATCATCATCAGCATTCCGACTTTTCAAAGAATGCAATAAGAAATGTAAGGGTACAATCAGGGCAGCTAAGATAGAACACGAAAGACACATAGCGGAGGAGAGTAAAAAAAAATCCCAAGAAATTCTTTAAGTATATAAATAGTAAGAAAGGGAGGTCAGATCATATTGGCCCCATAAAGATTGAGGAAGGACATCTGGTTAAAAAGGATGGGGAGATGGCGAAGGTATTGAATTTATTCTTCTCCTCAGTCTTCACGAGTGAATCGGGGGGCTTCAGTAACCAAAACTGCAGTGTTTATCCTCAGGACACAACACAGGAAGCACCTACATGGTTAACAGAGGACAGAATTATAATTAGACTTGAGAAACTTAACATTAATAAATCACCGGGACCAGATGGCTTGCACCCGAGGGTACTTAGGGAACTCAGTCAAGTGATTGCCAGACCATTGTTCCTAATTTTTACTGACAGTCTACTGACTGGAATGGTACCAGCTGATTGGAGAAAAGCCAATGTAGCACCAATATTTAAAAAAGGGCCGAGATACATCCCTGAGAATTACAGACCAGTTAGCCTAACATCAATAGTATGTAAACTCTTGGAAGGGATGATAAGGGACTATATACAAGATTTTAGTAATAAGAATGGTATCATTAGCAGTAATCAGCATGGATTCATGAAAAATCGTTCTTGCCAAACCAATCTATTAACCTTCTATGAGGAGGTGAGTTGCCATCTAGATAAAGGAAGGCCCGTAGACGTGGTGTATCTGGATTTTGCAAAAGCATTTGACACAGTTCCCCATAAACGTTTACTGTACAAAATAAGGTCCGTTGGCATAGACCATAGGGTGAGTACATGGATTGAAAACATTGATTGGCTACAAGGGCGAGTTCAGAGGGTGGTGATAAATGGGGAGTACTCGGAATGGTCAGGGGTGGGTAGTGGGGTTCCCCAGGGTTCTGTGCTGGGACCAATCCTATTTAATTTGTTTATAAACGATCTGGAGGATGGGATAAACAGTTCAATCTCTGTATTTGCAGATGATACTAAGCTAAGCAGGGCAATAACTTCTCCGCAGGACAAGAAGGCACATATATACATTTTTTAACTAAATTAATTTCTTAATATACATATATATCACAATTTTACAATACATATATACAAACATAAAAGTTGGACTACTTGTGGTTCCCCTAATATGCGGACTAGATATGGTTGGGGTTCCACTTCTCCATTTACAGATTAAAAACAGTTCTGCTCCACATGTTTCGTGGCTATATCCGTCACTTCTTCAGGAGATTGAATATTTCTATATAAAAAAATATTTTTAGTAACGATATATTGTACAGGACAACTTACAATTATAAAAATGGAAATAAAAACTAATTGCTGCAAAAAATACATAAAAAATGTATCTAAACTCACTTGCGCCGTAGATACCAGACAGCATAGTTCTCTAATGAGGCTCAATATCGGCACACCAGGTACAGGTGTATATAGTAATGTGAAGAGTGCAGCAAGGACATGGATTTACCTGGGAACCGTTGCTGGTGTTGGTGTAAAACAAAATCTCTACTAGTAGAAAGCAAAGAAAGTTCTGCTGCTGACAGGCAATGCCAAATGGATATTGTTGGTATTCCGTGAGGGGGAAAAAAAAAGAAAGAGAAGCCATAGTGAGAGGGAGGGAAGAGGAAAGGATACCTCCAGCCACCTGAACTTAGTACCATTCTGTACATGCAGGACCCACCTGAATGATGAGTTCTTCGCAAATACATCCAGAGAGTCAGAGGAGCGTGGGACGTCCCTCTACGCTATTCTGATGCATGATCCCGGTCGGGACATACAAAACAGAGGCGAGGTTGCCCAGGGGCGGACTAACAACTCATGGAGCCCCCCGGGAAACAGGAGATCATGGGGCCCCCTGTGTCCCCACCCACACTCAAGCCACACCCACACAAAGCCCCACCCCCCAGCTTCCACTGCGTGGACTCCTCAATTCTGGGTTGAACCTGAGATAAACAGTACACAGGGGGCAGCAGGGCAGAGCATTGGATGTCAAGAAAGCACAGTACACAGGGGGCAGCAGGGCAGAGCATTGGATGTCAAGCAAGCACAGTACACAGGGGGCAGCAGGGCAGAGCATTGGATCTCAAGCAAGCACAGTACACAGGGGGCAGCAGGGCAGAGCATTGGATGTCAAGCAAGCACAGTACACAGGGGGCAGCAGGGCAGAGCATTGGATGTCAAGCAAGCACAGTACACAGGGGGCAGCAGGGCAGAGCATTGGATGTCAAGCAAGCACAGTACACAGGGGGCAGCAGGGCAGAGCATGGGGGAACCATGGCAAAGTATAGAAGTCAGTAGGTCATAGCACAGGGGGTCAGGAGGGCACAATATGTGTGTGTGGAGGGCAGGAGGACACGCTACATGAAGAGCAGCAGGGCACATTATGGGGCACACCAGGGAACATTACAGGTTGGGGGGGGCACAGTAGGACACATAACATGGGGGTGCAGCAGGGAACATTATAGGGCACATTACATGGGGGGAGGCAGAGGGGCACAGCATGGAACATTACATGGGGCAGGAGGGCACATTATGGGGTACAGCAGAGTATATTACATAGGGGCGTGAGGGCACATTATGGGGAGCAGTAGAGCACATTATGGAGCATATTACATGGGGACAAGAGGGCACATAATGGGACACAGCAGGGCATATTACAAGGGGGCATGAGGGCACATTAAGGGGCACAGCAGAGTACATTAGGAGGGATAAAATCTCATATTATGGGGCACAGCAGGGCACATTTTGAGGCATAGCAGGGCATATTACATGGGGCAAGAGGATACATTATGGGGCACAGCAGGGTATATTACATGGAGCAAGAGGGCACATATAGGGCACTGTATGGTGCACACAGAAGAGCACACTATGGGGCACTGAATGATGCATCAAGGGGCACATAGCAGGGCACATCATATGGCACACAGCAGGGTACAGGGCACATCATGGGGCATACAGTAGTGCTCAGGGCACATCACAAGGCCCACAGGAGGAAAATGGGCACAAAGTGGGGCACATAGTAGGGAATGGGGCACACAGTAGGACACAACATGGGGCACACCACAAGGGCACACAGCAGAGCACATCATGGGGCACACAGTATGGCATATCACGGGGCACACAGTAGGTCATGGGACACATCACAGGGCACATCATGGGGGCACACAGTAGGGCATGGGGGCAGGCAGCAGGGCATGAGAGCACACATCAGAGCATGGGGCAGACAGCAGGCCATGGGGCACAGAGCAGGGTGTGGGGCAGACATCAGGGCATGGGGCACAGAGAAGAGCATGAGGGCACAGACCAGTTCATGGGGGCACAGACCAGGGCATGGGGGCATGGAGCAGGGCATAGGGTAGACAGCAGGGCATGGGGGCACAGAGCAGGGTAGGGGGGCACAGAGCAGGGCAATGGTTAGACATCAGAGCATGGGGCAGACATCGGGGCATGGGGGCACAGAGCAGGGCATGGGGGCACACATCAGAGCATGGGGGCAAAGAGCAGGGCATGGGCAGACATCAGGGCATGGGGGCAGACATCAGGACATGGGGGCACAGAGCAGGGCATGGGGCGCAGGGCATGGGGGCACACATCAGAGCATGGGGGCAGACAGTGGGGCATGGGGGCAGACAGCAGGGCATGGGGGCACAGAGCAGGGCAAGGGGGCACAGAGCATGGCATGGGGTAGACATCAGAGCATGGGGCAGACATCAGGAAATGGAGGCACACAGCAGGGCATGGGGCAGACAGTAGGGCATGGGGGCACACATCAGAGCATGGGGGCAAAAAGCAGGTCATGGGGCAGAGAGCAAGGCATGGGGGCAGACAGCAGGGTATGAGGTCAGACAGGAGGGCATGGGGGCAGACAGCAGGGCATGGAGGCACAGGGCAGGGCATAGGGTAGACAGCAGGGCATGGGGGCACAGAGCAGGGCAAGGGGGCACAGAGCAGGGCATTGGGTAGATGTCAGAGCATGGGGTAGACATCAGGCATAGGGGCACAGAGCAGGGCATGGGGGGACTCACTTCAGAGCATGGGGCAAAGAGCAGGGCATGGGGCAAAGAGCAAGGCATGGGGCAGACAGCAGGGCATGGGGGCACAGAGCGTGGCATAGGCAGACATCAGGGCATGGGGCATATAGCAGGGTATGGGCAGACTATAGGGCATGGGGCAGCGTTCAGGGCTTTTGGGCACAGAGCAGGATGCTGGGCACATAGAGGGGCGCAAAGCAGGATGCTGGGCACATAGAGGGGCACAGAGCAGAATGCTGGGCACAGGCAGAGGGGCACAGAGCAGAATGCTGGGCACATAGAGGGGCACAGAGCAGGATGCTGGGCACATAGAGGGGCACAGAGCAGGATGCTTGGCACATAGAGGAGCACAGAGCAGGATGCTGGGCATATAGAGGGGCACAGGACAGCATACAAGCTGCTGCACTTTCCTTCCTAGATGCAGAGCAGCGCAGGAAGCGGCTGTAAAAAGACCTCTTGTGATGCGCTCCTCCCCGCCGGCCCCTCCTCTCTTCTCGTCCGTCCGAGGTGAGGACAAATACAAGCACCTGGGGTGGACGGGAGGGAAGGGGGGGCGGCGGGGAGGAGCGCATAACAAGAGGTCTGTTTACACTGCAGTCTCTTAGCAGTGAGCAGGGATTCAGGACCCGATCTACCCGTCAGTTACCTGCGATTGACGGGTAGATCGAAGTGGAAGCTGTCATGGGGCCCCCTACTGGCCAGGGCCCTCAGTCCGTGCCCGAAGTGCCCGATGGTCAGTCCGCCCCTGAGGTTGCCATTTCCCCAGGTGCCTCGAGGTAGACGTCCTTCGCTCCTCTGGCTTTGGTAGTTGCGGCTTTACACTGCATGCTATTGTTCAATCTGTCATTTACTAGGACCCCCAGATCCTTCTCCATCCTTCATTCCCCCCAGAGGATTCCCCCCCAGTGAGTAGTTTGCATTTATGTTTTTTGCCCCCAAGTGCATTACTTTACATTTCTCCACATTAAACCTTATTTGCCATGTAGTGGCCCTCTCCATTATTCAAGATCATTGTTCAGATCTTTCTGTAAAATTTCTATATCCTGATGTGAAGTAATTGCCCTGCTTAATTTTGTGTCGTCTGCAAAAAATGAAATTGAGCTACAGTATCTCACAAAAGTAAGTGTAAATGTTTTCTTCTATCTTTTCATGTGACAACACTGAAGAAATGACACTTTGCTACAATGTAAAGTAGTGAGTGTACAGCTTGTATAACAGTGTAAATTTGCTGTCCCCTCAAAATAACTCAACACACAGCCATTAATGTCTAAACCGCTGGCAACAAAAGTCAGTACACCCCTAAGTGAAAATCTCCAAATTGGGCCCAAAGTGTCAATATTTTGTGTGGCCACCATTATTTTCCAGCACTGCCTTAACCCTCTTGGACATGGAGGTCACACAGAGCTTCACAGGTTGTCACTGGAGTCCTCTTCCCCTCCTCCATGATGACATCACAGAGCTGGTGGATGTTAGAGACCTTGTGCTCCTCCACCTTCCGTTTGAGGATGTCCCAGTCCATCACCTTTACCCTCAGCTTCTTCAGCAAGGCAGTGGTGGTCTTGGAGGTGTGTTTGGGGTGGTTATCATGTTGGAATACTGCCCTGCGGTCCAGTCTCTGAAGAGAGGGGATCATGCTCTGCTTCAGTATGTCACAGTACATGTTGGCATTCATGGTCCCCTCAATGATCTGTAGCCCCCCAGTGCCGGCAGCACTCATGCAGCCCCAGACCATGACACTCCCACCACCATGCTTGACTGTAGACAAGACACACTTGTCTTTGTCCTCCTCACCTGGTTGCCCCCACACACGCTTGTCATCATCTGAACCAAATACGTTTATCTTGGTCTCATCAGACCACAGGACATGGTTCCAGTAATCCATCTCCTTAGTCTGCTGGTCTTCAGCAAACTGTTTGTGGACTTTCTTGTACATCATCTTTAGAAGAGGCTTCCTTCTGGGATGACAGCCATGCAGACCAATTTGATGTAGTGTGCGGCGTATGGTCTGAGCACTGACAGGCTGACCCCCCACCCCTACAACCTCTGCAGCAATGCTGGCAGCACTCATACGTCTATTTCCCAAAGACATCCTCTGGATATGACGCTGATCACGTGACCTCAACTTCTTTGGTGGACCATGGTGAGGCCTGTTCTGAGGGGAACCTGTCCTGTTATACCGCTGTATGGTCTTGGCCACCGTGCTGCAGATCAGTTTCAGGGTCTTGGCAATCTTCTTATAGCCTAGGCCATCTTTATGTAGAGCAACAATTCTTTTCTTCAGATCCTCAGAGAGTTCTTTGCCATGAGGTGCCATGTTGTACTTCCAGTGACCAGTATGAGAGAGTGAGAGCGATAACACCAAATGTAACACACCTGCTCCCTATTCACACCTGAGACCTTGTAACACTAACGAGTCACATGACACCGGGGAGGGAAAATGGCTAATTGGGCCCAATTTGGAGATTTTCACTTAGGGGTGTACTGACTTTTGTTGCCAGCGGTTTAGACATTAATGGCTGTGTGTTGAATTATTTTGAGGGGACAGCAAATTTACACTGTTATACAAGCTGTACACTCACTACTTTACATTGTAGACAAGTGTCATTTCTTCAGTGTTGTCACATGAAAAGATAGAAGAAAAGATTTACTGTATATTGTGACAGCATTATGTCTTGTTATGGTGTCAGAAGGGGTACATGTCGCACAGGGTTCTGCAGGGTGCCTACAGTCAAGCATGGTGGTGGGAGTGTCATGGTCTGGGGCTGCATGAGTGCTGCCGGCACTGGGGGAGCTACAGATCATTGAGGGGACCATGAATGCCAACATGTACTGTGACATACTGAAGCAGAGCATGATCCCCTCCCTTCAGAGACTGGGCCGCAGGGCAGTATTCCAACATGATAACCACCCCAAACACACCTCCAAGACCACCACTGCCTTGCTAAAGAAGCTGAGGGTAAAGGTGATGGACTGGCCAAGCATGTCTCCAGACCTAAACCCTATTGATCATCTGTGGGACATCCTCAAACGGAAGGTGGAGGAGCGCAAGGTCTCTAACATCCACCAGCTCTGTGATGTCATCATGGGGGAGGGGAAGAGGACTCCAGTGACAACCTGTGAAGCTCTGGTGACCTCCATGCCCAAGAGGGTTAAGGCAGTGCTGGAAAATAATGGTGGCCACACAAAATATTGACTCTTTGGGCCCAATTTGGAGATTTTCACTTAGGGGTGTACTGACTTTTGTTGCCAGTGGTTTAGACATTAATGGCTGTGTGTTGAGTTATTTTGAGGGGACAGCAAATTTACACTGTTATACAAGCTGTACACTCACAACTTTACATTGTAGCAAAGTGTAATTTCTTCAGTGTTGTCACATGAAAAGATAGAAGAAAAGATTTACACAAATGTCACGGGTGTACTCACTTTTGTGGGATACTGTATGTGATGAGTACTCTGTGGGTATATTGTGCCATAATTGTGTATTTTTTTACTTACTAGTTAATATGTTATGTAAACCTCAAGTGGATCCTGAAGAAGCCCAATTAGGGCGAAATGCGTCAATCCTATCTCTATCCTGGGTTCTGTCAATTGTATGGCAAATTTGGCAGCACTGTGCACATTTTTTTAGAATGTTTTCTTATATTTTTTCTATAGATTAATACATTTTGTTTTTAAACATATCTCTTACTTGTTTACTATTGGCTGTGGCACATGTAAAAATCTCCTATACCCCCTGTGTTTCCCCTTGTGGCAAACTCCGGGATACCCCATGCTTTTTGTAATGTTATGTACAGAGGACCTGTTTTATATGCAGAGTAACAACGTTTTAGCTACACTTAATACTTAATAATAACGTTACACTTTTGAGCTGAGCAATGTGATTATTGGCTTTTTACAGAAACTGTGATAGTCCCGCTGTTTGTATCAATGCCGTATCGGTAATGCCGGGAGGATGGGAACTGGTGTACATCCATACACTTTAGTAAATCAGCTCCATGGGTCACCTCCGGCTCTATAAGAACATTATCCAGGATGGCGCAGTTTTTTGTAGCGAGCCGGAGTTCAACATGACTTTTTTTTTTTGGCACCCAATTAATTTTGGGGTGATTAGGTGGCAGGATAAGCCCATATTTCTGAGTCACTGTTGTGTTCTCATCCAATAATTCTCCAGAAAATACGTGTAAAAATTAATTTTCGTGTACTGTCGGGTAATTACCTCCTGTCGCTACAAAGCTTCTATGAAACGCTGTAATAAGCCTATCAATTAAAACAACGCTTAATTGGCATTTCCATTAACTCTCCTGACCCCGTAATACACGGCGGTGAGTGAGACCCTCCTACATGGCACCTGGCGCTGATCTCATTCACGTTGTCATGTAGAGTCTCCGATCCATTCTTCTCACCACCGGAGGTCAGAGCTCCTCAGAAGATACCCGGATTCCTAGATCTCCGACACCTTCTACCTCCATATCCGGGCCCTCCGAAGGCCGTCATCAAGGGCCCCACCACTTCCAAGTTCATTTTATCTTACCTAAAAGAAAAAACTGATTTTGTAACAATAATATTTAAATTTAAACTTCAACATGTATAGTTTTATTTTAAATATAACTCAGCAAATGAAGCACAGCGCAAACCTAACGTTCCGCCTTTTTCCTTTATAGCTCAACTTTCTGGAAGCCGCCATCAAGGATCCTGTCATTTAAAACATTTTTAAATTTACTTTAAAACAAAATTGGTTTTATAATATTATTAACTGTAAATAACATTGATAATAATAGTTATTATTACTATTTATAATAATAATAATAATAATATTTATTTATATTTTTAAGCATTTATAAATGGATCTAGACTTATAAATATACTTTATTATTTATTTTTTATATATATATTTATAATATAAAATAAATTGGTTTTATAACAACAACAATAATAATTAATCATAATAATACTTATCATGATTATTTTTATTATTATTACTATTATTATTATTATTCATTTATATTTTTGAAACATTTTATCATGATAGTAATAGTTATTATGGTTATTATTAGTAGTAGTATTAACCACTTCAGCCCCGGAAGGATTTACCCCTCTTCCTGACCACAGCACTTTTTGCGATTCGACACTTTAACTGACAATTGTGCGGTCGTGCGACGTGCCCAAACAAAAATTGATATCCTTTTTTTCTCACAAATAGAGCTTTCTTTTGGTGGTATTTGATCACCTCTATGTTTTTAAAAAAAAAAATTTTGTGCTATAAACAAAAAAAGAGCGTCAATTTTGAAAAAAAAAATCGATATCTTTTACTTTTTGCTATAATAAATATCCCCAAAAAATTTATAAAAAAACACATTTTTTTCCTCGGTTTAAGCCGATACGTATTCTTCTACATATTTTTGGTTAAAAAAAAAAATCACAATAAGCGTAAATTGATTGGTTTGCCCAAAAGTTATAGCATCTACAAAATAGGGGATAGATTTATGGCATTTTTATTATTTTTTTTATTAGTAATGGCGGCGATCTGCGATTTTTATCGTGACTGCGACATTGCGTCGGACACTTTTGACACTATTTTGGGACCATTGTCATTTATACAGCGATCAGTGCTATAAAAATGCACTGATTTACTGTGTAAATGACACTGGCAGGGAAGGGGTTAAACACTAGGGGGCGATCAAGGGGTTAAGTGTGTCCTAGGGAGTGATTCTAACTGTGGGGGGGGGGGATGGGCTACCTACAACATGACAGAGATCACTGCTCCAGATGACAGAGAGCAGTAGATCTCTGTCATTTTATACATTTTTTAAGTATTTAAAATGTATTAAAGAAATTGGAATAATAATAATAATTATTAATATTAGTTTATAGATTATATAAAGTAGAACTATAGGCAAAAACTTTTTTTTTCATTTTGGATAGAGCAAGGGAGTGTTATAACCCGTCAGATTTTTTTTTTCACCATCCCATTGTCCCATTGCGGAGATTTCCCTCCACTTCCTGTCCCATAGCCAAACAGGAAGTGAGAGGAAATTCCTGCAAATTGAGGGAATTCCTTGGGGACCCCCCAGATCACCAGGACTAGTGTCCTCATTGGAAAATTTCTCCTCCATTACTTCTCTGGGGACAAATAAAAATTTGGGGTTTTCTTTTACTCACACTTTCACTGATAACGGTAAACAGGAGAAATAGAGAGGGGGGATCTCCCTATCGGGGGGCACAGACAGCGATAAAAACCCGACAGGGGTCCTAATTCCTCTCCACTCCATCCAACACTAACATAAAACTTTTTGCCTTTAGTTTTACTTTAAACATTTAAAAATGGATTAAGGAAATTTGTATAATGTTATTATTATTATTATTAGTAGTACTATTATTATTATTACTATTATTATTATTACTATTATTATTATTATTATTATTACTATTATTATTATTACTATTATTATTACTATTATTATTATTATTACTATTATTATTATTATTATTATTATTATTATTATTATTACTATTATTATTACTATTATTATTATTACTATTATTATTATTATTATTATTATTATTACTATTATTATTAATAATAATAATAAAAATAATAATAATGTTATTGTTATACATTTGGATCTAGAGTCATACATGTCTTTTAATATTTAATAATATTTAATATTATTACCTAATTGTTTACAAATTGATCAACTGATATTTTTAACAATTGTTCCATTATTTGAATAAAATGTGTATTTTACAAATAAATATTTAATATACAGAGTTCTCGTGGCATTTAAATGGCAGAGTATGGTGGACTCTCTGATAACAAAGCCCGGCGCTGCCTTTCCACCACTTCACATCCTTTATCTAAATGAAAATTTATTCGGGTTCATCTGAGTTAGCAAGAATGGCAGTGAGTGTGAAATAACACGGGCTATTCACAGCATAGTAGAAAAGCTCTACTGAAAGTCCAGCTTCCACAGACACTAGCATCCCATTTTCTGGCTATTTCTATGCAATATATTTATTTACCTGACTAAGGAGTCCTAGATAGACAGGACACACACACAATACATTTCATTTAGGCCCTTTGCGGTCTCCCATGAGATCTGTCGGGTTCTGTATAGAAGATCCCAGGATCTGTTCACATGTGTATACTGCTAATAACGTATTGACAATTGGCTTGCAGAGGTCACATGGAATGGTTCCAGGTAAGGTGCCTCGGGGGAGTGCCCTCCTCCTCTGGGTACACACGCCCCCTGACACCGGGATGAAGGTAGGTGCTCCATGGATGAACCAGGCAGGTATTCCGAGAGACAGAACGTTCCATTCTCATGTTTGTCACGGAGTTGTTCTTGTAATGCCCACCAGGGGAACTGACAGATGGCAGCTATAGCACAGAACTCGTCCCCCTTGGCAGCAATGTTAATTGGCGCTGCACCTCACTGCGACAAGAATGAATTCATTACTTAACCTGCTTAGTGACACTTTTATGGGCAGCAAATCAAGAAAACATCCCTCATGGGAGAGTCATGGAGCACCATCCCCCAACCTTCCATCCAGATAAGCATCTCTCACAGTCATTCAGATTTGGAGCAGGTCTCCCTCTCGGGGCAATAAGGGATGTTTAATAATTGTAGGTCTGGTGATTATATCCTCTGAGGGGTGAATAGCTGAAGGTGGTGGTGAGCCATCAGAAGGTACCAGCGGGGGGGGGGCATAGCAGGCGAGACACCTGCAGAACAAGACAAAGGCTGCTTGGAGACAAAGGAGTGCCCAGGAGTCACTGAAGATTCAGGAGTGCCCAGGAGTCACTGGAGATTCAGGAGAGCCCAGGAGTCATTGTAGACAAAGGAGAGCCCAGGAGTCACTGGAGAGAAAGGAGTGCCCAGGAGTCACTGGAGACACAGGAGTACCCAGGAGTCATTGTAGACAAAGGAGAGCCCAGGAGTCACTGGAGAGAAAGGAGTGCCCAGGAGTCACTGGAGAGAAAGGAGTGCCCAGGAGTCACTGGAGACACAGGAGTACCCAGGAGTCACTGGAGACAAAGGAGTGCCCAGAAGTCACTGGATACGAAGGAGTACCCAGCAGTCAATGGAGATTCAGAAGTGCCCAGGAGGCAGTGGAGACAAAGCAGTGCCCAGAGTCACTGGAGACACAGGAGTGCCCAGGAGTCACTGGAGACAAAGGGGTGCCCAGGAGTCACTGGAGACACAGGAGTGCCCAGGAGTCACTGGAGACAAAGGGGTGCCCAGGAGTCACTGGAGACACAGGAGTGCCCAGGAGTCACTGGAGACAAAGGAGTACCCAGGAGTCACCGGAGATTCAGGAGTGCCCAGGAGTCACTGGAGAGAAAGGAGTGTCCAGGAGTCACTGGAGAGAAAGGAGTGCCCAGGAGTCACTGGAGAGAAAGGAGTGCCCAGGAGTCACTGGAGACAATGGAGTGCCCAGGAGTCACTGGAGATTCCGGAGTGTAGCAAAGACAGGGAATAGTCTACCTTATTATAGGTGGAAGGAGACAGCCTGGGTCCTTACGCATAAACATTTTTCTTGGTCCTACTTCCAATTGGAATCTAGATGGGGGAAGCCCCTCTGTACCCCTTGCTTTCCACTCTGTTGTGAAGCCCAAGTGGTCGCTATCCGATGTCCTCACTCCACAGGTGGTCTTCATCTGTACACTCTTGTTTCCCACTTTCCAGCTAGAACATGTACCCCTCCTACCAGGGCCGGCCCTGCCATGGGACCCAGTGGGCTCACAGTTCCAGGTGGCATTTTAAGAGGGGCGGCAGTGACAAGTTGTACCCATATGGTCACCCGTGCCGGCTGTCTCCCGAGATCTGCCTGTGAGACTGCATCCAATGAGTGTGCAGTCCGTGCTTCCTGTGAGACAGTTTCACACTGAGCCGATCGTTCTGCTTGTAGAGTCGCTCAGTGTGTGACATTGTTTCATTCTTTTTATTTTATTCAATTATTTTTTTATTCTGTTCCATTCTATTCTGTTCTTTTATTTACTATTCTATATTGTTCTGTTTTACTCTATTCTATTCTTTCATTTTCTGTTATATTATTTTCTATTTTGTTATATTTTTTTTCTATTCCATTCCTTTTTTTTCTATTCTATTTTATTCTCTTTGGATATTGTTAATCTATTCGAATTTGAAAACTATTCAAATTCGAAAACCATTTGAATCGATTTGAATTGTATAAACGAAAGGAATCCTGAAAACAAATTAAACGGGTGCCCAAATTTATGTAAATAACAAATCGAAACAAAACAAGTTTTTTTGTTCTGCACATGTCTACTGCTGATAACCTACCTCCCCTTCCCCCAGCATTGTATACGGACCTATCTACTCTGCCTGAGGGGCCCACTGCTAGACCTGGGCAAGTTCACGTGGGGACCCTTGTAGCAGGGCAGCAATGAAGGCGGCAAATGAAAGTTACATTTGAACTCGCCCAGGTGCACTCACCACCACTCTTGTGTGCAGTTCCTGTTTCACCAGCAGGTGGCGTGCCGCCATTGAGGAGCGCCATGCTCCCTTCGGGAGATGATCACCTTGTTACATTGTTTCTATTTTGGAAATGTGAGAAGTGATCTCTGCTGGGAGTTCACTCTCTCCGGGAACTCTATAAGGATGAATGTTCTGCCCTGTGGCTAGACTCATAGAAGGTTCCGGAGACGGATGTCTACATTCTCGCCTGATGAAATATGAATGAGATCTGGAAAGAAGTAATAAGCCACCATTTATCTGAAGACATTTACATTTGACGTATAGCGCCATTCGCCGCACGCCCGGGCACAGTGGGCGGGGTATCATCTACCGGATTATCTCATTTGTCAACATACATTGCATGATGGCCGCCAGTTATTGCCCAGACACCTCAACCAGAATTATCGACAGAACGGAGAACGCTTCCAAAATCTGCCCCCTTGTGGTCATTCCTGTGTCTATCCATCTCAAAGTGGAACCCAACATCAGATATATCACTTCATTCCAACTGCTGCGTGCCGAGTATTATTTATTACATCCCACGGAGATCACAGGACCCCCCCTGACAATGTCCTCATCTGCTTCTCTCTCCAGAAGGACCAGAAAAGGCAATGCAGGGATATCTTCCAAGGGGGACACCTCTTCTGGTGGCAGCTAAGGGGGGTCCCTCAATTTAGAGAAATGTGATGAATATTCTGTACACCAAACCCTTCTATGTAGGTTTTCACTGGATTTCTGGCAGGATCATCTGGTAGATTGTTGCACTTATTGAACAGATAGAACAACACATATCCAATTGTAAATGTAAGAAACCAAAATGGAGCCAATAGGAGAAGCTTATTGTTAGAGTTGATGTACCCCTTAAAGAATACCTATACGGGGCGGTGCTGTCTCTGGCATCAGAATTGTTTGAGTTATTGACCCACATAAAGCCCGCAGAACTCTTCATCTGCATGCTGGTCTAATGTCAGTGACTCATAATGTACAGAAGCCAATAGGAGCCAGGAAATTGGTATTTTCAAAATAATCCAGTTGCACACACCTTTATACTGTATATCCCAGATAGCCAAAAATGCGTAAGGAAAGAATACAGAACCCCCTCCAGATGATGGAGATCAGGTGTCTCCAGTGAAGGGTCCTGGTAATCCTCCATCATATGACTGTGCCCCTCATGTACAAAGCCAGCTCCATAAAGACATGGTGTGACCAGTTTGGTGTGGAGGAACTCCAGTGTCCTGTACAGAGTCCTGACCTCATCCCTACTGAACACCTTTGGGATGAATTGGAACATAGATGGTAAGCCAGGTCTTCTCATCCCACATCAGCCCTGTCCTTGGAGGTTCTTGATTTAAGAACCCTACAAATAATGGTAATAGGGTCATCACACTCCTAACGTATACACTATATGGCCCAAAGGATGCAGACACTGCTCCAAATCATGGAGACAGGTATCTCCAGTGAAGAGTTCTGGTAAGCCTCCATCATACAAAGACATTGTAGACAATTGTGCTCTTCCAACCTTGTGGTAGCAGTTTGGTGAAGACACATTGCTGTTCCAGCATGACTGTGCCCTTGTGTACAGTACAAAGCCAGCTCCATAAAGACATGGGTTGACCAGTTTGGTCCAGCTCCATAAAGACACGGGTTGACCAGTTTGGTCCAGCTCCATAAAGACATGTGTTGACCAGTGTGGACCAGCTCCATAAAGACATGGGTTGACCAGTTTGGTCCAGCTCCATAAAGACATGGGTTGACCAGTGTGGACCAGCTCCATAAAGACATGGGTTGACCAGTTTGGTCCAGCTCCATAAAGACATGGGTTGACCAGTTTGGTCCAGCTCCATAAAGACATGGGTTGACCAGTTTGGTCCAGCTCCATAAAGACATGGGTTGACCAGTTTGGTCCAGCTCCATAAAGACATGGGTTGACCAGTTTGGTCCAGCTCCATAAAGACATGGGTTGACCAGTTTGGACCAGCTCCATAAAGACATGGGTTGACCAGTGCGGACCAGCTCCATAAGGACATGGGTTGACCAGTGTGGACCAGCTCCATAAAGACATGGGTTGACCAGTGCGGACCAGCTCCATAAAGACATGGGTTGACCAGTGTGGACCAGCTCCATAAAGACATGGGTTGACCAGTGTGGACCAGCTCCATAAAGACATGGGTTGACCAGTGTGGACCAGCTCCATAAAGACATGGGTTGACCAGTTTGGTCCAGCTCCATAAAGACATGGGTTAACCAGTGTGGTCCAGCTCCATAAATACATGGGTTGACCAGTTTGGTCCAGCTCCATAAAGACATGGGTTGACCAGTGTGGACCAGCTCCATAAAGACATGGGTTGACCAGTGTGGACCAGCTCCATAAAGACATGGGTTGACCAGTGTGGACCAGCTCCATAAAGACATGGGTTGACCAGTTTGGTCCAGCTCCATAAAGACATGGGTTGACCAGTGTGGACCAGCTCCATAAAGACATGGGTTGGCCAGTGTGGACCAGCTCCATAAAGACATGGGTTGACCAGTGTGGACCAGCTCCATAAAGACATGGAATAAATAACATAAGGAGCTGTGCTTACAAACCATATACTGTTATCTAAATAACAATTGTAAAAATAACATATGAAACCAAAAGATGCTAATGAATGAATATAGTGACAGAAATACAAAAAAAAAAATAAGTTGAATGATGTGTGACTTTTAACAAATGAACAGTCCTGAAAATGTCCTCCAAAGGTAAAATAAGTGAAGAATTGTAGTAACACAATACAGTGATTGTCTCCCGTGACTTTATAGGACAATATGAATCCACCACCACATAAAGTGCAAGCTTACCAGCTGCACAAGCTTTAGAGCTTGTGGCTAATACCCAGCCAGGGCCTTTGATCCTCCCGCACCTCCGATGGCCGATCGAGCCAAGTACTCCTGGAGACTGTAGGTGTTATCCTCAATCAGCAGCCAAACGCTCAAATCCACTCGATGTAGATAATCACCGTAAACCGGAGAAAAAATAGAGGGGAATCGCAATAGGTAAAACCAGGTGGTGATTTATTCGATAAGAATATGCTTACAAGCTCAGGAGTTCCAATAAGCGCAATAAAATAGCCAGCCGGCAACAATAATGCAAATACCCGTGCAAACGGGATATAGAACAGAGCAGTGACGTCACTATATTCATTCATTTGCATCTTCTGGTTTTATATGTTATTTTTACAATTGTTATTTAGCTATATGGTTTGTAAGCGTAGCTCCTTATGTTATTTATTCTATTTGTGTGTATTTCACTTTGAGTTGCAGCTTGTGTGATAGGCAACAGCGCAGTTTTTTTCTTTATAGTATACCATAAAGACATGGGTTGACCAGTGTGGACCAGCTCCATAAAGACATGGGTTGACCAGTGTGGACCAGCTCCATAAAGACATGGGTTTACCAGTTTGGTCCAGCTACATAAAGACATGGGTTGACCAGTTTGGACCAGCTCCATAAAGACATGGGTTTACCAGTTTGGACCAGCTCCATAAAGACACGGGTTTACCAGTTTGGACCAGCTCCATAAAGACATGGTTCGACCAGTCTAGACAAGTTCCATAAAGACATGGGTTGACCAGTGTGGGCCAACTCCATAAAGACATGGGTTGACCAGTGTGAGCCAACTCCATAAAGATATCGGTTGACCACTGAGGACCAGCTCCATAAAGATATTGGTTGACCACTGTGGACCAGCTCCATAAAGACATGGGTTGAACAGTTTGGACCAGATTCATAAAGACATGGTTGGACCAGACTGGACCAGCTCCATAAAGACATGGGTTAACCAGTGTGGGCCAATTACATAAAGACATGGGTTGACCAGTGTGGACCAACTCCATAAAGACATGGTTTGACCAGTTTGGTGTGGAGGAACATGAGTGTCCTGCACAGAGCCCTGACCTCAACCCTACTGATCACCTTTGGGTTAAATTGAAACGCTGATCATGCCAGTCTTTTTTTTGGCACCCAATCTGAGGCCCAGCATGTAAGTCAGGTCTTCTCACCCATCATTACCTGACCTCACAGACAACCTTCAAAACCTTGTGGAAAGTCTTCCAAGAAGAGTGGAGGATGTTATAGTCACAACTCCAACTCCATATAAAATAGCTTTTTGGAAGAGGAGGGCAACTCCATAAAGACATGGTTTGATTAGTTTGGTGTGGAGGAACTCAAGTGTCCTGCACAGAGCCCTGACCTCAATCCTACTGAACACCTTTGGGATACATTGGAACGCCAGTGGTGAGACAGGTTTTCTCACCCAACATCAGTCTCTGACCTCACAAATGGGCACAAATTCCCACGGACACCCTCCAAGATTATGTGGAAATTCTTCCCAGAAGAGTGGAGAATGTTTAAAGCTACAAAGGGGGTCCAAGTCTATAAAGACATGCTTTGTCCAGTGTCCTGCACAGAGTCCTGACATCATTCCTACTGTTGGAAGACCTTTGTTATAAGGGCTTTTCATCCAACATCAGTACCTGCCCTTAACACTACGGAACACCTTTGGAATGAGGTCTTCTCATCCCAAAGGTGTTCAGTAGGTTTGAGGTCTTGGAAGAACTTAAGTGTCCTGCACAGAGCCCTGGCCTCAACCCTACTGAACATCTTTGGGATGAACTGGAACACCAATGGTGAGCCATTTCTTCTCATCCAACATCAGTACCTGACCTTACAAATGGGCACAAATTCCCAAAGACACCCTCCAAAATCTTGTGGGAAGCCTTCCTAGAGGAGTGGAACCAGCTCCATAAAGTCAAGGCCCATCTATACAGGATACAGGGGTGCCACCCCTCTAATCCATGTGTCCGGCCCCTAACCTACATGCAGGGCGCCGGACATATGGATTCCAGTGGGGTTTCCTTTTTATGAAGCATACGATTAGAGCCTGAGGCTCTAATTGGCTTAAAAAAAGGGTGGGCTCGGGGGGCACCCTGACCTCATCCCTACTGGTCCGGGACCTCATCCCTACTGAACACTTTGGGATGAATTGGAACACCTATTGGGAGCCAGGTCTCCTCATCCAACAGTCACTGTGCCCACCCCGCCCCTCCTCCCAATCACAGAGCAGTTTGTATTATGTGAACCCATTCATACAATACAAAGCCTTCTGTGAATGGACAGGGGAGTGGAGGGGTAGGAGCAGCAGATGTATATAAGAAAGCAGTATCTGTTCTGTCAGAGCACTGGGAGTGTAGTGATAGCTGTACTCCCGGTGCTCAGTGAAAATGTGAAATGTAAATTAAAGAGAGAAGTCAATGAGGCAACTTTAACTCATAGTAAGTCAACGCTTTGTACAAAGTGGCTGAATTCCTGGAGTCCAGCTTCAATTGTGATTGGCATCTGGTGCTTCCTCTCCCTTTCCTATATGTAGTTATACAGTAGTACCTTGGATTACGAGCATAATTCTTTCCAGAAGAATGCTTGTAATCCAAAGCACTCATATATCAAAGCGAGTTTCCCCATAGGAATCAATGGAAACTCGGATAATTGGTTCCAGTGCCACTGCCAGTGGAGGGTCTCCGACTGTCTCCGATCGTCTCTGAGTGGTCTCTTCTGAGTGTCTCCAAGCGTCTCCGAGCGTCTCCGGCACCTCTGGCCACATGCAGTACTGCACATCGCAGAGGCTTGAATCCTGCTCGCCTTGCGAGACAACACTTGCAAATCAAGTCAGGATCTTTTTTTTTTTTTTGAATAGCTCGTATTGCGCACCGCTCGTAAATCATGTTACTCGCAATCCGAGGTATTACTGTATACACTTTTATCTCCTGAAGGAGCAGATAGATAGAGAAACGTTTTCCGTACTCCTGGAATCTGTGCTGTTGGATTGGAAACATCTTTAGATACTTCTGAAGAGGACATGATGTATATACAATGTAGTGGGGGGGGGCAGGAATATATCAGATACTTCTCAGTTGTTCTGATATCTATACAGCTGAGCTATAATGTATTTTTATTCTATATATAGTCTTTACTTTTGGTTTATGACTAATAACAATATTTTATTACATTGTTTTGGAAGGTATGTTGGTCTAGAACCCGGAAAGTCCAGTTTTTCTAAGCTTGGCTGCTCTAGATCCTTCATATTAGAACGGGTTCAGTTTGCTTCTCTTTCTCCTTTTCCAATCCTTACATTCCGTATATATAATATATTCACCAATAAAAAGCTTTTCATTCATTTTCTATTTCTCCCGTGTCTCCGGGAGACGTTCCCGCTCTGCCCTCTTGTGTCTCCGGGAGACGTTCCCGCTCTGCCCTCTTGTGTCTCCGGGAGACGTTCCCGCTCTGCCCTCTTGTGTCTCCGGGAGATGTTCCCGCTCTGCCCTCTTGTGTCTCCGGGAGATGTTCCCGCTCTGCCCTCTCGTGTCTCCGGAAGACGTTCCCGCTCTGCCCTCTTGTGTCTCCGGGAGATGTTCCCGCTCTGCCCTCTTGTGTCTCCGGGAGACGTTCCCGCTCTGCCCTCTTGTGTCTCCGGGAGACGTTCCCGCTCTGCCCTCTTGTGTCTCCGGGAGACGTTCCTGCTCTGCCCTCTTGTGTCTCCGGGAGACGTTCCTGCTCTGCCCTCTTGTGTCTCCGGGAGATGTTCCCGCTCTGCCCTCTTGTGTCTCCGGGAGACGTTCCCGCTCTGACCTCTTGTGTCTCCGGGAGACGTTCCTGCTCTGCCCTCTTGTGTCTCCGGGAGATGTTCCCGCTCTGCCCTCTTGTGTCTCCGGGAGATGTTCCCGCTCTGCCCTCTTGTGTCTCCGGGAGACGTTCCTGCTCTGCCCTCTTGTGTCTCCAGGAGATGTTCCCGCTCTGCCCTCTTGTGTCTCCGGGAGACGTTCCCGCTCTGCCCTCTTGTGTCTCCGGGAGACGTTCCCGCTCTGACCTCTTGTGTCTCCGGGAGACGTTCCCGCTCTGCCCTCTTGTGTCTCCGGGAGATGTTCCCGTTCTGCCCTCTTGTGTCTCCGGGAGACGTTCCCGCTCTGCCCTCTCGTGTCTCCGGGAGACGTTCCCGCTCTGCCCTCTTGTGTCTCCGGGAGACGTTCCCGCTCTGCCCTCTCGTGTCTCCGGGAGACGTTCCCGCTCTGCCCTCTTGTGTCTCCGGGAGATGTTCCCGCTCTGCCCTCTTGTGTCTCCGGAAGATGTTCCCGCTCTGCCCTCTTGTGTCTCCGGGAGACGTTCCCGCTCTGCCCTCTCGTGTCTCCGGGAGACATTCCCGCTCTGCCCTCTTGTGTCTCCGGGAGACGTTCCCGCTCTGCCCTCTCGTGTCTCCGGGAGACGTTCCCGCTCTGCCCTCTTGTGTCTCCGGGAGACGTTCCCACTCTGCCCTCTTGTGTCTCCGGGAGACGTTCCCGCTCTGCCCTCTTGTGTCTCCGGGAGACGTTCCCGCTCTGCCCTCTTGTGTCCCTGGGAGACGTTCCCGCTCTGCCCTCTTGTGTCTCCGGGAGACGTTCCCGCTCTGCCCCTTTCGTGTCTCCGGGAGACGTTCCCGCTCTGCCCTCTTGTGTCTCCGGGAGACGTTCCCGCTCTGCCCCTTTCGTGTCTCCGGGAGACGTTCCCGCTCTGCCCTCTTGTGTCTCCGGAAGACGTTCCCGCTCTGCCCTCTTGTGTCTCCGGGAGACGTTCCCGCTCTGCCCTCTCGTGTCTCCGGGAGACGTTCCCGCTCTGCCCTCTCGTGTCTCCGGGAGACGTTCCCGCTCTGCCCTCTTGTGTCTCCGGGAGACGTTCCCGCTCTGCCCTCTCGTGTCTCCGGGAGACGTTCCCGCTCTGCCCTCTTGTGTCTCCGGGAGACGTTCCCGCTCTGCCCTCTTGTGTCCCTGGGAGACGTTCCCGCTCTGCCCTCTTGTGTCTCCGGGAGACGTTCCCGCTCTGCCCCTTTCGTGTCTCCGGGAGACGTTCCCGCTCTGCCCTCTTGTGTCTCCGGGAGACGTTCCCGCTCTGCCCCTTTCGTGTCTCCGGGAGACGTTCCCGCTCTGCCCTCTTGTGTCTCCGGGAGACGTTCCCGCTCTGCCCTCTTGTGTCTCCGGGAGACGTTCCTGCTCTGCCCTCTCGTGTCTCCGGGAGACGTTCTCGCTCTGCCCTCTTGTGTCTCCGGGAGACGTTCCCGCTCTGCCCTCTCGTGTCTCCGGGAGACGTTCCCGCTCTGCCCTCTTGTGTCTCCGGGAGACGTTCCCGCTCTGCCCTCTCGTGTCTCCGGGAGACGTTCCCGCTCTGCCCTCTTGTGTCTCCGGGAGACGTTCCCGCCCCGCCCTCTCGTGTCTCCGGGAGACGTTCCCGCTCTGCCCTCTTGTGTCTCCGGGAGACGTTCCCGCTCTGCCCTCTTGTGTCTCCGGGAGACGTTCCCGCTCTGCCCTCTTGTGTCTCCGGGAGATGTTCCCGCTCTGCCCTCTTGTGTCTCCGGGAGACGTTCCCGCTCTGCCCTCTCGTGTCTCCGGGAGACGTTCCCGCTCTGCCCTCTTGTGTCTCCGGGAGACGTTCCCGCTCTGCCCTCTTGTGTCTCCGGGAGACGTTCCCGCTCTGCCCTCTTGTGTCTCCGGGAGACGTTCCCGCTCTGCCCTCTTGTGTCTCCGGGAGACGTTCCCGCTCTGCCCTCTTGTGTCTCCGGGAGATGTTCCCGCTCTGCCCTCTTGTGTCTCCGGAAGATGTTCCCGCTCTGCCCTCTTGTGTCTCCGGGAGACGTTCCCGCTCTGCCCTCTCGTGTCTCCGGGAGACGTTCCCGCTCTGCCCTCTTGTGTCTCCGGGAGACGTTCCCACTCTGCCCTCTTGTGTCTCCGGGAGACGTTCCCGCTCTGCCCCTTTCGTGTCTCCGGGAGACGTTCCCGCTCTGCCCTCTTGTGTCTCCGGGAGACGTTCCCGCTCTGCCCTCTTGTGTCTCCGGGAGACGTTCCCGCTCTGCCCCTTTCGTGTCTCCGGGAGACGTTCCCGCTCTGCCCTCTCGTGTCTCCGGGAGACGTTCCCGCTCTGCCCTCTTGTGTCTCCGGGAGACGTTCCCACTCTGCCCTCTTGTGTCTCCGGGAGACGTTCCCGCTCTGCCCTCTTGTGTCTCCGGGAGACGTTCCCGCTCTGCCCTCTTGTGTCCCTGGGAGACGTTCCCGCTCTGCCCTCTTGTGTCTCCGGGAGACGTTCCCGCTCTGCCCCTTTCGTGTCTCCGGGAGACGTTCCCGCTCTGCCCTCTTGTGTCTCCGGGAGACGTTCCCGCTCTGCCCCTTTCGTGTCTCCGGGAGACGTTCCCGCTCTGCCCTCTTGTGTCTCCGGAAGACGTTCCCGCTCTGCCCTCTTGTGTCTCCGGGAGACGTTCCCGCTCTGCCCTCTCGTGTCTCCGGGAGACGTTCCCGCTCTGCCCTCTCGTGTCTCCGGGAGACGTTCCCGCTCTGCCCTCTTGTGTCTCCGGGAGACGTTCCCGCTCTGCCCTCTCGTGTCTCCGGGAGACGTTCCCGCTCTGCCCTCTTGTGTCTCCGGGAGACGTTCCCGCTCTGCCCTCTTGTGTCCCTGGGAGACGTTCCCGCTCTGCCCTCTTGTGTCTCCGGGAGACGTTCCCGCTCTGCCCCTTTCGTGTCTCCGGGAGACGTTCCCGCTCTGCCCTCTTGTGTCTCCGGGAGACGTTCCCGCTCTGCCCCTTTCGTGTCTCCGGGAGACGTTCCCGCTCTGCCCTCTTGTGTCTCCGGGAGACGTTCCCGCTCTGCCCTCTTGTGTCTCCGGGAGACGTTCCTGCTCTGCCCTCTTGTGTCTCCGGGAGACGTTCTCGCTCTGCCCTCTTGTGTCTCCGGGAGACGTTCCCGCTCTGCCCTCTCGTGTCTCCGGGAGACGTTCCCGCTCTGCCCTCTTGTGTCTCCGGGAGACGTTCCCGCTCTGCCCTCTCGTGTCTCCGGGAGACGTTCCCGCTCTGCCCTCTTGTGTCTCCGGGAGACGTTCCCGCCCCGCCCTCTCGTGTCTCCGGGAGACGTTCCCGCTCTGCCCTCTCGTGTCTCCGGGAGACGTTCCCGCTCTGCCCTCTTGCGTCTCCGGGAGACGTTCCCGCTCTGCCCTCTTGTGTCTGCATGGGAGACGTTCCCGCTCTGCCCTCTCGTGTCTCCGGGAGACGTTCCCGCTCTGCCCTCTTGTGTCCCTGGGAGACGTTCCCGCTCTGCCCTCTTGTGTCTGCATGGGAGACGTTCCCGCTCTGCCCTCTTGTGTCTCCGGGAGACGTTCCCGCTCTGCCCTCTTGTGTCTCCGGGAAACGTTCCCGCTCTGCCCTCTTGTGTCTCCGGGAGACGTTCCCGCTCTGCCCTCTTGTGTCTCCGGGAGACGTTCCCGCTCTGCCCCTTTCGTGTCTCCGGGAGACGTTCCCGCTCTGCCCTCTCGTGTCTCCGGGAGACGTTCCCGCTCTGCCCTCTTGTGTCTCCGGGAGACGTTCCCACTCTGCCCTCTTGTGTCTCCGGGAGACGTTCCCGCTCTGCCCTCTTGTGTCCCTGGGAGACGTTCCCGCTCTGCCCTCTTGTGTCTCCGGGAGACGTTCCCGCTCTGCCCCTTTCGTGTCTCCGGGAGACGTTCCCGCTCTGCCCTCTTGTGTCTCCGGGAGACGTTCCCGCTCTGCCCCTTTCGTGTCTCCGGGAGACGTTCCCGCTCTGCCCTCTTGTGTCTCCGGGAGACGTTCCCGCTCTGCCCTCTTCTGTCTCCGGGAGACGTTCCTGCTCTGCCCTCTTGTGTCTCTGGGAGACGTTCTCGCTCTGCCCTCTTGTGTCTCCGGGAGACGTTCCCGCTCTGCCCTCTCGTGTCTCCGGGAGACGTTCCCGCTCTGCCCTCTTGTGTCTCCGGGAGACGTTCCCGCTCTGCCCTCTCGTGTCTCCGGGAGACGTTCCCGCTCTGCCCTCTTGTGTCTCCGGGAGACGTTCCCGCCCCGCCCTCTCGTGTCTCCGGGAGACGTTCCCGCTCTGCCCTCTCGTGTCTCCGGGAGACGTTCCCGCTCTGCCCTCTTGCGTCTCCGGGAGACGTTCCCGCTCTGCCCTCTTGTGTCTGCATGGGAGACGTTCCCGCTCTGCCCTCTCGTGTCTCCGGGAGACGTTCCCGCTCTGCCCTCTTGTGTCCCTGGGAGACGTTCCCGCTCTGCCCTCTTGTGTCTGCATGGGAGACGTTCCCGCTCTGCCCTCTCGTGTCTCCGGGAGACGTTCCCGCTCTGCCCTCTTGTGTCTCCGGGAGACGTTCCCGCTCTGCCCTCTCGTGTCTCCGGGAGACGTTCCAGCTCTGCCCTCTTGTGTCCCTGGGAGACGTTCCCGCTCTGCCCTCTTGTGTCTGCATGGGAGACGTTCCCGCTCTGCCCTCTTGTGTCTCCGGGAGACGTTCCCGCTCTGCCCTCTCGTGTCTCCGGGAGACGTTCCCGCTCTGCCCTCTCGTGTCTCCGGGAGACGTTCCCGCTCTGCCCTCTCGTGTCTCCGGGAGACGTTCCCACTCTGCCCTCTTGTGTCTCCGGGAGACGTTCCCGCTCTGCCCTCTTGTGTCTCCGGGAGACGTTCCCGCTCTGCCCTCTTGTGTCTGCATGGGAGACGTTCCCGCTCTGCCCTCTTGTGTCTCCGGGAGACGTTCCCGCTCTGCCCTCTTGTGTCTCCGGGAGACGTTCCCGCTCTGCCCTCTCGTGTCTCCGGGAGACGTTCCCGCTCTGCCCTCTTGTGTCTCCGGGAGACGTTCCCGCTCTGCCCTCTCTTGTCTCTGGGAGACGTTCCCGCTCTGCCCTCTCGTGTCTCCGGGAGACGTTCCCGCTCTGCCCTCTTGTGTCTCCGGGAGATGTTCCCGCTCTGCCCTCTCGTGTCTCCGGGAGACGTTCCCGCTCTGCCCTCTCGTGTCTCCGGGAGACGTTCCCGCTCTGCCCTCTTGTGTCTCCGGGAGACGTTCCCGCTCTGCCCTCTCGTGTCTCCGGGAGACGTTCCCGCTCTGCCCTCTTGTGTCTCCGGGAGACGTTCCCGCTCTGCCCTCTCGTGTCTCCGGGAGACGTTCCCGCTCTGCCCTCTTGTGTCTCCGGGAGACGTTCCCGCTCTGCCCTCTCGTGTCTCCGGGAGACGTTCCCGCTCTGCCCTCTTGTGTCTGCATGGAACGATTGCTGTCATGGTGAGTGTTGTCTTCTCAGAGGTTCTCCGTAGGACAATACCCCGGGGGGGGAACTTCACTTACACTCATCTCTACTACTTATCTACCATCTTGCAGTGGATATTTAAGCAAAGTCTAATAGGATGACATATACACTATATTACCAAAAGTATTGGGACGCCTGCCTTTACACACACACGTGATCTTTAATGACATCCCAGTCTTATGCCGCGTACACACGGTCGGACTTTCCGATGTAGAATGTGCGATCGGAGCTTGTTGTCGGAAATTCCGACTGTGTGTAGGCTCCATCGGACAGTTTCCATCGGAATTTCCGTCGCACAAAATTTGAGATCTGGATCTCAAATTTTCCGACAACAAAATCCGTTTGCGCAAATTCCGATCGTGTGTACACAATTCCGACACACAAAGATCCACGCATGCTCAGAATCATGCAGAAGAGCCGCACTGGCTATTGAACTTCATTTTTCTCGGCTCGTCGTACGTGTTGTACATCACCGCGTTCTTGGCGTTCGGAAATTCCGACAACTTTGTGTGACCTTGTGTATGCAAGACAAGTTTGAGCCAACATCCGTCGGAAAAAAAATCCATGGATTTTGTTGTCGGAATGTCCAATCAATGTCCGATCGTGTGTACGGGAAATTAGGAGTGTGTCTACGGGAATGTTTGACCATTCTTCCAGAATCGTCTTTGTGAGGTCAGACACTGATGTTGGACGAGAAGGCATGGCTCGCAGTCTCCGCTGTAATTCATTCCAAAGGTGTTCTATCGGGGTGAGGTCAGGACTCTGTGCAGGCCAGTCAAGTTCCTCCACCCCAAACTCGCTCATCCATGTCTTTATGGACCTTGCTTTGTGCACTGGTCCAAATCATTTGGTGGAGGGGGAATTATGGTGTGGGGGAGGGGGGATTATCATGTGGGGTTGTTTTTCAGGAGTTGGGTTTGGCCCCTTAGCTCCAGTGAAGGGAACTCTTAAGGTGTCAGCATACCAAGACATTTTGGACAATTTCATGTTCCCAACTTTGTGGGAGGAGTTTGGGGACGGCCCCTTCCTGTTCCAACATGACTGCCCACCAGTGCACAAAGCAAGGTCCATAAAAACATGGATGAGCGAGTTTGGGGTGAAGGAACTTGACTGGCCTGCACAGAGTCCTGACCTCAACCCCATAGAACACCTTTGGAATGAATTAGAGAGCAGACTGCGAACCAAGCCTTCTCGTCCAACATCATTGCCTGACCTCACAAATACACTTCTGGAAGAATGGTCAAACATTCCCATAGACACCCTCCTAAACCTTGTGGACGGCCTTCCCAGAAGAGGTGAAGCTGTTATAGCTGCAAAGGGCGGAGCCAACTCAATATTGAACCCTCCGGACTTATGCTGGCCATACACTATACGAAAAATCGGCCGAAAAATCGTTCGAATGGACACTTCGTTCGTTTTTCGGCAAGTTAGTGGGTACAAATCGATAATCGTTTGTGACGTTTTTGTGGAAAAAAAACGAACGGCATGTTTGGAAAATTTCTGCCGAACGTACGATAAATTGCAAGGTTAATGTGTTTCCCGTCCGAACTTTCTGCACTAGGTATATGTAAAAAAACGAACACAAAATTATTTATTCATGTCCACTGAACAGATTATCGGTCATTATATGATGGCAAGATCGTTTGCGGTCACGGTCGAACGTTCGTTTTTCGAAAAGGGGTTCGGCCGATTTTCTGTATAGTGTATGGCCAGCATAAGACTGGGAGGTCATTAAAGTTCATGTGTGTGTAAAGGCAGGCGTCCCAATACTTTTGACAATATAGTGTATATGTCATCCGATACGACTTTGTTTAGATATCCACTGCAAGGTGGTAGATAGATAGTAGAGATCAGTGTGAGTGAAGTCCCACCAAAACAGAAGATATAAAACTAAAAAGGAAGAATGTTGATATAGTGTATGGATAATCCATAGAGTCCAAGCGGAAGCCATTGTATTGGATGATCTGACATGGCAAACGGAATCTTGGTTTATTGTGATTGGCAACTTCTTTCCGAGACGATAATTGGTGAATCTGAACATTGGATTATCCATACACTATATCAACATTCTTCCTTTTTAGTTTAATATCTCCCGTTTTGGTGGGACTTCACTCACACTGATCTCTACTATCTATCTACCATCTTGCAGTGGATATCTAAGCGAAGTTGTATTGGATGACATATATATTCCTTGGAAGAACTACTTCAATGTCCAGTTATATTCGTATACGAGATGAGGTCCTGAGGAAGCAGAGTTTTCCACGAAACGCGCTGAGCTTTACAACATAATCTTTGAGGACTACTATATTATACATCCTCTACTTCCTTGAACGGAAGACAAGTGGTAGTATTGATGTCCAATTGTGTGATTTCGACTAGATTTTAATTGGATGGAAAAAAGATTTGTATATTTGTAATACATTTTGTTGCATGTTTGTATCCATTGGAGGGGTGTTTAGAGTTCCTCTATGGATTTGTTACACTTATATGGTGTGATTTTGGGATGAAACCCTCCGGTGGTATTATTATGGACACAGCGTCACTCCCACATACATAGTAATGGGTTCTATTACAGGGAATGGAGGGGAGGTAAATATATATATACAATATCTCACAAAAGTAAGTACACCCCTCAGTGACATTTGTGTAAATCTTTTCTTCTATCTTTTCATGTGACAACACTGAAGAAATGACACTTGTCTACAATGTAAAGTAGTGAGTGTACAGCTTGTATAACAGTGTAAATTTGCTGTCCCCTCAAAATAACTCAACACACAGCCATTAATGTCTAAACCGCTGGCCACAAAAGTCAGTACACCCCTAAGTGAAAATCTCCAAATTGGGCCCAATTAGCCATTTTTCCTCCCTGGTGTCATGTGACTCGTTAGTGTTACAAGGTCTCAGGTGTGAATGGGGAGCAGGTGTGTTAAATTTGGTGTTATCGCTCTCACTCTCTCATACTGGTCACTGGAAGTACAACATGGCACCTCATGGCAAAGAACTCTCTGAGGATCTGAAGAAAAGAATTATTGCTCTACATAAAGATGGCCTAGGCTATAAGAAGATTGCCAAGACCCTGAAACTGAGCTGCAGCACGGTGGCCAAGACCATACAGCGGTATAACAGGACAGGTTCCCCTCAGAACAGGCCTCGCCATGGTCCACCAAAGAAGTTGAGGTCACGTGATCAGCGTCATATCCAGAGGTTGTCTTTGGGAAATAGATGTATGAGTGCTGCCAGCATTGCTGCAGAGGTTGTAGGGGTGGGGGGGTCAGCCTGTCAGTGCTCAGACCATACGCTGCACACTGCATCAAATTGGTCTGCATGGCTGTCATCCCAGAAGGAAGCCTCTTCTAAAGATGATGCACAAGAAAGTCCACAAACAGTTTGCTGAAGACAAGCAGACTAAGGAGATGGATTACTGGAACCATGTCCTGTGGTCTGATGAGACCAAGATAAACGTATTTGGTTCAGATGGTGACAAGCGTGTGTGGGGGCAACCTGGTGAGGAGGACAAAGACAAGTGTGTCTTGTCTACAGTCAAGCATGGTGGTGGGAGTGTCATGGTCTGGGGCTGCATGAGTGCTGCCGGCACTGGGGGGCTACAGATCATTGAGGGAACCATGAATGCCAACATGTACTGTGATATACTGAAGCAGAGCATGATCTCCTCCCTTCAGAGACTGGGCCGCAGGGCAGTATTCCAACATGATAACCACCCCAAACACACCTCCAAGACCACCACTGCCTTGCTAAAGAAGCTGAGGGTAAAGGTGATGGACTGGCCAAGCATGTCTCCAGACCTAAACCCTATTGATCATCTGTGGGACATCCTCATACAGAAGGTGGAGGAGCGCAAGGTCTCTAACATCCACCAGCTCTGTGATGTCATCATGGGGGAGGGGAAGAGGACTCCAGTGACAACCTGTGAAGCTCTGGTGACCTCCATGCCCAAGAGGGTTAAGGCAGTGCTGGAAAATAATGGTGGCCACACAAAATATTGACACTTTGGGCCCAATTTGGAGATTTTCACTTAGGGGTGTACTGACTTTTGTTGCCAGCGGTTTAGACATTAATGGCTGTGTGTTGAGTTATTTTGAGGGGACAGTAAATTTACACTGTTATACAAGCTGTACACTCACTACTTTATATTGTAGACAAGTGTCATTTCTTCAGTGTTGTCACATGAAAAGATAGAAGGAAAGATTTACACAAATGTGAGGGGTGTACTTACTTTTGTCAGATACTGTATATATATATATATATATATATATATATATATATATATATATATATATATATATATAAATGAACATCAGGTGGGTTACCCTCTTGTCTTGAAATCCTTGTTCAATCAAGGCACCGTCAGATGACGGTGCCTTGATTGAACAAGGATTTCAAGACAAGAGGGTAACCCACCTGATGTTCATTTATTACACTCCCAGTGAGCAAGTTACCTTCAGTTGTGATGGATACCAATGGAGCTATATTTTCATACACCCAAGAAGAGACCACACAGATCATGTCTCAGATCTCAGGATCCAGAAATTTTCTAACGGGCAACACCCCGGTCTACAACTCTCGTACATGGGAGAAATTAAGAAGGAAGCATACTTCTTTGGAATTGCACGGGCTAACCTTGGCCGAATACCATCGAGTACAACGAATCCCTAGAGGTCTGAGGGTACGTTTGGCCCCGACCCTATTCAGCGATAATGATGAGTTCAAGAGTACATTTATGCAGATTCTCAACAAATGTTCATTTGATTTAATGACTTTGACTATTTCATTTATACATAAGGAATTGGCTTCATTGTCGGAACAACTCACCAAGATTGAATCAGGATTGCGTACCGCGATGTCTCTGGAAGAGTTTAATAAATGTAAGGAGATGGCCGATGAAAGTATCAACAGGTATCGTTGTGAACTGGAGACCAGAAAACGCAGCAAATTTGATCGGGATATTGAGGATTATGAGAGGAATCAGGTGTACCGATGGCCACGTCCATACAAGCGACGAGGTCGCAGCGACTATGGAAGCCATAGGAGAGAGATATCTGACAACTCTTCAGCCAATACAGATACCGATTCTTCATCCAATTTTTTACAAGCAGATCGCAGAGAACGGTCTACCACTCGGATGCAAACCAGATCCCGTTACAACAGAGAAGGAAGCCACGACAGATATCGCAATACACGAGGCAACCGCGGCCGACCAAGGGAGACCTAGTTCATAACATCTCCAGGCGGGTCCTTTCACCGGAGGAGGTAGGACTTTTTAACCGTGGTTTATCTTACTGTCCTAAGAGTCACCTAGATCCATTTCAGTTAGATCAAGATCTGTATCGCCTATTTCGTAATATTAGATGGAAGGTCCATTTTCTTCACAAACCATTTGTTCATAATGACATACCTGAAGGGAGACTAAGTAGTAAAAGTCTAGGACTGGTAATGAAATCCAAATCCGTCCCCCCTACTACCTATGTCCCTGTTGAGATGTTTGTACAGGAGGTTACCCGAGATGTGAAACGTCTGTTAAAGCAAGTGGACTTTAAAGATCATGTACCTAACAATCTGTCCCCTCATGAAAGAGTGACATTACGGGAATTAACCAAACGGAATGATATTATTTGCAAACCTGCTGATAAAGGGGGTTCGGTAGTCATTATGGACCCCCAGGCTTATGAGAATGAGATCAGGCGACAACTGGATGACGACACAGTATACAAACCTTTACAATCAGATCCCACATGGAGTATTAGAAAGATCTTGGAAAGTATTGTGAAACCGGCATTTAAAGAAGGATTAATTTCACATGATTTATGCGAATTTTTGTTACCAACACATACCCGCATTCCGGTCTTGTATATACTCCCCAAGATCCATAAGGACAAACATTCCCCACCGGGACGCCCGATCGTATCGGGGAGGGATTCGATCTTTGTACCCACGGCCAAGTTATTGGATAAAGTACTATCACCCTTGGTTAAGGCCACCCCATCCTACATCAAGGACTCTGGTGACTTTCTAACCAAGATCAGGGACTTACCACAAATTCAGAATGAATATATCCTTGTCACTTGGGATGTAACAAGTCTATATACATCGATTCCTCATGTGGCTGGCATTGAGGCAGCGCTAAGCCTAATTAGGAAATGTCAGGAGTACTCAGAAGCTCAGATCATTTTTTTTGAGAAACTGTTTAGATTGATTTTGTACAATAACTATTTTCTCTTTAAGGACCGGTACTATGTGCAATTAACGGGGGTAGCCATGGGTTCTAATGTTGCCCCGCCATATGCCTGTTCATTTATGCATGATTTTGAGCAAAAACATATTTTTGTGAATGACCTGTTTCGGGAGCATTGCGCCACCTGGTGGCGCTATATAGATGACATTTTTGTCATATGGCGGGGCAACATTGAATCACTCAAAATGTTTGATGAGATGATTAATAGTATTTCACCAGAGATCCAGTTCAAGATTCATATTGGTGGAGATTCGGTCCCCTTTCTAGATATACGGGCATATATAAAACAGGGACGCATTGAAACTGACATATACACGAAACCTACAGATAGGAATCAGTTATTGAGATATGACAGTTATCATCCCCCTCATGTCTTCAGTTCTATCATTAGAAGTCAGCTTCTCAGAGTGACGCGAATAGTGAGTGATACTACAGTTAAAAATGAAAGATTAGATGAAATGTGCTGCAAGTTTAAGGAGCGGGGCTACCCAGAAAACATAATCCGACACGAATTAAATAAGATTTTGAATCCTATTGAAATTCCCAATAGGAAGAGATACTCAGTTGATAAACCTCGAATTCCATTTGTCTTCCAGTTTAACAGTTATAGCGAGAGGATCTTTAATGTTTTGAGAAAACATTGGACGATATTGAAACGATCCTATCCTCATATAGAGGAGTTTCAGTTAACTCCGATGAAGGCATACCGGCGCAATAAAACCTTGCGCGATCTCTTAGTGTGATCCGAATTTAAACCAGAGAGGCAGGATGAGAAAAAGATGACCTTTCTTGGCAGTAAAAGAAAAGGCTGTTACCCTTGTCTTAATTGCATTCAATGCAATTTAGTGATCAAAGGGAATAACTTTTCTCATCCTAGGACTAACAAGAAAATAATAATTAACGGTTTCTACACCTGTCAGTCATCATATGTGATTTACATTCTCACATGCCCCTGCAATCTCCTGTACGTGGGGGAAACCACCCAAAAAATTAAAGACCGTATCGCACAACACCGTAGCACAATTAGACATCCCCAATCAAGTTTACCTGTATCGCGTCACTTCTCAGAAATGGGCCACAAAGACACCGATCTACGCTTTATGGTTTTAGAAGAGATTCCCCATGACAAAAGAGGGGGTGATAGGATTTTGAAACTAAAAAGACGTGAAGTTTGGTGGATCAACAAATTACAGTCCCTGTACCCTGATGGTATGAACAGGGACTATGATTTGTTTTTGTTTGTTTAAAAATTTACAGTACAAGATTGATTAGAAGGTATGACTATTTTTGAATATGTTATATTTTCTTTAGATTGATCACAAAAGGCTCCCGTTGGAAATACTAGATAGCAGAATATCAACTGGAATCCATGAAGAATTTTGAGACATGAACAGAAATAGCAACATATGTATATTCATGAGAAATATTTGCAAAACACCGAGCTAATGAAATGAGATAATATAATTGGTTCATAAGTGACATGATGAGGATATTTGAGAGATAATATGATGAACCTGTCTTGTAGATTATCCCCTATTGGGGAATTTAGGATGGTTTTAGGGTAGTAGGTTTATTCAATAGGGTTAAATTTGGAATGGTTTTAGGTGTTTTGTATAGGATAATTAATTATGTGACACAGGTGTGTATCAGACTGGGTGTGGATAAAAGAACACAGTGTGGTTTAGCCTTTCACACACAGCCTGAAAAGCCTGACGAAGAGCGATCTGTGCTCGGAACTGTACAGTGGCTTGCTTGTATTTTGAAACAATTAATGGATTAACTTTTCAGTAAAAGGACACTTTTTGGCATCAAGCATCGTTCCATGTGTTTTTTCTATATATATATATAGTTATACAGTAGATACACCTGTGATCAGGTTTGCACCCCTCCTATGCAGACTCGGGTGTTGAGTTACATTGTTGCAGAACCTCTGTCGCCCCATCAGATGGTAATATTGTCATTTTTGGCTCTGGATGTTTCTGTTTTCTCTTTGTGTCAGAATCCTTAAACAAATAATCATCCCCCAGCGGGTCATGTGATGGGGGGAGGGGGGGAGGATTATGGAAGAATATACTTCAGCTGTTGGAAAAAGAAAATATTTTTGCTTATTATAAAGTACATAAATGAATATGTGATCCTTTGCTGCCCCCTACGGGTAAGAACAGAAATTGCTGCTTCATCTCTGTTTTGGCAATAATCAAATCTTCCAATTTACAGGAGAACTACAAGTCCCAGCATTGTGCGTCGGCAGGAAACGGTTTCCGGAGGAAAGCAGGATGTCCGTGTCTTTAGTGTTTTTGGATTTAAATTTTCCTTCAAATGCCATTTTCATTCTCTGGTCTCACACTCAACTGAGACTTGCGATGTTCCTCGTAGGAGAATCTTCCTGCACCCCTCTGATGATCCCGCCACACTCTACGACCCTACATAGTACTGCCACCCAACATCTTTCAGGCACTGGAGGCAGCAAAGAGCTTTTATAGTGGAAGTAAACTGAATCCAAGCGCCACAACCTGAGAACGATTGAATTCATTTTTACTGTTCAACACAAACTCCTCCATCCATGTCTCCATCAATCCATGTCTCCATCCATCCATCCATCCATTATGTCTCCATCCATCCATCCATGTCTCCATCCATCATGTCTCCATCCATCCATGTCTCCTTCCATCCATGTCTCCATCCATTCATCCATCATGTCTCCATCCATCCATGTCTCCTTCCATCCATGTCTCCATCCATTCATCCATCATGTCTCCATCCATCCATGTCTCCATCCATTTATCCATCATGTCTCCATCCAATCCATCCATGTCTCCATCCTTCCATGTCTCCATCCATCCATGTCTCCATCCATCCATGTCTCCATCCATCCATGTCTCCATCCATTCATCCATCATGTCTCCATCCATCCATCCATGTCTCCATCCATCCATGTCTCCATCCATCCATGTCTCCATCCATTCATCCATCATGTCTCCATCCATCCATCCATGTCTCCATCCATCCATCATGTCTCCATCCATCCATCCATCCATGTCTCCATCCATCCATCATGTCTCCATCCATCCACCCATCCATGTCTCCACCCATCCAACCATCCATCATGTCTCCATCCATCCATGTCTCCATCCATCCATCTATGTCTCCATCCATCCATGTCTCCATCCATCCATCCAGTCATCCATGTCTCCATCCATCCATGTCTCCATCTATCCATGTCTCCATCCATCATGTCTCCATCCTTCCACCCATCCATGTCTCCATCCATCCATGTCTCCATCCATCCATCCATCCATCCATCCATCCATCCATGTCTCCATCTATCCATCCATGTCTCCATCCATCCATGTCTCCATCCATCCATGTCTCCATCCATCCATCATGTCTCCATCCATCCACCCATCCATGTCTCCATCCATCCAACCATCCATCATGTCTCCATCCATCCTTGTCTCCATCCATGTCTCCATCCATTCATCCATCATGTCTCCATCCATCCATGTCTCCTTCCATCCATGTCTCCATCCATTCATCCATCATGTCTCCATCCATCCATGTCTCCATCCATTCATCCATCATGTCTCCATCCAATCCATCCATGTCTCCATCCTTCCATGTCTCCATCCATCCATGTCTCCATCCATCCATGTCTCCATCTATCCATCCATGTCTCCATCCATTCATCCATCATGTCTCCATCCATCCATCCATGTCTCCATCCATCCATCATGTCTCCATCCATCCATCCATGTCTCCATCCATCCATGTCTCCATCCATCCATGTCTCCATCCATTCATCCATCATGTCTCCATCCATCCATCCATGTCTCCATCCATCCATCATGTCTCCATCCATCCATCCATGTCTCCATCCATCCATCATGTCTCCATCCATCCACCCATCCATGTCTCCACCCATCCAACCATCCATCATGTCTCCATCCATCCATGTCTCCATCCATCCATCTATGTCTCCATCCATCCATGTCTCCATCCATCCATCCAGTCATCCATGTCTCCATCCATCCATGTCTCCATCTATCCATGTCTCCATCCATCATGTCTCCATCCTTCCACCCATCCATGTCTCCATCCATCCATGTCTCCATCCATCCATCCATCCATCCATCCATCCATCCATGTCTCCATCTATCCATCCATGTCTCCATCCATCCATGTCTCCATCCATCCATGTCTCCATCCATCCATCATGTCTCCATCCATCCACCCATCCATGTCTCCATCCATCCAACCATCCATCATGTCTCCATCCATCCTTGTCTCCATCCATGTCTCCATCCATCCATCCAGTCATCCATGTCTCCATCCATCCATGTCTCCATCTATCCATGTCTCCATCCATCATGTCTCCATCCTTCGGCCCATCCATGTCTCCATCCATCCATGCACCCATCCATCCGTGCATGTCTCCATCCATCATGTCTCCATCCTTCCACCCATCCATGTCTCCATCCATCCATGTCTCCATCCATCCATCCACCCATCATGTCTCCATCCATCCATCCATCATATCTCCATCCATCCACCCATCATGTCCCCATCCATCCACCCATCCATCCATGTCTCCATTCATCTATCCATCATGTCTCCATCCATCCATGTCTCAATGCTTTGCTGAGAAATCACTTTGAAAAGCACCCCCCCCCCCCCCCAGCAATTCTAGTCGTGGCCATCTTGAGTAAGGGCAGATGATTTATGTAGCAGTTACTTCCTGAAATCCATCTGCCCTTAGCTCAGGCATGCAGGCAGGAGGGGGTGTCTATAAGGGGTGGGCTCAGCCCTTCCTTCTCTGAGCTGGCCGCTCAGCTATCGGCTGATTGCCAGCTCCTATCTCTCACCTGTATGTGACTCACCTGTTGATGATATCCTGCTCGTCAGTCCTGCTTACTTAAGCCGTCAAGCCCAGATGATCTCTGCCTTCGCCTTGGTCACATCTCTAGAGACGCTCTCCTGCGCTCCTGTTAAAGACTTTCTTGGCTGACATTCCTTCTGGCTCCAGATCCTGGTTGCTGTTCCACTACGCTGATTCCTGGATTCCTGACTTTCTGGCTATCTGTTTTGACTATGTTTGTTCTTTTTACTTTTTTTATTAAACAAGTGAGATTTCGCTGTACTTCTGTCTCGGTCTGTTTTATGGTTTCTGACAGTAGGCGAAGGCCATGAATTCAAAAGATACAATCAATCCACTTGTTGGTAATATTTTTTCCGGATTGGATGAGCAGGATCACCGCATGGATCAGTTTGCCATGGCAATACAAACGCTCCTGAGTCGCATTGGCTCACCTGGAATCTCCCACTGTGGCTGCTTCGGTACAACCTGAGTTGCAGGCCATCCCTGCTGCTGCTCCAGTCTCTGTGCAGGCACCCACCTCTAGTATTACCTCTATAAGAGGTATGTCTGGTTCCGCTACACTTCCCCAGCGATTTGGGGGCGATCCAGTCCAATGCAGAGGGTTTCTCAACCAGGTTGAGATATACTTTGAGATGCTGCCCCAGGTGTTTCCCACAGACAGAAGCAAAGTAGGTTTTGTGATATCTTTGCTTTCTGAGAGAGCCTTGGCCTGGGCAAACCCTCTATGGGAGACGCAAAACCCAGTGGTCCCGAGTTACCGAGATTTTGTGGCTTCCTTCAAAAGGGTATTTGACGTTCCCGCACGCTTCGCTTCTGCTGCCAAGTGCCTCATGTCCATCAAACAGAGTACGAGAACTGTTGCCGACTACGCCATTGAATTCCGTACTCTGGTAGCAGAGGTGGCGTGGAACAATGAGGCCCTCGTGGCTGCCTTCTCTCATGGTCTCTGGGATTCTATCAAGGATGAGATAGCAGCCGAGGTTGATCACGTTTGCAATTCTCATTGACTCCAGACTCAGAGAAAGACTCTCTTAAGGAGCGCTTGCGGAAGCCTCCTGTACGTTTGTCTCCGAAGCTTTGCAGTCCCACCCGTGCCTCCCTCACCTCCCATGCCCCCTGGTACCGAGTCGGTCAGTGAAGGTGAACCCATGCACTTGGGCTTCATACGTCTCTCTTCGGATGAGATAGTCCTTAGGAGGAGGGAGAGATTGTGCCTTTATTGTGGCCAGGCAGGTCACTTTTTGAAGTCTTGTACTACCCATCCAGGGAACGCCCGAACCTTGAGGTCCTGTCATGGACAGACCTTAGGTGGCATTGTTTCGTCTCCAGTTTCCCAGAAAGATAAGCCCCTGGTTTCGGTCACCCTTTCTTGGGCTTTGTCGTCCGTTGAGATACAGGCTCTGATTAACTCTGGGGCCGCAGGCCTGTTCATTGATGCTGCCTTTGTATCAAAGCACTCGATTCCACTGCAGCTGTGTGACGCTCCACTTGCCATTGAGGCTCTTGATGGGAGACCTCTACAGCCTGCCCATGTGACTCATGAGATGGTTCCGTTGTCCATGGCCGTAGGGGCTCTTCACAATGAGATAATCCAATTCCAAGTGATTTCCTCTCCTAAGTTCCACTGGTTATTGGTTATCCTTGGTTACAGAAGCACAACCCCTCTTTTGATTGGCTTCATGCTGAGGTTCTCTCCTGGTCACCACAATGCAGTGAGACATGCTTCCAGAAGGTAGCCAAGGTCCTGTGTACCTCTTCACTCTCTTCCCTGCCGGAGGAGTACCGCAATTTTAGCGATGTCTTTGATAAAGTCCAAGCCGGTAGTTTGTCTCCACACCTGTCTTATGATTGTGCAATTGACCTTCAACCTGGTGCCATACCCCCTCATGGCCGGGTTTACCCATTGTCAGTCTTGGAGGATAAGGCCATGGAGGAGTATGTTGCAGACACACTTTCTCGAGGTTTCATTGGTAAATCCTCGTCTTCTGCTGGTGCTGGTTTCTTATTTGTGAAGAAGAAGAGCGGTGAACTGAGACCTTGTATTGATTATAGGGATCTCAATCATTTCACGATTAAGAATGCTTATCCGGGGGGGCGTGTCCAAGATGGCGAGGTGAGTGGCTGCTTTCTGCTTGAGCTCCACTGGGCTACCTAAGATTATCTGGATCCAGGCTGCTTGCCACCCTAGAACCAGACCCTGTCATCTCTGGATGAGGCGCAGACCATCGGGCGCGTCCACCGGCAGGGGTAAAAGGTTTTGTTTCCCGCCGGTGCTGGAGAAACAGCCATCTCTGCCTCCCGCCTGCGTAGAGACCCGTGCCACACGAGGCCCACACAAGGCTTCCATGGCATCTCAGACGGCCCCAATGGAGGAGCCCAAGCTCAGACCCCTGGCTCGCAGAAGTCATGGTGGCTATAGCGACATGCCAGTCCAAGCCAGCGAAAATTGAGGCCGTCCAGCTTGATGTGGGCCTGATGTGGCAGGATATGGACAAGCTGCGGTCTCGAGTGACGGAGACAGAGCAGCGTGTCAGCACTGCAGAGGACGAAATCCTGGAGCACTCCGATCCCTCCAGACCAAGGTGAAGGCCCTGGAGTACAGGGCCGAGGATGCCGAGTACAGGAATAGGAGGAACAACCTTGGCATAGTGGGCCTAGCTGACTGAGTGGAGGGGAACCATCCGACCGCTTTTGTAGAGGGCATGCTGTGTGCCCCCCTCCCGGGTGCCCGCTTTTCTTCCCAGTACGTGGTAGAGCGAGCCCATCATGTTCTACCCAAACTGGGGCCTCCGGGATCCCCCCTGAGGACTTTCATACTCTGGCTCCTCAATTTCAGGGATAGAGACAAAGTCCTCCGGGCATGTATGCGCTGTAATATTTTGTTCTGTTGTGTGGTCTTATGGCTGCACTATCTTTGATGCATCTTTTAGGGTGTGCCCCCCAAATATCGTGTTTGTCCCTTTTATGGATTCTGACCAAATCCTTTTGGGTAGGAGCACCCCACTCCCTGATCAGTGCCTCTCATTAGTGTCCACCTGTGTCATAGGTGGAGACCTCTAGTTCTCCCATATAGAGGAGTGTATAGCTCCCATGGTTTAGAGAAGCAGGATCTCCCAGTCTAAGGATAGCGTAGGACCCACTAATCATGGGGTACTTTGTCACAGTAAGTGGGCTTAAGCACCATATAGCAATATGGTGTGAACAATTCCCCATATTTTTTGATAATGTATTTTTGAAAAGTGCACCATCTTTAATGCATCTTTTAGGGTGTGCCCTCCAAATCTCGTGTTTGAAGTCCTCCGGGCGTCCCAGGCCCTGGGGGACCTACGGTACCAGAACAATAAGTTGTTGATAAAGCAAGGAGGGAAGGGTAGAGGGGATTTTTACGGTGCCAACCAAAATAATAGAAAGAGATAGTGACTTAAAATTAGCAGAATAGACTTTATTATTACAAAAAAATGTTTTATATAAAAATACAAAATACAAAGAGAATTATTCACATTAATAACAATGGTATAGTGGTTATATAGTAGGTAGGTTCAAGCCAAACTGAATGAATACATTGCACATGCACACAACATGTTTCGCTGATTGCTTCTTCAGGGGTGGGCAATTCAGGGAAAGATTGGCATAAGAAACCTACAAAAATCACCACCCAAAACCAAACGACAACCAGGTTCAAACAATCCCTCTCAGACCCCCTATTTCATGGGAGATGGTCAAATTTGTGGTCATAGAAGACAGAAGGATGAGATTAAGGTTATAATAAGTTGCTGATATTCCCGGATTACTCCGTGGAGATGCAGAAGCTCTGAAAATCATTTGACCAGGTGAAGGCAGGCCATGAGAACCCGGAATATCCGTTACAGCGCCGTGTTCCCGGCGCACCTGCGGGTTTAAGTTGGAGAATCTACCCGCTTCTTCAACACCCCTCACTCTGGTTGGACTCCCTTCTACATGTCCACTGACAACAGGACTTGTGAGTTACAGCTTATCTGAACCCCTCTTGTACCTCTCTGTCCCACTCTAACCTCCCTTGCTGTTATTCCACCCTCCCCGGGACCCCATAATCTCCTATGCCGGGCTGCCTAGGAGATGAAGTGACTTTGCTTCTTCATCCTGCCTGCTCCATGGCTCCGGGGGAAAGGGGTGGTGGCCCACTGGGAATCCTGAGGAGAGACATCTGAGGGGCACTGTTGCACCTGTTGTGCGAAGTTATGTTTTACTTTAGCAACCTAAGCATGTACCCCTGACAGAGTCAGGAGAATGGAACTGTGCCTTCTACTTCTTTGCTAAGATATGAGGCTCAAAATGCTGTGCTGAACCTTATGCCTCGGATCATTTTGTGCCTTTGTTTCACCAGGCGGGGATGACGAAGTGTAAACATTTTCTTCTCCTGGACTGCTTCTGCTATCCCCCTCCGGCCTAGTTACTGCCCGGCGGAAGCTACAGAGTGGTGTTCATGACAGCCCTCCTGCACCCTCCAGACACTCTCGGAGGAGCACCTTGAGCGGGCCCCCTACTTGGCGGCCAAGTGCTGTAATGGGATTTGCATTGAAGACCCTCCTCACTTTTTGGGGGATGGCTGGGGTGGGGGGGGGGGGGTGCTGACCCGATAAGGGCCATTTTGTTTTTCTTTTGTTTTTGTTGTTGGGTTTTTACAATTGTTCTTAGTTTGGTATTGTTCTACTTGTACACTAAAACACTTGATGTTTCAGCATTGCACTATTTTCAGATGAGTCAGTTTTGGGTCCGGTGGTCTACTCCAGGAGTCGGGATGCATATTGATCCTAATCCCCCTACCGCTTCTAAACCCCATGTCTACGCTTAACATCCTCTCATGGAACACCAGGGGGATGAACCCGCCTGTCAAACGATCCCTGGTGTTCCAATTTCTTAAAGCTTACAACCTGCATATATGAGTGCTTCAAGAAACGCACCTTATGGGGAGCAGAATCCTCACCCTAAAAAACCCTGGGTGGGTTTTTATCACTCTACACATTCCAGTTTTGCCAGGGCAGTCAGTATCCTGGTATTAAAATCCCTTCCTTTCCAGCTCCTGGATCTGGCCCTAGACCCGGTCGGTAGGTATGTCATCATTCATGCTACGATCCACTCGATGACATGGACCATTGTGGGTTTATATTTACCTCCTCTGGCCTCCTTGCTGTTGCTGAATCAAATTACCAGCAAGATGTCCGAGTTTGCCTCTGACAACACTGTCATCTTAGGTGACTTTAATTTAGTCCCTGACTCAGACATGGACAGATTGACCTCTGGGGGACACCATTACTCCGGGCTGGCTGGGCTGAAACGTATGGCCTGACGGATGTGTGGCGAGGAGACACCCCCAGACTCGGGCATTCACGTGTCACTCGGCCTCCCACAGAACGTTCTCTCGCATAGACCTGGTCTATGCGGGGGACCCAGTCCTGCCAAGAGTCACGGACATACAAATACTTCCTAGGGGAATTTCAGACCATGCACCCCTGCTCCTGACGCTGGAACTCTCCTTAGGCCCAGCTGACAGACTGTGGAGACTCCAGATTTTGGATTTCAGACACTGCTGTGGATGCTCAATTCAGGACTGGGTTGACTGGGTACTGGGCAGCCAACGCTAGTTCAGCAAAGGCCACGGTGGTATGGGACACCTTTAAAGCCATGACGAGGGGTCACTACCAGGCCATCATTGCCAGAGTGCGCAGGGAGTGCAGAACGGACTTGACTAGGGCTGAGAGGTTAGCAGAGAGGCACTTTTTGTCCGCACTCGAGACCCCCAACATTATACTCATTTGCAGCTCATGACTAAGGAGGCTGTCCTCCGCACTTCTCTCACCCAGAAGAAAATGCTAGCGCAGTCCCAGCAGATCTTTGAGCAGGGGGAGAGGTCGGGGAGACTGTTGGCCTGGCTCTCTAGAGAACAGGCAGGGGGAAGAGTGTTCCACACATCATGGGACCCTCAGGAGAGTTGATTCACACTCCAGATGGGATCATTGCTTTGTAGAATTCTATAAAACCCTTTACACCTCCAGGGCAGACTACAGTAATGAAGACTTGACGACATACCTGGCAGACATTGACATACCGACCCTTACGCCAACATACCGTAACAAACTAGACGCCCCCATTACGGTCCTGGAGATCCTACAGGCACTTAAATCCATGAAGTCCGGGAATACGCCGGGGCCTGATGGAATTTCTGTGGAGTTCTACAAGCAATACGCTGCAGAACTCGCTGACAGACTCCATACTGTATTCTCTGCGTCGATGCGCCTCAAGAAACCCCCTGACACCATGAGCGAAGCGGTCATAGTGGTGATCCCCAAGTCGGGAAAAGATCCCTCCCTGTGTTCCTCATACCGCCCTATATCCCTGCTGAATGTGGATGCGAAAATATTGGCAAAAATTTTGGCTAATAGACTAAACCTGGTCATAACTGCCCTCGTACACAGGGACCAAACAGGCTTAATGCCGGAAAGAGGTACCGATATTAATATCAGACGCCTTCTCACTCATTGATAGGGCTGATGGGGAGACGACGGGGGGTGGTGGCCTCACTCGACGCAGAGAAGGCTTTTGACTACTCCGTCAAATTGGGCTATCTATGGGAGGTGCTCTCGCAATTCGGGTTTCACGACCTGCCTACGCATGTTATACCATAGTCCTTCAGCCAGAATTCGCACAAACGCCTGCCTCTCTGAGAAGTTTCTGTTGGGTCGGGGCACGAGACAGGGTTGCCCCCTCTCTCCAGGACTGTTTGCCTTCGCAATGGAACCCCTGGCTATACTGCTGAGAGCGGACCCTAGGGTTAGGGGACTACAAGTAGGCCCGATTGAGGAAAAATTGTCTCTGTATGCAGATGACGCCCTGCTTTTCTTGGCAGACGCCTCATCCTCATTACAAGCTGCATTGGACCTAATTAACCGTTTCGGCCGATACTCAGGGATCCGTATTAACTGGGATAAATCGGTTCTCTTCCCGCTCCACTCCTCGACCCCTCGAGTGACGACCCACACACAGCTTAAATGGGTCAAAGGGTTCACATATCTGGGGATTAAAATTACCACCAGAACGGAGGACTATATGGTTAACAATTTACAGCCACTCATGACACAACTAGTGGCCAGATGTGCTGCGTGGCGCTCCCTCCCCTTGACGCCTGTGGGCAGAGTTAATCTGCTAAAAATGATTTATCTGCCTAAGTACTTGTACTTCTTCTGAAATGCCCCCACATACATCCCTAGGACTTTCTTCTGGATATTAGAGAGTCTGCTGATATCCTTTGTCTGGGCTGGGAGACCTTCTAGGGTGACGAGGCAGATTTTATACCTCCCACTATCTGGGGTGGGGGACTGGCACTCCTGAACTTTCAGCTCTATTATTGGGCAGCCATCCTGGTCACGGTGAGATGGTGGTTCTCCCAGCCTAGACAAAATCCGGCGGTTACCCTCAAGGCGGCTATTCTGGACTCTTTTGTGGCCCTGAGCAATCTGCCGTTCCGCGGACTTAGGGCTAGCCCCTCTATGACAACTCTAATGCAGACCACAGTGAAGGTCTGGCAGATGGCTAGGACGATCTATAGGCGGCCCAACCACATTTCCCCGCATACGCCCCTATGGGGTAATCCTATGCTGTCTCACCTATACAATATTCCCGACCCTTCTCTGTGGGCAAAAAAGGGAATCACTACTTTAAAACACATAGTCCTTGAGGGCAGGCTTATGACTTTTCAGGAACTGAGACGAGCATGCGCACTTCCGACCTCCATTTAGTTCTGATACTGGCAGCTGAAGCACGCCTTTGTTGCCCAATTTCCTGCCCCCCGACCCTGGAATCGGGCTCCATTGAGCATCTCTTGATCTCCAGTGCAATGGGGAGACCTCTTTCGACCTTGTACCTATATCTCACGGTAGAATATGACACCAAACTTGCCAAATCCTGGGAAAAATGGAGGGTTGATATTCCATCCCTGGGTGAGGGGCAGTGGGAGGAGTGCCTAACCTCATACATTCCCTCTATGATTGCTGAAAAAGACAGGTTTATACAATTTAAGTTCCTACTTAGGGCCTACTACACCCCGCGGAGGCTGGCGCGTATTTACCCCCAAAGGGACCCTAACTGTCAAAGATGCAAACAAGAGGTGGGCACATTCTGGCACATGGTCTGGTCCTGTCCTAAGCTCCAGCCCTACTGGATGGCTTTGGCCTCCACACTGAGTGAAGTGACCGGGTTGAAAGTTCAGGTTGACCCGCAAACTCTACTACTAAGTCATCTGGAGGACGTGGAGTGGGATAGATACTCCAAACTGTGCCTGACCTTCTCACTATACTATGCTAGATGTGAAATTTTATTAAAATGGAAGATAGAAAACCCCCCCTACTCTTGCCTCGTGGCAGAGATCGGTGACCTCAGTACTACCCCTATATAGGTTGACCTATGAGATCAGACAATGTCCAGGGAAGTTCAATAAAATTTGGTCCTCCTGGATTAATGCTTCTGTGCTTCTGATACCTTTGACCCCCCCCCCCCCCCTCAGCACGACTTAAGATCCAACAGTTGATGCTATCCTGCTCTTCCCTCTCTGTCGCACCCCCCCTTTTAATCCCCTTTATCCCCCCGCCCCCCCTCCTCTACTCTCCTCGCCCACTCCCCCTTCACCTTTCCTCCCCCTCCCTCTCCACCCCCTCCCCCCGAGCCACATGATTACTGTATATTCACAAAATGTATGAGATGTCTTACTAATGTTGACATGTATTAATGATCGTATATAACTGGTACCTGTGACACCCGCCTTGGCGACTCATTAGCTGAAAGATGACTGCCGGATGAAGGTGGTTTTTATCTGCCTGTACTTGTACATCACTGAAAGCACTATAACAGATTGTATTGTAATGCTGAATTGTCTAATAAACTTTTCTGCTAAAAAAAGAATGCTTATCCCATTCCATTGATTACGGAGTTATTTGACCGCCTCAAGGGAGCAATGGTTTTCACAAAGCTTGATTTGAGAGGGGCATACAATCTCGTGAGGATTAAGGAGAACGATGAGTGGAAAACTGCATTTAATACCAGAGCAGGCCATTAGGAGTACCTTGTAATGCCATTTGGCCTTTGTTACACCCTGGCAGTTTTCCAGGAATTTATTACCGATGTCCTCCGAGAATTGTTGCAGTTATGTATGGTGGTTTATCTCGACAATATCCTCATATTTTCCAAGTCCCTGGAGAGCCACCACACAGATGTCTGTCGTGTGCTTCAGAAACAATCTCTATTGTAAATTGGAGAAATGCGAATTCCATCGTGAACAGGTTAAATTCCTGGGCTGTCCTTTCCACTGCTGGTATTTCGATGGACCCAGAGAAACTTTCAGCAGTCCTACAGTGGCCCCGACCCATGGGGTTACGTCCTCTGCAGCGTTTTCTTGGCTGTGCCAACTATTATCGGAAGTTTATTCGTAACTTCTCGTCTCTGGTCAAGCCCCTGACTGATATGACCAGAAAGGACGGTAACCCATACTGTTGGTCTCTGGAGTCCATTAAGGCCTTTGAGAGTCTCAAGGCTGCCTTTGTTTCTGCTCCTGTGTTGGCACATCCTGATCCTACGTTACCTTTTATCCTTGAGGTTGATGCTTCTGAGACTGGAGTTGGTGCCCTTCTGTCTCAACGTCCTACCTCTGAGAGCGCTATGCATCCGTGTGGCTACTTTTCCAACAAATTGTCACCTGCGGAGTGCAATTACGAGATTGGGGGCAGAGAGCTGTTAGAGATCATTTTAGCCCTGAAAGAATGGAGACATCTCCTCGAAGGTACCACTGTGCCGGTTCTCATTCTTACTGACCATAAGAATCTCACATTCTTGTCTGAGGCTAAATACCTCTCTCCCAGAAGGGCGCGATGGGCTCTTTTCTTGTCAAGTTTCAATTATAATCTCATTCTTACCCGGTACTAAGAATGTAAGGGCTGACACTTTGTCGCAACAATTTTCCTCCAGTTCCAAGATGGAGTCGGTTTCCGGTTCCTGTGATTCCTCCTGATCGTATTCCGGCTACGGTTCGCACCAGTCTCACTTCTCCTTTGGGTGACAAAATTCTTGCTGTTCACGTCCATGCTCCTCCTGAGAAACATTGTGACCGCTGCTTTGTCCCAAAGAGTCTCCATACTGCCGTGGTCCAGACTTATCATTCTTCCAAGGCTGCTGGCCACCCTGGGAAGAATAAACTCTTTTGGGCCATTTCCCAACAATTCTGGTGGCCTAGTCTACGCGCTGATGTAACCACCTTCATAGCTGCCTGTTCCTTGTGTGCTCAGCCTCAGAGTAAAACTCCATGACACCTTCCAGTGGGTCTCCTACAACCCATACCCAGTGGAGAGAGGCCCTGGACCAACCTGTCTATGGATTTCTTTGTGGAGTTAACCAACTCCCAGGGCAACACAGTTATCCTTATGGTGGTTGACCGGTTCTCGAAAATGTCTCATTGTATCCCACTTAAAAAGTTGCCCACTTCTAAGGAACTGGCTTCCATTTCTGCTCGGGAGATCTTTTGCTTACATGGGCACCCAAGGTCATCATTTCGGACAGGGGTAGTCAGTTTGTGTCCCAGTTCTGGCGAGCCTTTTGTGCACAGTTGGGAATTCAGCTTGCTTTCCCCTCTGTGTATCTCCCGCAATCTAATGGGGCCACAGAATGAGCCAATCAGTCCTTAGAGCAGTTCCTATGTTGCTATATTTTTGATCATCATAACAACTGGTCAGACCTCTTACCGTGGGCGGAGTTTGCTCGCAATAGTGCCTTGAATTCTGCTTCCCGATTATCCACACTTATGAGGAGCTATGATTTCCAACCTTTCATGTTGCCTGACTCATTTGTTCCGCAGAGTATTCCTACGTTAGAGGATCATCTCCGTAGTTTTCGTTCCACTTGGGCACAAAAGGTAGACAACGAGAGACTTCAGCTCTGCACTTCAGCGATTGCACGAAGCAAGCATACATAGTAGGGATGAGACCGATGCGACTCGAACAGCGAGTGTCGCCCCTTTGGGGGAAAACCAAACATTATGGGGCGTTTGTGGCAAATTCGAGCACCACAGGACGCCCCGTAATGCACTGCAATATCGCAGTGCATTGGCGTCTTATGATTGGCCAAAGCATGCACCTGACCTGCATGCTTTGGCCAAGCACAGCGTGCTCTGCTGAGAGAGCCATTATTGGCCAAAGTCAGGGTGCTTTTGGCCAATCATAGCTCAGGGGGCTAAGTACACGCCCCACAATATATAAGCTGCTTAGATGGCAGGTTAGTTAGTGGTGTGCAGGCCGTTTATTTGTGTGTGTATATATATATATATATATATATATAAAATCAGTCTAGTATACATGTATATACTCTGCATTCAGTGTAGCCTATATATTCAGTGTAGACTCTATATTCAGTGTAGCTTATATATTCAGTCAATGCAGGCAGTGTAGTTTATATAACACAGTGTATTGAAGTGGTTAAGGGGAACCCTGTGCCAAAATAAAAAAAAAATGGCATGGGGGCCCCCCCAAAATCCATACCAGGCCCTTCAGGTCTGATATGGATTTTAAGGGGAACCCCGCGCCAATTGTTTTTTTTTAATGGCACGGGGGTCCCCCCCACAATCCATACCAGACCCTTATCTGAGCATGCAACCTGCAGGCTGCAAGAAAAGGGGGGACGAGAGAGCACCCCCCTTCTGAACCATACCAGGCCACATGCCTTCAACATGGGGAGGGTGCTTTGGGGTCCCCAATTTGATGTTGACAAAGGCCTCATCCCCACAACCCTTGCCTGGTGGTTGTGGGGGTCTGCGGGCGGGGGACTTATTGGAATCTGGAAGACCCCTTTAACAAGGGGGTCCCCAGATCTCGCCCCCCTATGTGAATGGGTATGGGGTACCCATTCACCAAAAAAAGTGTCAAAAGAGTAAAAACAACAGCAGACAGGTTTTTTTTTTAATAAAGGAATTGTCAAAGTGTCCCGCGATGTAAATCCATTGTCAATCACGGCGTCAACGGTCCCGAGAAAAATGGAAAAACTCTGCTTCCATGGGAGGCATTCCCGCGACTGCCGTCTTTTCGCTTTGACAGCTCTTTATAGGCAAGGGCGGGGCCACCCGGTGACATAAATGGGTGACCCCGCCCCCTCTGACGTCATATCACATCAGAAGGGGACGGGTCACTCGGTTAAGTCACCGGGTGGCCCTGCCCTTGCTTATCAGTTTTTCAGGGGGGTTTTTTCAGGACCGTCGGCACTGTGATTGACAATGGATTTATTTGCGGTACACTTTTTTTTTTATCTTTTTTTTTAATAAAGGAATTGTCAAAAACTGTCTGCTGTCGTTTTTACTTTTTTTGGTGAATGGATAGGGGTTCAATGTACCCCATACCCATTCACATAGAGGGGGCATGATCTGGAGTCCCCCTTGTTAAAGATCCAGATTCCAATAAGCCCCCCGCTCGCAGATCCCCACAACCACCAGGCAAGGGTTGTGGGGATGAGGCCCTTGCCCCATCAACATGGGGACGAGGTGCTTTGGGGGGACACCAAAGCACCCTTCCCTGTGTTGAGGGCATGTGGCCTGGTACGGTTCAGGAGGGGGGCGCTCTCTCCCCCCCCCCTTTTCCTGCAGCTTGCTTGCTCAGATAAGGGTCTGGTATAAATTTTGGGGGAGACCCCGACGCCATTTTTTTTTATTTTGGCGCCTTTTTTTTTAATGATTTTTTATGTATATTGCCAGGATCCGACAGTACATTACAGCCGCGAGCAATTTTAAATGACAATTTTTTCATTAGAAATGTCATTTTGCTGCGGTATTGTTATAAACATGGGAAAGATGCGCTACTTTATAGGCAGACTAAGGGTACCCCCCAGGCATGATATTTAAAGGAATGTTTCATTTTTATTGTTTCACTTTAAAAGCAGAGGTCCACCCTAAAATAAAAAATTACATTAACATTCTCCAAAAAATCTATAAAAAAACATTTGAACAAAAAAAATTTTTTTTAGTTACCAGAAATGCCTGTTGCTAGGCAGCCTTCCTAATCAGCCTCTTCCTATTCTGCGTAGCTGTTCGGTTACTTTCTCCTCTTCAGCGAGCGGCCCCGTTGTCTTCTGGGACCTGTGTGTGTCCCAGAAATAGACAGGGCCATTCACAAAGCGCAGCGCCACTCGCGCATGCGCAGTAGGAAACGGGCAGTGAAGTCGCAAGGCTCCACTGCCTGTTCGCCTTAGTTAGGATGGCGGTGCCGGCACCCGATCCGATGGATGGATCGGCCTTGGGGGGCCGTCGTCGCGGGCTCGCTGGACAGGTAAGTGCCCTTATTAAAAGTCAACAGCTACAGTGTTTTTAGTTGCTGACTTTAAAAAAAAAAAAAAAGACGGCTGAAACACCGCTTTAAGCATTATTAAAATCACTGCTCCTGAAAAAACGTCAGTTTTTAAAACTTTTTTTTGCATTGATACATGTCCCCTGGGGGAGGACCCGGGTCCCCAAACACTTTTTTTGACAATAACTTGCATATAAGCCTTTAAAATGAACACTTTTGATTTTTCATGTTCGTGTCCCATAGACTTTAACGGTGTTCGCACAAGTTTTTTGCCTGTTCGCGGTGTTCCGGTGCGAACCGAACTGGGGGGTGTTCGGCTCATCCCTAGTGGTCACAGTCCACCGTCCTTCTTCTGAAACGTTGTAGATGTTTTCTATCTTCTCCATCCACTTCTTCAGGTCTAATGAGTGTCAGAAAGACCCCCCCCACCGACATTTATATCCCCCAAACCTTCATTCGATCACCATGGGGTGTGTCCAGGCAGATGCTGATTGTCCAAGAAGAGGATGGAAGGTGTCATAGTTGTAGAACACATCCTACCCCCGCTCCCCCGCCATTCTACATAATCCCAATCTTGGTGGCAGGGAGCCTGCATATGTGTCAATCATTTGAGTTACACGACTGAAGGAGTGAATTGTAAAATCGCTGAGATGCTAAAATGGCATTATATGCAGAAGATAGGTAGTGGTGAAGGGCCTCCAGTATAACAGAGATGACCTCTTTCCTACCTCTTGTCTGGTTGTCCTCTCTGTCCAAAATGTGCTCCTCAAACATACTACAGGAGACAAAATCTCCTGCGCTCAAGAGAAGTGCACTGGCAAAAATCAGACATCTTTGGCTAATCCAGTATTTGCACCGGCATTGCTGCCCCCTATGGGCCAGGAAAACCCAGAAGAAATACTGCAAAAAATATAACATCAGCAATAAGGCACATCAAAGTCCACAATGTACTTGGAATGGTCTGGTCATCTAAACAAGTCCCAAGTGCAAGAAGACATTCCAAACATCCGATGCGTTTCGAGTTATGCATCATCTGAAAGCAAATTTCAGATGATGCATAACTGGTCTCTATATAGTAACTAGATTGGATCATATGAAGCCCCAAATAGGCTCCTCCTATTATATCCACCCATGCATCATGTGACCCAATACAGTTACTATATAGAGACAAGTTATGCATCATCCTAAAATTGGTTCTGAGGAAGAAGGGATCTCCCCTCAAAGCACATCAGTCGTTTGGAAGGTCTTCTTGCGCTTAAGACTTGTGTAAATGACCAGGCCATTTCAAGTACTGTACATTATTATTAGTATTATACAGGATTTATATACAACAGTTTGCATGAGGGCAGACAGTACCGTTACAATACAATTCGATACAGGAGGAATCAGAGAGCTCTCCTCGTTAGAGCTTACAATCTAAAAGGGAGAGTCAAGTGATACAAAAGGTAAAAACTGTGGGGGGTGAAGAAAATGAAAGAAAATATGGTTGTTTGGTGGGGGCAGACTAGGCTACTCTGAAGAGATGGATTTTCAGGGATCGCCTAAAAGTGGATAGATTAGGCGATATTCAGACAGATTTGGGTAGGGAGTTCTAGAGGATGGGAGAAGCTCTGGAGAAGTCCTGGAGGCGAGTATGGGAGTAGGAGACTAGGGAGCTAGAGAGCAGGAGGTCTTGGGAGGAATGAAGAGGATGATTCAGTTGGTATTTTAAGACTAGGTTTGGGATGTAGCTGGGGGCAGAGTTGTGGATGGCTTTGTAAGCTGTTGTTAAAATTTTGAACTTAATTCGTTGGGTGAGCGGAAGCCATTGGAGGGATTGGCAGAGAGGGGTGGAGGACACTGAATTAAGGTCCGTGGAGGGATTGGCAGAGAGGGGTGGAGGACACTGAATGGAGGCCAGTTGCGGGATTGGTAGAGAGGGGTGGAGGACACTGAATGGAGGCCAGTGGAGGGATTAGTAGAGAGGGGTGGAGGACACCGAATGGAGGCCAGTGGAGGGATTGGCAGAGAGGGGTGGAGGACACTGAATGGAGACCATTGGAGGGATTGGCAGAGAGGGGTGGAGGACACTGAATGGAGGTCAGTGGAGGGATTGGCAGAGAGGGGTGGAGGACACTAAATGGAGACCAGTGGAGGGATTGGCAGAGAGGGGTGGAGGACACTGAATGGAGACCATTGGAGGGATTGGTAGAGAGGGGTGGGGGACACTGAATGGAGGCCAGTGGAGGGATTGGCAGAGAGGGGTAGAGGACACTAAATGGAGGCCAGTGGAGGGATTGGCAGAGAGGGGTGGAGGACACTGAATGGAGACCATTGGAGGGATTGGCAGAGAGGGGTGGAGGACACTGAATGGAGGTCAGTGGAGGGATTGGCAGAGAGGGGTGGAGAACACTGAATGGAGGTCAGTGGAGGGATTGGCAGAGAGAGGGGTGGAAGACACTGACTGGAGGCGAGTGGAGGGATTGGTAGAGAGGTGTGGAGGACACTGAATGGAGACCAGTGGAGGGATTGGTAGAGAGGGGTGGAGGACACTGAATGGAGACCAGTGGAGGGATTGGCAGAGAGGGGTGGAGGACACTGAATGGAGACCATTGGAGGGATTGGTAGAGAGGGGGTGGGGGACACTGAATGGAGGTCAGTGGAGGGATTGGCAGAGAGGGGTGGAGGACACTGAATGGAGGCCAATGGAGGGATTGGCAGAGAGGGGTGGAGGACACTGAATGGAGACCAGTGGAGGGATTGGCAGAGAGGGGTGGAGGACACTGAATGGAGGTCAGTGGAGGGATTGGCAGAGAGGGGTGGAGGACACTGAATGGAGACCAGTGGAGGGATTGGCAGAGAGGGGTGGAGGACACTGAATGGAGGTCAGTGGAGGGATTGGCAGAGAGGGGTGGAGGACACTGAATGGAGACCATTGGAGGGATTGGTAGAGAGGGGGTGGGGGACACTGAATGGAGGTCAGTGGAGGGATTGGCAGAGAGGGGTGGAGGACACTGAATGGAGGCCAATGGAGGGATTGGCAGAGAGGGGTGGAGGACACTGAATGGAGACCAGTGGAGGGATTGGCAGAGAGGGGTGGAGGACACTGAATGGAGGTCAGTGGAGGGATTGGCAGAGAGGGGTGGAGGACACTGAATGGAGGTCAGTGGAGGGATTGGCAGAGAGGGGTGGAGGACACTGAATGGAGGTCAGTGGAGGGATTGGTAGAGAGGGGTGGAGGACACTGAATGGAGGTCAGTGGAGGGATTGGCAGAGAGGGGTGGAGGACACTGAATGGAGACCATTGGAGGGATTGGTAGAGAGGGGGTGGGGGACACTGAATGGAGGTCAGTGGAGGGATTGGCAGAGAGGGGTGGAGGACACTGAATGGAGGCCAATGGAGGGATTGGCAGAGAGGGGTGGAGGACACTGAATGGAGACCAGTGGAGGGATTGGCAGAGAGGGGTGGAGGACACTGAATGGAGGTCAGTGGAGGGATTGGCAGAGAGGGGTGGAGGACACTGAATGGAGGTCAGTGGAGGGATTGGCAGAGAGGGGTGGAGGACACTGAATGGAGGTCATTGGAGGGATTGGCAGGGAGGGGTAGCAGACACTGAGCGGTTGGTAAGGTGAATGAGTCTGGCTGCAGCATTCACGATGGACTGAAGGGGAGGAGCCTATGTAAAGATAAGCCAATGAGGAGGGAGTTGCAGTAGTCGAGGCAAGAGATGAGCAGGAAGTGAATTAAAAGCTTTGTGGTGTCATTGGTTAGGAAGGGGTGTATCTTGTAGATGTTGCGGAGGTTGAGGCGCAAGCTTTGGACAGTGATTGGATGTGGAAAGGATAGTTTAGAGTCCAGGATAATATCTGGCACCCTGGCATGTGGGGACAGACTGATAGATGTGCCATTGATCTTGACAGAGAAGTCGGTGGAAGGGGCACGTGGGGGAGGAAATATTATGAGCTCGGTTTTGGTTAGATTGAGTTTGAGGAAGTGGTGTGACAACCAGGCTGATATGTCATTCAATAAATAAGTGATAAGTGAGGAGACTGATGGAGCGAGCCGAGGGGTATAGAGGGATATTTGGGTGTTGTCAGCGTAGAGATGGTATTGGAAGCCATAAAGAGGCTATTAGCTGATCCAGGGAGGAGGTGTAGATGGAGAATAGGAGAGGTCCAAGAATAGAACCTTGGGGGACCCCGACGGAGAAAGTAAGAGAAGAGGAGGAAGTAGAATTGTAAGTGACACTGAAGGTGCGGTGGGATAGGAAGGATGAGAACCAGCAGGGCACAGTCATGGAGGCCAAAGGAGTTTAAAGTTTTTTAAGGAGGAGGGCGTGGTGGTCCACCATATCAAAGGCAGTCGAAATGTCCAGAAGTAGGAGTACAGAATAGTGTCCATTGGTTGTTGCTGTTAGTAAGTCATTTGTGAGTTTTCGGAGAGCAGTTTCTGTGGAGTGTTGAGTGCGGAATCCAGACTGAAGGGGATTAAGAAGGTTATTCTCAGTGAGGGGGTCACTCATTCGGTTGTAGACCAGACATTCAAGGAGTTTGGAGGAAAAGGGAGTAAGGAGATGGGGCGTAGGTTGTTAAGATTGGTGGGGTCCAGTGAGTGCTTTTTAAGTATGGGGGTGATTAGTGCATGTTTAGATGCCAGAAGAGAGGGAGAGATTGCATGCATGCACTTCACATGCTAAGACTGGGCTCTATTAAAAGGCTAACATGGGCTCACCATGAAATATACAGTAAACTGTGTGGACTACTCTGCAGTCTGGGTCTCTCTTAGGAATGCCTCTTCCTGCTATCATGGTTGAAGTTTAAAAAAAAAAAAAAAAGATCTGCTATGCAAAGCGGTGAAGCACAGACAACATCCAATTAGCGATCAGCCAATAAATATTGCACATCGTCCCACCACTGAACAGGATAAACAAGAGTCTCAATCTGTCAGCGGCTCTTCCTGCACCAACATGGCCCGCTGGGGTAAAAACAATGAGGGATGATTCCATTCTGTCCCAGCACTCCCCGGGGAGCTGTATCTATTAATGAGGACAGCACCCACCCCCAATGCCACAGTGATTGAGCGCCCAGGACAGGAGCGACGTAAGAATTGAATGCTCAGCCGGGAGCCTTTCTTTCAGCCGCTGACAGTAAATTGTCACTAATACAGAGGTAATCGGGGGGAATATTTACGCCGGGGGGACGGGAGCGAGAAATTGAAATCTTCGGAGAAGCTCAGGGAGGAGGGTGGATAATCGGACCCATGAATGGCTTTTACGGTTTTGGTGACCTAGACGAAGCACCTCGCGCTAAGGTGAGACTCTCGGAGGTTCTCCGCCGTGTGAAGACGAAGCTGATAAACTGCTGAAGAAATCTGTGTGACGCGGAGCGTTAAGAAATATCCATTCCGCAATTGGCCGTAAGTTATGGATGGTTGGATGAAGGCAGAGAGGAAGTTGCTTCGTCTATAAAGAATCAATAGAAGTTTTCAATGTTAAAAGATCAAAAAAATAAGTTAGAGGAAAAAAAATTAAAAAGTTTCTGTAAAAATGAATCCCAACATGTGTAGCTGATACATAGGCCAACCAAATTGGGGGTCACAAGAAGCCTACAAGCTCCAACAAATTTCCTCCGATGGGGGCACATGAGGTGCCAGCCATGACAGCCCATCCTCGCTCCATGTGAGCACAATACGAGGAATGAATGGCCAACAATGATCTCACTCTACTTTGGGACACCGGATGCTGACTACAAGAACACAATACCAGGACTGAGGGGCCACCAGTGACCTTCCTCTACTATGGGCACATCGAATGCCTTCCACAAGAACCCAATACCAGGAATGACAGGTTACCAATAACCTCCCTCCACTGTGGGCACACCGGATGCCAACAAGAACCCAATACCAGGAATGAGGGTCACCAATAACCTCCCACTGTAAGCACATCAGATGCCGACCACAAGAACCCACTAAACAAGAATGAAGGGCCACCAATGATCTTCCTCCACTGGACACACTGGATGCCAACCACAAAAACACAATACCACGAATGAAGGTTCACCAATGACCTTCCTCCACTGTGGACAGAGCGGATACCAACCACAAGAACATAATACCAGGAATGTGGGGCCACCAATGACCTTCTTCCACTGTGGGTACATTAGATGCCGACCACAAGAACCCATTAATAGGAATGAAGGACCACCAATGAACTTCCTCCACTGTGGGTACACTGGGTGCCTTTCACAAGAACACATATATTTTTAAATATGAACGTGGATTTCTCATGGAACTGAACTAGATGTGAGTTGCCACTTTTATTTGGCTTTTCTATGTCTGTATGTTATTGGATTGATGTTTTAACATACTGTTGACTGTCCAGTTTTGTACCAGGAATGAAGGGTTACCAATAACCTCCCTCCACTGTGGGCACACCGGATGCCAACAAGAACCCAATACCAGGAATGAGGGTCACCAATAACCTTCCACTAAACAAGAATGAAGGGTCATAGACTACATACAGCATATCCTGTTAAACCCCTGATGAAGGGCACAACAATCAGCTCTGAAACGCGTCGGTATAGGATACTGCATCTCTATTGTTGTATACCTTGATTTTTTAGTATTCATGACCATGTTCAGTACCTTGTTTATTCTGTTTTTGTAATAAATATATTTTCATAATTCATTGTTTTTTGGTAGTGCCTTCAAAGTCCCACCCCTAAGGGTTTTCCTCTTTTTCCACAAGAACACAATACCTGGAATGAAGGTACACCAATGAATTTCCTCCACTGTGGGCACATCGGATGCAGAGCACAAGAACCCAATACCAGGAATGAAGGGCCACCTCTACAAGGTGTGTGTGCAGGCATCATGTCCATGTGGGAGCCGCAGCTGGGCTGCTCTTTCAGCCTGCGCCGCTCACCCGACCTCTCTGCACCTGCCTCCAGCTGAGCTGCCCCGTGACTGAAGATGAAGGAGCTCCGCCTCCAATCTCCTGAAGGCGCCTGGCCAACCAGAGAGAACATAAGTGCCCGTGCAGCCTCCCTGTGAGCCTGGATAGGAGGAGCGGTGGGCGGCTGCACATAGAGGAATTGATCTTTCAATATTCCTCCTGCAGCCGCTGAATGTCTGCAGGAGGGAGAGGAGGAGAAGTGAGCATTCAGCGGCTGCAGGAGGAATATGGGAAAATCACTTCCTCTATATGCAGCCGCCCACCACTCCTCTTATCTAACTTCTTCTGCGCCCCCGTGCTCTCCGCCCCCTCCTTGTGCTCCCTGGCTCCGCCCCTGTTCTTCGGCCTCTCTTTCTCTTCCCCTATCTCTTTCCTCCTCTCTCTCTCCCCTCTCTCTCACCCCCTCTCCCTCTCTCTTCCCCCCTCTCTCTCCCTCCCCCCTCTCTCACCCCCTCTCCCTCTCTCTTCCCCCCTCTCTCTCCTTCCCCCTCTCTCTGCACTGTGCTGGGATCCCCCCACTCTTTCTTCCAAGGCATGGGAAATTCTTAGAGGGGTGGGTTGCCACCTTGCTGGGTCCCAGATGCTATATTGGCTGCCTACAGTATGTCTGATGGGTGCCCTGGAAATGGTGCTGATGAACTGTGTGCTAGATCCATGCATCTTTCTGCAACCATTTTTATTGCTTGAATTTTTTTTCCCATTATAGGCATGAGTGGGGCCTCATGTGTAAGCTTGGCCTAAGGCCTCACAAAGCCTAGAGCGACCTCTGATGTGGGGCTACCAATGACCTTTTTCCATCGTGAGAACAGGGGATGCCGCCCATAAGCATACATCAGGAATGAAGGGTCCCCAATGACCTTTCTCTACTGTGGACACACCGGATGCCGACCACAAGAATATAATACCAGGAATGAAGGGCCACCAATGACCTTCTTCCACTGTGGGCACACCGGATGTAGACTACAATAACCCAATACCAGGAAAAAGGGGCCACCAGTGACCTTCCTTCTCTGTGGGAACACTGGATGCCTTCCACAATACTAGGAATGAAGGGCCACCAGTAACCTTCCTCCACTGTGGACATACCGAATTCCGACAACAAGAACACAATACCAGGAATGAAGGGCCACCAATGACCTTCCTCCACTGTTGGCACACCGGATGCCAATCACAAGAACAAAATACCAGTAATGAAGGTCCACCAATTACATTCCTCCACAGTGGGTAAACCGGGTGCCTTCCACAAGAACACAATACCAGGAACAAATGGCCACCAGGGACCTTCCTCCTCTGTGGACACACCAGATGCCAACCACAAGAACCCAATACCAGGAATGAAGGACCACCAATGACCTTCCTCCACTGTAGGCACACCAGAAGCAGACTAAAAGAACACAATACCAGGAATGAAGGGCCGCCAATGACCTTCCTCCACTGTAGGCACACCGAACGGCAATCACAATAACCCAATACCAGGAATGAAAGGCCACCAATGACCTTCCTCCACTGTGGGTAAACTGGGTGCCTTCCACAAGAACACAATACCAGGAACAAAGGGTCAACAGTAACCTTCCTCCTCTGTGGACACACCAAATGCCTTCCACAAGAACCCAATACCAGGAATAAAGGGCCACCAGTGACCTTCTTCCTCTGTGGGCACACTGGATGCCTTCCACAAGATCCCAATACCAGAAATGAAGGGCCGCAAATGACCTCCCTACATTGTGAGCACACTGAATGCAGACCACAAAAACCAATACCAGGAATAAAGGGCCACCAATGACCTTCCTTCTCTGTGGGAACACTAGATGCCTTCCACAAGAACCTAATATCAGGAATGAAGGACCACCAATAACGTTCCTTTTATGTGAGTTGCTTTTACTAAGGGATGTGCTTTGCAGGGCAACAAAATCCACCACATCCCCGCTGTCAGGACAGAGCTATGTATTGTTTAAATAGGCAGAGCTTCGTTCTGTGTCTCCCCTCAGCGATCAGCGGGTGCCGGCGGTCATCCATTGCCCGGTGCCCACTGATCGGCTTGTGCTGGCGCCCCCCCTACGTATATATATATATATATATATGATTCTGCATAGCCGGCCGCACTTTTACAGTAAAGCTACAGTGCATGGTCGGCAAGTGGTTATCAATTGGCTGTGTACATCCAGCATTATATCTCCATGTTCCTGTATATTGAGGCACACATTTATCCCTCTCATCTCAGATAACCCGGCATTTAATGTCTGTGAGATCCCAGACACGTCCAGATCACCTCCATCCTGGGGGGGGGGTAATGTCTCCCACCATCTCCATCCTCAGGATCACCTGTGTCTGATTCCTGTAGGACAGTCAGTAGATCCGTCATGTTACACAGCCCCTCAATGTCCCCCATCTTCCTGGACAGCTCCTCCTTCTTTATTTCCAGTTCTTGGATCTGATCAGACAATGATACAGAGATCTGTTCTGCCTGCCCAAAGATCTCACTCAGGACTCTCTTCTCCAGGTCTCCTGAGGTCTCTGAACAGGACAGTGATTCTTTCGATTTTGTCATATTTTTTTTTGCACTTTTCGCTTGTGTTCCTGCAGACTCCGAACCCTTTTAATATTTTCTGCTCTCTGCAGAACATTTCTCAGTTTTGGTTTCTTCTTTTTAGAAGCCCCATCCAATGTCTCCATCTGGTGTCCTCGATGTTCTTCATCCATCCTGCAGGACACACAGATACAGGTAGAATCTGCAGGACAGAAATATTTAGGGAGTTCTTTATGGACGGAACATTTCCTGCTCTCCATGTGGGTGGTGGGGTCACATAGTACATGTTCTGGTGAGTTGCTGTGGACTCTCAAGTGGTCCTCACACAGAGAAGCTTCACAGATCAGGCCTATCCCAGGCAGAAAGATACACTACTTTCAGGCATCCACGGCTCCAGCAACCTTAAAGGACACCTCCTCCCCCTTCCAATTTCCAGGATCAAACAGCTTCCCACCCTTAAGGACACATACAGGCTGCAGCTGCTCCTCCATACCTACTGGAGACAGGCACATCCAACAGCCAAGCACCACTGCAAAGGAAAATACAACTATATACATATCTAATACATTTGTAGAATGCCTGGACGGGGACTGGTATGGAACTCAGAATAACTAAATATCCATTACAGGACATACCCTCCAACTAGCCACTTCTTCCCATGTACACGTCGGCCTACGAGCCCATACAGACTGTGCTCTCGTTCTCCTGTTCTCCTGGCTCTGATGAAGAGGTTACCCTCGAAATGCGTCAGCCTTTTTTAATTACCTGCCTGAACATGGGCATACCCCAATTTTAACTTTTTAGTACTTATTTTGTTACCTGTTTTTATGCTACGTAGTAATTGTATGATTTAATTTTTATATGTTTGTATTCCATATACATGATTAAACCTAACCTGTTTTGATGTGAGCGTCTGATCACGCGCCCTCCATCTACCTCCTACTAAACAGTCTTTTCCAGACCACCCCTGGTCAGTTAACGCAGCGGGACACGCTTTACTATCTCCTCCAGTCCTCCCACTTTTTACAATACTAACCCTTCTCTTACAACAAACGGCCTCACTAGCGCAGGAGTATTTCTCACCATTCCTTGTCCATATTTAGGGAGTTCACTATGGATGGAGCATTTTCTCTTCTCCATGGAAGTGGTGGGGTCACATAATACATGTTCTGGTGACCTTCTGTGGACTCTCAGGTAGTCATCACACAGAGAAGCTTCACACATCAGACAGGACCTAACAGCAGATACAAGAGAATGAGTACAGTAAGTACAGGAGATGCTAATCTCCTCTCGACCTGGCTGTGTAGTCTGAAAAGCGTCCACTGAGTCTGTGGTATGTAATGTTATGTTAATTTGCAGTTCTCTATGGGTGGAGCATTTCCTGTTCTCCATGGAAGTGGTGGGATCACATAAGACATGTTCTGTGAACTCTCAGGTGGTCATCACACAGAGAAGCTTCACAGATCAGACAGGATCTAACAACAGGTACAGGAGTGTGAGTAGAGTAAGTGCAGGACATCCAGACCTCCTTCTGGACCTAGCTGTGTAGACTGGAAGGTCTCCACCACGTTATGAAGTATTATGTTCCTCTGCAGTGTAGGACGTCTCCTGGACCTTTTTCTGCACTGAGGACATGAAAAAAATAGAGACCCCTCCTGTGCATGCAGCTCACGATCTATGCAGACCCGGCAGAAGTTGTGTCCTTAGGTCAGACCAACAGGATACGCATAAGGCTACGTTTCCACTAGTGTGACTCCAAAGTTGCGCGATTTAGAGTGCAACTTTGATGCGACTTTATACTCTCTGGCTCAAAGTCGCATCAAAGCAGTGCAGGCACCTTTTCAAAGTCGCATAGATGGGAACGCGTGCCATTGAAATCAAGTAACCTCTAGCAACCAATTAGTGAGTGGTAAGGATGTTCAGTACCTCTAGCAACCAATCAGTGAGCAGTATTGATGTGCAGTAATCTCTAACAACCAATCAACAAGCAGAAGTCATGTGCTGTAACCTCTAGCAAATAATCAGTGAGTCATAATGTGTGCTGTAACCTCTAGCAGCCAGTCAGTGAGTGGTAATGATACACTGTAACCTCTGGCAACCAATCGCAATCGCTGCCTGATCTGATTCTGTAAACTGATATTTTTTGTATTTCTCAGAGCAGGTGGAGGACGAAATTGCATGGAGGGGGGGGGACAAATGTTTGCCCAGGGTCCAATCAATATTAAAGATGGACCTGTTCCTGCAGACAGCGAGGGCCCATAGCATCCAATACTTCTGTTTTCAGAGCTGGACGTGTATCAGAGAGTATTGCATGTCTGTGTGCATGAGAGGAAGTGTCCTCTTCACAGTGTTCCCCAATTCCTGCACCACCCTCTGCCTGAGGACATCTTCTCCATGCACACTGGACTGGGAGAGGGAAGTTGCACTGCATAGAACCATATGGGAAGAAATACCGTAATTGTTTCAGGAGAAGCCCTGAAAAGAGATGGAGGACTTTGGACTCAGATATCAGGAGACTGTCTCAGCAGAGTTACATTGTATCCTGATAGTAGAAGCAGCTCAATCATGGCTTTCCTTGCACCCCACCCCACCTAATTACCCTTCCCCCTACACCTTATCACCCTTCCCCACGCACCTTATCACCCTTCCCCACTCACCTTATCACCCTTCCCCCCACACCTTATCACCCTTCCCCACTCACCTTATCACCCTTCCCCACTCACCTTATCACCCTTTCCCCCACACCTTATCACCCTTCACACAATATCAATCATCACATGACCACAATATCGTCTGATGCCTTTATTGTATCACAGATTTACTGGCATATTTCTACAATATGAGATTTATAATAAAGAAAATAAATGTAATAATGAACCAATTAAAGTCTACTGACAACACAGGGCCGGGACAAGGGGTGGGCACGAGGGGCGGCTGCCCTGTGCACTGTGGTATCATGTGAGGTGGGGGGGGTACCATGAGAAGATTGGAGGAGGGATTTGTGTTGGAAGGGAGAATTTGGGGGGGTGGCAGGGGGTAAGAATTGTTCTAGGAGGGGAAATTTTGGGGGGTGCTAGGAGTGGTGATTTGGGGGTGGGGGTCTGTGTTAGGGGATGGGGAAAGAGGATTTGTGCTAGGAGGGGGGATTGGGGGGTTTTGTGCTGGAAGAGGTGATATTGTAGAGGGGGTGTGGAATTGTGCTAGGAGGGGATTTTTTATTTTTTTGGGGGGGGGATTTCAGCAAGTGGGTGGATTTGTACTGGAAAGAGGGGGGGATTTATGCTAAGGGGGTAATCATGCAGATTAGTACTCAAATTTGAGCTCTTTGGGGGATTTTTGCTGTCACATATGCATCTTTAGGGCGGCAGTTTGGCATGTGCGCCCTGGGCTCTAAATGACCTTGTCCCGGTACTGGTTACAGACAAAATGTTTTATTTTAGGATGAGGTGGGGGTGGGTAAAACCCATCAGTTATTTCCTGTCTGTGTACCCCTGGCAAGAGTTCCCTTCCAGTCCTAGAGACCTCTGAAGGTCTCTGGTGACAATGGAGTGTTAAAGGGTTAGAACCCCTGACAGGTCCCCACTGAGTTACCTTTCCATCCCTCCATTTGTCCTGGTGACCCCACTGAGTGACCATCTCTAGGTGTCCTGGTGACCCCACTCAGTGACCTCCCTATCTGCCCTGGTGATCCCATTGACGAAACCCATTTGTCTTGGTGACCCCACTGACCACAATTCTCCCCACATGTCCCAGACTCCCAAAACATTGTCACACCCTGAAAACCAACACATCAAAGTCGATATCAGGGCAAAAAACAAAAACAAAAAACATGCTCTGTGTTTTATCACTTTAAAGACCCGTTGATCTCCAAGAAATCCACTCCTCTCCTTATTTCCCTGACAACACACAGCATTTTCCCAGACTAAATAGTGTCAGCCCTGCCCATGTGTCTTTTGCTAAATGACTGAATCCATTACCCACTTTTCCTCAACATGGGAACTAATTGTTCTGTAGTCAAAATCAAAACCTGGGAGGGACAATCACACTTCTTGAGATAACACAGGAGCTATGCAGAGGGCAGCTTTGGGTTTCTGGCAGGATCAACAGGTATTTCTTGCACTTATTATAACTAAACACTTTTGATATTTATCAGACTTAAAGGTGACAAATTCAATACATTCATCATTCAGGCTTATGTGCCCTTTAACAACTTAAACTTTTTCTCACATTAAACCTTTATGTAATACTTCATATTAACACTTAGTTCTCCCTTACAGCATAAACACTGCACCACCTATAAACACTGAACCACCTAACCCTTACATCTACAGCATAAACACTGCACCACCTAACCCTTACCCCTACAACATAAACACTGCACTACCTATAAACACTGCACCACTTAACCGTTACCCCTACAGCATAAACACTGCACCCCTAACCCTTACCCACAAAGAGAACCAATATCCTGACTATGGACATTGAATTATTTACATATTCTTAACACGCAGTCCATAGCTTAAAAAAAGCCCTCATCGACCTCTCAAGTTACATGTACTGTGATGTAATTCATTCTCAAAGATCACAACACAGACCATGAAATCAGTTTCCAGCACCTGCTATGTGATACCATTAAAGAGCAGCACCTGCTGTGTGTTTCCATTGGAGGGCAGCACCCCCCATGTGTTTCCGGTAGAGGGCGGCACCTGTTGTGCATTTCCATTAGAGGGCGGCACCTGTTGTGCATTTCCATTAGAGGGCGGCACCTGTTGCGTGTTCCCATCAGAGGGTTTGCAGGCTGCCACAATTCTGATCCTATACAATAAGTTAAGATTTCAATGCTTCTGTTGTGAACTTTGAAAATACATTTCTCCATAATGCCTATAGCTACAGAGGCGAATGAGGGATTCTTTTAAATTTGATTTTACTGCTTTGCTCAGATTATGTAAATAGTTAAATAGTCTGAGCATGTGCACAATAACACCTACATGAAGTCCCATGCAGTTATATTTATATAGTGAGAGGAAAAAAGTATTGAATCCACCGCTGATTTTTTATGTTTGCCCACTGACAAAGAAACGATCGGTCTATAACTTTATTGGTCGGTTTATTATAACAGTGGGAGACAGAATAACAACAAAAATATCCAGAAAAACGCATTTCAAAAAAATTATAAAATGATTTGCATTTTAATGAGTAAAATAAGTATTTGATCCCCAATCAATCAGCAAGATTTCTGGCTCCCAGGTGTCTTCTATACAGGTAACGAGCTCTTAAAGGGAGTGCTCCTAATCTCAGCTTGTTCCCTGTATAAAAGACACCTGTCCAAAGAAGCAATCAATCAGATTCCAATCTCTCCACCATGGCCAAGACCAAAGATCTGTCCAAGGATGTCGGGGAGAAGATTGTAGACCTACACAAGGCTGGAATGGGCTACAAGACCATCGCCAAGCAGCTTGGTGAGAGGTGATAACAGTTGGGGGGATTATTCACAAATGGAAGAAACACAAAATAACGATCGATCTCCCTCGGTCTGGGGCTCCATACAAGATCTCACCTCGTGGAGGTTCAATGATCATGAGAACGGTGAGGAATCAGCCCAGAACTACACGGGAGAATCTTGTCACTGATCTCAGCTGGGACCATAGTCACCAAGAAAACAATCGGTAACACACTACACCATGAAGGACTGAAATCCTGCAGCCCCCGCAAGGTCCCCCTGCTCAGGAAATCACATGTACAGGTCCGTCTGAAGATTACTAATGAACATCTGAATGATTCCGAGGAGAATTGGGGGAAAGTGTTGTGGTCAGAGGAGACCAAAATCAAGCTCTTTGGCATCAACTCACCGTGTTTGGAGGAGGAGGAATGCTGCCGATGACCCCAAGAACACCATCCCCCACCATCATACATGAAGGTCGTATGACCCCAAGAACACCATCCCCCACCGTCATACATGGAGGTCCTATGACCCCAAGAACACCATCCCCACCGTCATACATGGAGGTCCTATGACCCCAAGAACACCATGACCCACCGTCATACATGGAGGTCCTATGACCCCAAGAACACCATCCCCCACCGTCATACATGGAGGTCCTATGACCCCAAGAACACCATCCCCCACCGTCATACATGGAGGACCTATGACCCCAAGAACACCATCCCCCACCGTCATACATGGAGGTCCTATGACCCCAAGAACACCATCCCCCACCATCATACATGGAGGTCCTATGACCCCAAGAACACCATCCCCCACCGTCATACATGGAGGTCGTATGACCCCAAGAACACCATCCCCACCATTATACATGGAGGTCCTATGACCCCAAGAACACCATCCCCACCGTCATACATGGAGGTCCTATGACCCCAAGAACACCATCCCCCACCATCATACATGGAGGTCCTATGACCCCAAGAACACCATCCCCCACCGTCATACATGGAAGTCGTATGACCCCAAGAACACCATCCCCCACCGTCATACATGGAGGTCCTATGACCCCAAGAACACCATCCCCACCGTCATATATGGAGGTCCTATGACCCCTAGAACACCATCCCCCACCGTCATACATGGAGGTCGTATGACCCCCAAGAACACCGTCCCCCACCGTCATACATGGAGGTCCTATGAACCCAAGAACACCATCCCCACCGTCACACATGGAGGTCCTATGACCCCAAGAACACCATCCCCCCACCGTCATACATGGAGGTCCTATGACCCCAAGAACACCATCCCCCACCGTCATACATGGAGGTCCTATGACCCCAAGAACACCATCCCCCACCGTCATACATGGAGGTCCTATGACCCCAAGAACACCATCCCCCCACCGTCATACATGGAGGTCGTATGACCCCCAAGAACACCATCCCCCACCGTCATACATGGAGGTCCTATGACCCCAAGAACACCATCCCCACCGTCATACATGGAGGTCGTATGACCCCCAAGAACACCATCCCCCACCGTCATACATGGAGGTCCTATGACCCCAAGAACACCATCCCCCACCGTCATACATGGAGGTCCCATGACCCCAAGAACACCATCCCCCACCGTCATACATGGTGGGTGATTTTCTGCTAAGGGGACAAGACAACTTCACCACATCAAAGGCACGATGGACGGGGCCATGTACCATCAAATCTTGGATGAGAACCTCCTTCCCTCAGCCAGGGCATTGAAAATGGGTCGTGGATGGGTATTCCAGCATGACAATGACCCAAAACACACGGCCAAGGCAAACCCCCCCCCCCCCCCCCACTGCAGTGCTCTATACTGGCAGAGCTGAGTAACAGTTACACCCCTCAGCATGTGTCCTCAACCAGACTTGTATTTCTGAGGTTGAGCGATCCTCAAACCAGGTCGGTTACTGAGTGCTGATTACAGAGTGCGCTGGTTCTACCTCCGGTGCCTATTGGACTTCAGAAACATATTTAGACACCCTTTACAGCTGCTGTAACAGGAAAGTGGGGGTGAGATTATGAAAATGAAGGTTGTTAGTACGAAGTTTTGTGATCTTAGAACTTCATCTTGAAGATGATTTCTTCTATTTTTATGAATGTGTTCCATTCCCCAGAAGACAAAGTAGATGTAGCATTGTGTCCTATCTTCCTAGGTGGGGTCTATGGCACCCCTTCTCCTTCCACAGCCATCTGACAACACAGCTAGTCAGGAGAAGGGGTGCCTTGCCTGGAACATTTTTGCTGAAAAGTCCCCTTCCCCCCTGCATCCCTCATGAGAAATTCTTGGGCAAGTGCATGGAGATGGAAGGCAAGTTCATGGAGATGGAGAAAGGTGCCCTCTCTCAAAGCAGCCATGTCCTTGCTAGGCCATTGGGGACCTCATAGCTATCCTCATTGAGCACATAAGATGATGGGACAATGTTCTTCATGTACTCCGCCCCCCTGGAGAACAATACAAATAAATAAAAATTCAAGTGAGACTTTTTCTTTAACCCCAAACACTATATGAGCCCCGGAACCTCCTCATTTATATTCCTGGGCTCTGGAAATGCTGACAACACATTTTCCTGTGCTGAGATTTGGGCATCAAGAACATCAGATTCAGGAAACATGTTAGTGGTACCAACCAGAACATCCCATAGATGGAATGAACAGAAAAGAACACCTCCTGCTCTCAGAGGTGATACTCGAATGCAATAGACTCTTACTCCACTGTTCAATTCTTGACCCGATTAAAAGCACCAAGCTTTGCTGTTCTCATAAGACTGGGGTAGTCTGGGTTGGCTGTAACCGTAAACCAAAAGAGGGCGAACCAGCCTAGTGCAATATATATATTATATATACCATTTATTAGTAATATAGTACTGATTATACTCACAAACCAACCTGTATACAGACTCATCAAAGCAAATCCAAGAACAGAACATCAGCACGACTGCATATCATCTCATCAAAGATGGAGCTGCACAGATCTAGAGGGCTGATGTGTCTCAAGAGACATACCCTCTTCCTCTTAGCTCTGAGGAAGAGGGTATGTCCCTCGAAACACGCCAGCCCTCTAGATCTGTGCAGCTCCATCTTTTGATGTGATGAGATAAGCAGATGTGGAAGGCTGATTGGTTTCCAGGGACATACCCTCTTCCTCAGAGCCAATAGGAAGAGAGCATGTTCCTCAAAAAATGTCAACCTTACAGATTTGAGAAGCTCCATATTTTGATGTGATGAGATGATATGCAGTTCTGGAAGGCTGATGTGGGCTCTTGGCGCTGAGGAAGAGGGAATATCCCTCAAAAAAAAGTCAGCCTTCCAGTTCTGTGCAGCTCCGTCTTTAGATGTGATGAGATAAGCGGATGTGGAGGGCTGACATGTTTCAAGGGGCATACCCACTTCCTCAGAGCCAAGAGGAAGAGGGTATGTCCCTTGAAACACATCAGCCTTCCAGAGCTGTGCAGCTCCATCTTTTGATGCGATGGAATGATAAGCAGATCTCTGGCAGGTTGACGTGTTTCGAGGGACATACTCTCTTCCTCAGAGCCAAAAGAAAGAGGGTATTGTCTCTTGAAACATGTCAGCCTTCCGGACCTTGGTTTGTGAGTGTATATAGTACTTTTATTTTATGACTAATAAATAGTATAAAGGATAATTCCATAGATTGAACAATTAACCTAATTCACGTTTCTGTTCAGTTTTTCTGCAGACCCATGCTGAGTGTAGTTATTGGACCTTTCCATAGAGCCAATGCACCATGGAGGGGCTCAGTGAAGGTGGTGGTGAAGGTGTGGAGGTGCCGGATGGGGTCCCACAGGTCATAAAAAGTGATCTGGCCGGCCTCATAGCCCAGATAGACCCGGACTCGGTTAGCCAAGACAATGCCAGGTAATTCAATCTGTTTATTGTCATGGGTCACGTAACACCAAATCCTATACCGATACAAACCCCAAGACTTGTTATTGCTTCCTATAACTCCCTGGTCTCCTCCCTTTTCCATACTATCCAACTATCCACCACTCTGGTAATTGGACATCCATATCCAAGTAACAGCGCCCCGAGGAAAATCCTCTTGTGCTTATTTCCTGTAAAATCACCTGATAATTCGGATTTATATTTGGACTAATATGAGCTCTGTATATATCTAGTACTACGTCTTTAACTTCCAGTATATTAAGGTAGAAATGTATCTGTCTCGTCATAGCAGATAACCCAGTTTGTACTGTGTGTGAGATGCCAGCCATGTCCAAATCATTCCTATCATGGGGGAGTTGAGGTCTCCCATTATCTCCATGCTCAGGACCACACAAGTCATCCGATTCTTGTAGGACAGTCAGTTGGTCCGTCATGTCACACAGCTCCTCGATGTGATACATCTTCCTGGACAACTCATCCTTCTTTATTTCCAGTTGTTGGATCTGGTCAGAGAATGAGAGCAAGAGCTGATTTGCCTTCCCGGAGATCTCACTCAGGACCTTCTTCTCCAGGTCTTCCAGCTGTCTCCTGAGGTCTCTGAATAGAGCAGTGACTCTCTCTGCCACACCGGCTGCTTTTTCCTGTCATTTTCCCACTTTTTTCTTGTGTTCCTGCAGACTCTGGACCCTTTTATCAGTTTCCTCTCTCTCTGTGGTCAGTTTCCGCAGAACATTTCTCAGAAGCCTCATCCAGAGTCTCCACCTGATATCCTCGGTGTTCTCCAGCCAGGCTGCAGGACACACAGATACAGGTGGAATCTGCAGGACAGAAATATTTAAGGAGTTCTTTATGGATGGAACATTTCCTGTTCTCCATGGAGGTGGTGGGGTCACATAGTACATGTTCTGGTGACTTGCTGTGGACTCTCAAATGGTCCTCACACAGAGAAGCTTCACAGATCAGGCAGGATTTCACAGCAGGTACAGTAGAGTGAATACAATAAGTACAGAGGATCCTGCTCTCCACTTGCTTCTCCTGACCTGGCTGTGTAGTCTGGAAAGCCTCTACCTTGTCATGGAGGGTTATGTTCCTCTGCAGTGTAGGACATCTCCTGGACCTTTTCCTACACTGAGGACATGAATAAGATCCAGACCCCTTCTGTGCATCCAGCTCACGATCTATGCAGACCCGGCAGAAGTTGTGTCCACAGGTCAGCTTTACAGGATCCGTATAAACTTTCAGACAGATGGAACATTTCAGTTCATCTCTCGGATCAGCAGATGCCATCGCTGACAGCAGAAGAGAGGAAGTAAAAAGCTGAGGACACTCAACGGAGGTCAATTCGATTTCTTCTGTACCCGGTCAGCCTTGGCTAGTCTTAGAGCCCATGTCTGTAAGAATAATGAACTCCCATTAGAACCACAAACATCCATAAAATGCAGATAGACCATGGCCAGCAATGTAAGAATGCCAGGGTCCACGATCGATCGGCAAGAGGCTAGCATACAGTCCCCTCCAAAAGTCTCTCTCCCGGCTAGGTCTGTCACATTTCTCCCCTTTCGGCAGGAGACTAACACAGGAGGAGACCCCAGACGGGTTGACTCCAAAGTTAAAAAGTAGTTCCAGTCCTCTACTGCCTGTACCCACACAGTACCCCAAACAAATTGTTCCAAACAAAGCATTACTCACCCAGCCAACCTCTGCCTCTCTCAGAGAACATATCTGCCGCTGGGGAGAGGCGTGGACTGGCCCTTCTCCCTGGAGTCCTTTCTGCCGCTGGAGAGAAGACAGGGTGTCTGGGCTCACTCCGTCATGCTGCTGGGGATCTGGGCCTACTGCCCAGCATCTCTGGGGTATACAGGTGGAGACTGAAGTCCCATCCACCTTCACAGGAAACCCATCCTCTGTTAGTTGAGGGCAGAGTCCAGCAGTACTCGGCCCTGTTGCCAGCCCTTCTGCTGGAAACCCCACACCATCTGCTCCGGCTAACTGTTGGGGAGGGAGGCCGACTGCCCCGCCTCCCTGGGACACTGTAGTTGTTGCCGGTGCTGGGCAGAGGTTGGTAGCATTCTGCCCTGTTGCCAGCACTTCTGCTGGGGACTCCGCATCCTCCGCTCCAGCTAACCGTTGGGGCAGGAGGCTGGCTTCCTCCACTCCCAAACTGTGTAGCTGCCATTGGGGAGGTGAGCCGGCTGCTTCCTTTTCCATTCCCTCATCTGGATGTTGGGACGATATGTCTATGGTACTGTCTCCCAGGTGCACGGATCTTTGCTAGGGAGGAAAGACCACTTCCTCCACCCTGGCCAACTGTTGGGGAGGGACGACGAACACCTCCTCTCCCTTCTCCCCCTGTATCCTGATCTGCTGCTGGGAAGTGACCACCTCCTTCTCACCCTGAGCCTCCGGAACCGCCGCAGGTGTAGGGCAGAGATCTTGGACCCTCTGTCCGGTTGCCAGCGCTTCAGCTGGGGAAGTTCCTTGTAAACCCCCCCCCCTTTTTTCTACTCGCCCTAGATTCACCACTGTATACTTTCTAGCACTCAGGTATGATACTATTTACTGAGCCGACTATGACCCTTGGACTGACATTTTTGACTTAGATAATCTTTAATTGAATACCATATTTTTTATTATCCCTTTCAGACATCCATTTGGGTCTGTGCCATCCTGACACAGTACCCTCTTGGACGGGCCCTGTGATTCGGTGTCTCTTTTTTTGGGGTGGATCAGTGTGGGCAGAGTGGGGCCAACCACACACACCCAGGCTCCGGTTTTTGGATCCGTGGGTGGTTTTGACATATCCGCCACCGTGATTTCGGCAATGGGTGCTCCAACACTGTCATGTTTGGGTAGGCTGTTTCTCTTGTTTTGGTTTCATAGACTTCATGTTCTCTATGCAATGCTATGACAATACTATGCGATAGAAAATGTTGTATTTATTTATATTTTTTCCAATCTTGTATTTCACCATACAGTAAGAGCTTGTCCCACGAGTCGCCCTTGACGAAGGGATGGTCAGTTTCAGTCCTGAAACGCGTAGGCCTTTGTGGAAGACATTACAATCATCTTTATCCAATGCACATCAGTACAGCTGTGTTTCAGCTTTTTATTGTGTTCACTGCGTTATATTTATTAATTATGCTAATGTTTTGTATACATATATACATTTTTCTATGGAATAAAATTGTTTTTACATTATGCTGTTGCCGTTAAAGTCCCACAACCTTATTTGGGGGTATTTTTTTCACCTTGTAACTTCACAGATACTTCTGTTGGTGCTGGGTAGAGCACAGTGAAGTTTGGCCCTAATAACAGCTCCTCTTCTGCTGGAGGCTCACCAGGTTGTTCTTCCTCAGCAGAAAAGTCTATCAAATCCACTGTCTCTGCAACTGGTGTCTGGGGATAAAGGTTCACCATCTCCTCTCCGTGGAACCCAGTGTTGTCAGCACTTCAGGTTTGGGGACGGCAATCTTCAGATTTTCCACTGCCGATTCTCTGGCATTCTGCTGGACAGGCACATTCCTCCATCCAAGATCATCCAATGCAGAAACAGGTTAATCCAGGTCAGTCAGCACTTGCTGCATCCGCCATAAGACCTCCGCCTCTATAGCTGCGGGGGCAGGTTGGCAAAGCACACTGTTACTCTGCCACATTGTCAACTCTTCAGCTAGGATTCCAGAGTTGTCAACTGGTATTTCCTGATAGTCCCAGGCAAAGGGAGCCCCACCCTGCTGCTGAGCAGAGTCTAACAGCTGTCTGTAGGCGATCTCCAGCTCCCATTCCTGAACGGCCAGAAACTCCAAATCTTCCTGTGCCCAGTGCACTTCCGAGACATTCAGTCTCCGCTCTCTGTGCTGCATTATTTCCTCCAAACGCCACTCCCGATCACTCCCAAAGTAAGGGTCCCTGGACAGCCTCCAGTACAACAATCCCAGGCCATCGTAGTCAAAGCCTTCCGTGGGGCTGTCATCCGCTGTCCACGGGCACACTTGGGCTACATACCACTGGAGGGCTCTGTAGCTCTCGTCCAACCGCATTTCTGCCCGGATCAGCCTGCTTAACTCGGCTGTCAACTCCTGGTTAGGCTGTTCCCCCAATAACAGCATTCGCACTTCATACCGAGACCAGTACCTCACATGGATGGAGGGGAGAACTTTTCCCTGGTGTCGCTGCTCACGGACTAGCGCTTCCTTCCAGAGTTCACAGCGGATAGAATCAAACCATCCTAGCAGGACCTGCTCTGATACTGGTCCTCTGTGCTGTATCTGCATCTCTCGCAACCTCCTTCTGAATTCCTCATCCATGGTGGCTGGTATCTCTCCTCTCCTGCTATCTGGACCTTGGATCCAGGTGATGGTTTGGATGTGTTCACGGCAAGGAAGCACGATCCCACCATTCCCTCCACGGCTCTCAAGTAAGTCTTTCAGCGTGGCTCTCCTGCAGGCTGGTTTGGAGTGTCCCAGTAACTGGAGAGCAAATCCCACGGCTGCCAACCAATGTAACGAGCCCCTTGCTCGCTCGGTTCCACTCTCCCGACACTCCTCTGCAGCTATAGAATCAGACTGCAGATCGCAACATCTGATTACTCGGTCATCCAATGCTCCGGGATTAGAACTACAGCTTTGTGCCGTTCTAACCCAGTTGTGATAGCTCAGAACAAACACCAGGCAGGCTGTATGTAAGTTCAACCAGGAATATCCTTTATTCAAAAATACAGGCTCTTTTATACACTAACAGTGGAGGTGCATACCTCCTGCTCATATTACTTTAACAATACACCTGTAACCTAATTAACCTAATTAACATGGGCTAATTAACTAATCCCTTTAGACAGCCTAGATGACTCAGACATGACCTTTAGGCCAGACTGGCCGTCTTGTAGCTTAGAACCCCCAATCAACATTATTACAATAGCAGAGTTAATTAAACACGAACAACAATGGAGATCTAATGACTCTTAGATCCCATACTAGAGACTTATTTACAATACACATTTTAGCAGACAACAGACAGGTAGCTGGAATTGATGACATTAGCATTTAACAGTAGGAGTCCCAACGGTATGAATCAGTCACTATTTCAATATGGCAAATCCAGGGTCCCCAGAGTCTGTGTGTCCTGGGGGACCAGGACCCGAATCCACAGTAATACCACCTCAAGGGTCCCCAGGCATACAGCTCACAAAGAGCACCGTTCCCCCAAATGCCAGGGCCCACGATTGATCGGCAAGAAGCTAGCATACAGTCCCCTCCAAAAGTCTCTCTCCCGGCTAGGTCTGTCACAATCCACATCCGATTTTTGGAAAGGTTCAAAGACAGACGCAAAACTAATATAAAAAAGGGACAAACAGTCTGTTTTTGCATGAAATGGCTCCAGGACTCGAGTGGTTAAGGACTTTCGTCCGTATAGTAAAATGATGGCGGGTGGGATCCCCTCTTGTTGTGGGACGTTGCCCCAGTATCACTGCTCTCAGGAGCCTGCGGGGGGTGCGTGGCACGACCCTGATCTCGGTAAAGAGCTGATGACGCGGCACTTTATCCATGTGATGGGCTGTGTCCAATCACAGCTGGTCACATGTAAACATGGAAGTGCCGTTTATCGGAGCTCCCCACAGTAACAGAGTGTGAGGAGAGACGACCAGGACATTGATCGTCAGTGCAGCCCCAGCAGTGCTCAGAGACACCAATCAGTGCCCATCAGGGATGCCAGTCAGTGCCCATCAGTGCCACCCATCCATTCCACCTATCAGTGCCTATTAGTGCCACCCATCCATGCCACCCATCCATTCCACCTATCAGTGGCCATCAGTGCCACCCATCCATTCCACCTATCAGTGGCCATCAGTGCCACCCATCAATGCCACCTATCAGTGCCACCCATCTATTCCACCTATCAGTGCCATCAGTGCCACCCATCCATGACACCTATCAGTGCCCATCAGTGAAGGAAAAAATTACTTATTTACAAAATTTACTGAGAGAAACTAAGAAAAACTTTTTTTTTCCAACATTTTTGTTTTTTTAGCAAAGGATAAAACCCCCCCAGTGGTGAATAAATACCATGAAAAGAAAACTCTATTTGTGTGAAAAAAAAAACTATGAAAATGTAATTTGGGTACAGTGTCGCATAATTGTCATTCAAAGGGTGAGAGCGCTGAAAGCTGAGAATTGGCCGGGGCAGGAAGGGGGGGGGAGTTCCTGGTAGGCAAGCGGTTAAACAAACGGTCCACACGTGTGAAAGCAGCTGAACATACACACAAAGTGAATATCTATTTCCATGAATGTTTTGTCCTTTAATGCCGTTTTCCAGAAAAAAAAAATCTGAAAATTACAGAACATGAATGGTCTCCCCTAAAGAGGTGCATGGCCCCATACCTTCAATAACTCCATACAACCCCCCATTATATGGGTGTGCGGGGTGAGGATCTGAACAGTCCAATCCATGAGTGATCAGATCCTCCATGAATCTATAGAGCTGATGTTCTATGTTGAGGACATTGTATAGAAATATTGTAATGTGGGATTTCTGGAGCGCCAGCAGTGGATCCGAGGGTCCAATTAACACCTATATGTTCCAGAATGGTCTTATAAATGTGACGAGGCACCATAATGATGTGTGAAGGGGCAGGTTGTTGTCTCTGCAGCCAATCTGCTATTTTATCTTTTACAAACATGGAAGGCTATGCTTACCTGAGGCTCCATGCGGGTTGTTCTGTCACCTGAACTTCCACCGACGTGTAGTCCTTCCCTGCCTGGACGTTGTGCTGGTCTGGCAGTGTTAGGCATCGTCCGATCCCACCTGCTGATTGAAATAACAGCTTCCTGGCTGGTCCCTGCCAGTACTTCCAATGATAAGCTCAGAATCCCTGCCAGGACTTCCAATGATAAGCTCAGAATCCCTGCCAGGACTTCCAATGTTAAGCTCAGAATCCCTGCCAGTACCTCCAATGGTAAGCTCAAAATCCCAGCTAGGACTTCCAATGGTAAGCTCAGAATCCCTGCCAGTACTCCCAATGGTAATCTCAGAATCCCTGCCAGTACTTCCAATGATAAGCTCAGAATCCCTGCCAGGACTTCCAATGTTAAGCTCAGAATCCCTGCCAGTACCTCCAATGGTAAGCTCAAAATCCCAGCTAGGACTTCCAATGGTAAGCTCAGAATCCCTGCCAGTACTCCCAATGGTAATCTCAGAATCCCTGCCAGTACTTCCAATGATAAGCTCAGAATCCCTGCCAGTACTTCCAATGATAAGCTCAGAATCCCTGCCAGTACTTCCAATGGTAAGCTCAGAATCCCGGCCAGTACTTCCAATGGTAAGCTCAGAATCCCTGCCAGTGCTTCCAATGGTAAACTCGGAATCCCAGCCAGGACTTCCAATGGTAAGTTAGGAATCCCTGCCAGTACTTCCAATGGTAAGCTCAGAATCCATGCCAGGACTTCCAATGGTAAGTTTAGAATCCCTGCCAGTACTTCCAATGGTAAGCTCAGAATCCCTGCCAGGACTTCCAATGGTCAGTTAAGAATCCCTGCCATTACTTCCAATGGAAAGCTCAGAATCCCTGCCAGGACTTCCAATGGTAAGTTTAGAATCTCTGCCAGAACTTCCAATGGTAAGTTAAGAATTCCTGTCAGGACTTCCAATGGTAAGTTTAGAATCTCTGCCAGAACTTCCAATGGTAAGTTAAGAATTCCTGACAGGACTTCCAATGGTAAGCTCAGAATCCCGGCCAGTACTTCCAATGGTGAGCTCAGAAACTCTGCCAGGACTTCCAATGGCAAGTTAAGAATCCCTGCCAGTACTTCCAATGGTATTTTCAGAATCCCTGCCAGTGCCAGTACTTCCAATGGTAAGCTCAGAATCCCTGCCAGTACTTCCAATGGTATTTTCAGAATCTCTCCCAGTACTTACAATTGTAAGCTCATAATACCTGCCAGGACTTCCAGTGGTAAGTTAAGAATCCCTGCCAGTACTTCCAATGGTAAGTTAAGAATACCTGCCAGTACTCCCAATGGTAATCTCAGAATCCCTGACAGTACTTCCAATGGTAAGCTCAGAGTCCCTGCCAGTACTTGCAATGGTATTTTCAGAATCTCTGCCAGTACTTCCAATTGTAAGCTCAGAATCCCTGCCAGGACTTCCAATGGTAAGTTAAGAATTCCTGCAAGGACTTCCAATGGTATGTTAAGAATCAATGCAAGGACTTCCAATGGTAAGTTAAGAATCCCTGCCAGGACTTCCAATGGTAAGCTCAGAATCCCTGCCAGGACTTACAGTGGTACGCTAAGAATCCCTGCCAGTACTTCCAATGGTAAGCTCAGAATCCCTGCCAGGACTTCCAATTGTAAGTTTAGAATCCCTGCCAGTACTTCCAATGGTATCTTCAGAATCTCTGCCAGAACTTCCACTGGTAAAATAAGAATCTTATCTGCCAGGACTTCCAATGGTAAGTTAAAAATCCCTGCAAGTACTTCCAATGGTAAGCTCAGAATCCCTTCCAGTATTCCTGCTGGGGGGGGGGGGGGGTATGGGTGTAATATTCCTGCTGGGGGTTATGGGTGTAATATTCCTGCTGGGGGGGGGTATGGTTGTAATATTCCTGCTGGGGGGAGTATGGATGTAATATTCCTGCTGGGGGGGTGTGGATGTAATATTCCTGATGGGGCGGGGTATGGATGTAATATTCCTGCTGGGAAGGTATGGATGTAATATTCCTAATGGGGGAGGGGTATGGGTGTAATATTCCCGATGGGGGGAGTATGGATGTAATATTCCTGCTGGGGGGGTATGGGTGTAATATTCCTGCTGGGGGGTATGGGTGTAATATTCCTGCTGGGGGGGTATGGGTGTAATATTCCTGCTGGGGGGGTATGGGTGTAATATTCCTGATGGGGGTATGGGTGTAATATTCCCGATGGGGGGAGTATGGGTGTAATATTCCTGCTGGGGGGGTATGGGTGTAATATTCCTGCTGGGGGGTATGGGTGTAATATTCCTGCTGGGGGGAGTATGGGTGTAATATTCCTGCTGGGGGAGTATGGGTGTAATATTCCTGCGGTGGGGGGTATGGGTGTAATATTCCTGCTTGGGGGGGTATGGTGTCAGTACTAGGATCCCTTTAGGACCCAGCACAACTCACCTGACACAGCCTTTACCTGGGAAACAACAATGATTGGCCAGCTGACCTTTAAATAACTTGCAACAGCATTCAATCATTGCTCGTGTTAGAGTTTACCTTGTCTTTGATCCAGTTGATATCTGCTCTGTGTATTTCGTGTATGACCCGGCTCGTTTGACCCTGTTTGCTTGCTTCTGATTTGGTACCGTTTGCAGTGGCGTCTCCAGCTTTCATATTTAGGGGGGGCACATGGGGGGACAGGGACAAAAATAGGGGGGCAATATAAAATGCAAATATATATATATATATATATATATATATATATATATAAAATATAGATAGATAGATAGATAGATATATCTATCTATCCTGGGGCCCTTTACCCCTTTACTACGATCCCACAATGGCCCTTTCACATGTTCTGCAGTGAGCTCCCTTCCTACTGTATTGGGCCCCCCCCCAGGTTGACAGAGAACAAGAGATATATGTCACCAACATACCAAGAAAATATAAGGATCCAAAGCAGTGGGAGAACTATCAGGGTTGCAAAGGTTGTCTTGCCACTGGGCCCTGGTGTTCTGTCACTGTGGGGTTCCCCAGCCTCCTCTTGCTGTCCTGCCCCTGCCCTCAGTCTGTTTTTTCAGTAACTGAGAGTCCTGGTGGAGTCCTTCTTGCAACTCGCTCTTCTCCCTGCCAATGAGGATGCAGGGGAAGGAGCAGATTGGGCGGCCGTGGTTGTGTGAGCGCTCCCATTATGCAGTGTCAGCGAGCAGAGGGAGGGGGGAGGAATCACCCACTGGGGACCTTCTCCCTCTCAATAGAGACTGTGTTACCCCAGCGGTGGCCCGAGTAAGATGTGGCACATCCGATATGAATACAAACAAAAAGAAATTGCCTTTTTGTAAAAAAAAAAAAAAATTAAAAAACTAAAAAAAAAAAAAAAAATTTTTTTTTTTGGGGGGGGGCACATGGTGGGGCCCAGCATAATGTTGGGGGGGGTCAGGGCCCCCTCTGGCCCCCCCCTAGGGTCGCCATTGACCGTTTGGACTCTGATCTTCCTGTGTATGACCCAGCTTGCCTAGACTACGTTTTGCCTGATTCCACTAGTAACATCTGCAGCGGTGAACTACAAGGACCAGACATCTATCCTCACCTGCAGCGGTGAACTACAACACCAGACACCATCTATCCTCATCTGCAGTGGTGAACTACAAGGTCCAGCAAACATCGACCTACATCTACAGCGGTGAACTACAAGTCCCAGCTGACCTGCTCTGCTCATGGTATGTGCTCTTGTTCCTTGAACTCTTTGCATAATCAGAACACCTGAACTGTTACCTGTTATATGCTCTAGCCTGACATTAACACGAGCCATACATAATAAAGGAAACCTATCATGGATCCTGAGCAGGCTCAGTTGTTTGCACAGGAACTTTGCCGCTTATCCCATCAAGTTCAGGAAATGGCCACAGAGCTCACCAAGGCGCAATCTCCTTCTATTACCACTGCTACAAAAACTCCATCTGAACCAAAAATTCCTTTGCCTGACCGGTTTTCTGGTGACCGTAAAGGGTTTTGCAACTTTAAAAACAGTTGCAAATTATATTTCAAGCTAAGACCATCCTCTTCTGGCCCTGAAACTCAGAGGGTTCAAATCATTATTTCTCTACTACAGGGTGACCCCCAGGCTTGGGCCTTTAACCTGGAACCAAACCACCCAGCCTTGCTAACAGTAGATGCCTTCTTTGAAGCCCTAGGGTTGCTTTATGATGATCCAGATCGTGCTGCTACTGCAGAATCAACCCTGCGTAACTTAAAGCAAGGAACTACCACAGCTGAAATGTATTGCTCAGAGTTTCGCAGGTGGGCCCCGGAATCTGGCTGGAATGATGCAGCACTCCACAGCCAGTTTAGAATGGGCCTTTCAGATGCAATTAAGGATGCTCTGGTCAACTTCTCCTACCCAGCCTCACTGGAGGAGGCTATGAGTCTAGCCATTAGAATTGACCGCCGCCAGCGAGAGAGGAGACGAGAACAAACTACAGCTGTGGCAAACTATATACCTCCCTATATACCTCCCTTGCCGACTGACTATTCCACCTCCAGTGCCAAATCTGAGGAAGAACCTATGCAGTTAGGCTCCACCCGGTTATCTGCCCAGGAACACACGCGCCGGCGTAACATGGGACTTGTATTGTGGCCTCAAAGGTCATATGCTCCGTTCGTGCCCTACACATCCGGGAAACTCCAGGACCTAGGTAATTGCGGGGGGTTACCTTAGGTCTGCTCTCATCTCCCCAGGGGGACAAGCGTATTCTTTTACCCGCTGTCATTCACTTTAGGACAGGGGCTCATGAACTGCTGGCCTTGGTAGATTCTGGAGCCGCTGAGAATTTTATTGATAAGACTCTGATTACCTCTTTGTCCTTGGAAACTCATGCTCTAGAATGCCCAGTCCGCCTGATTTCCGTGGATAATCGGCCTCTCTCACAAGATCTAGTGCTCCAAGCCACCAATCCTTTCCAGTTACAATTGGGGGCTTTGCATTGGGAGAAGATTTCATGTCTTGTCATTGACTCTCCATCCACTCCTTTGATCCTAGGCCTTCCTTGGCTTCAGAAGCACAATCCTGTAATTGACTGGCGAACAGGAGATATTCTGACTTGGTCCGATCAGTGTAAGCAGAACTGCATCCAGCACCCTGTTCGACTGGCTACCTGTCAAGTGGGAATGGAACAGATTCCACTTTGTTATAAGGACTTTTGGGATGTGTTTTCTAAAGGGATTGCTGACACTTTACCACCTCATCGCAGTTATGATTGTCCCATTGACCTCTTACCTGACACTACACCTCCACGAGGGAGAGTCTTTCCGCTGTCTGAGCCAGAGAATCTTGCCTTGCAAGAATACATCCAGGAAAACCTAGCTAAGGGTTTCATCCGTCCCTCCACTTCTCCCGCAGGAGCAGGATGCTTCTTTGTCCCAAAGAAGGATGGGGGACTGAGACTTTGTGTTGATTACAGAGGTCTAAATAAAATAACTGTTCCCAATCGGTATCCTCTTCCTCTCATCACAGAATTGTTCTCTCAAATCCAGGGAGCCAAAATCTTCTCCAAACTGGACTTAAGGGGAGCCTATAATCTGGTGCGCATACGTGCAGGCGACGAGTGGAAGACAGCCTTTAACACCAAGGATGGTCGTTACGAATGTCTTGTCATGCCTTTCGGTCTCAGAAATGCACCAGCTGTCTTTCAGAACTTTATGAATGACATTTTCCGTGACATGTTGGGTCGCTTCATGCTTGTATATTTAGACGACATTTTGATATATTCTCCCAATCTTGAAACACATCAGAAACATGTCTGCTTAGTATTGGCCCGATTAAAGACTCACTCCCTTTTTGTAAAGCCTGAGAAATGTTCATTCCATGTTAAACAAGTACCTTTCCTAGGCTACCTAATTTCTGACACAGGCCTCACCATGGATCCAGCCAAGATTCAAGCCATTTTAGATTGGGCACCACCTTCAGACCTAAAGGCAGTTCAGCGCTTCCTGGGCTTTGCAAATTTCTATCGAAAATTCATTAAGAACTTTGCCACCATTGCACATCCCATCACCTCTCTCACCAGGAAGACTCCGACTACCTTTAAATGGACTACTGAAGCCCAGGCAGCCTTCACTCAGTTAAAGAAAGCCTTTACCTCTGCACCAATCCTACGCCATCCTGTTCCTGGGCTACCTTTTATTGTGGAGGTATATGCATCTGAAGTAGGGGTGGGGGCGCTTTTGTCACAAAAGGATCCTGTAAATGCTGCCATCCACCCCTGTGCCTTCTTGTCTCGGAAATATTCCCCAGCAGAGCGCAATTATGATATAGGCAACAGAGAACTTCTAGCCATAAAGCTCGCTTTGGAGGAATGGAGACATTGGCTGGAGGGAGCTCGCTATCCATTCATAGTTCTGACTGACCACAAAAACCTTGAATACATCCATTCTGCTAAAAGACTGAACTCACGTCAAGCCAGGTGGTCATTGTTCTTCTCCAGATTTGACTTTACAATTTCATATTTACCAGGACCAAGAAACATTAAGGCTGATGCCTTGTCTCGCAGCTTTCTTTCAGAGTCTCCTCCTCCGCTTCCTCCACAACCCATTATCTCTGAGGATAGGATTTTGGCTTTCACCCAGACTGACATCTCTGAGGCCTTGTTACCTGCACAGGCTGAAGCCCCTCCCTCCACTCCCTCCGGTATGCTTTTTGTGCCCCTGGCTCTTCGTTTGCAGGTATTGCAACAGGTACATGCATCAAAACCTGCAGCACATCCGGGGTTTAGACAAACTTTTGAAATTATCTCTTGCAACCTCTGGTGGCCATCGATCAGGCAGGATGTGTTAGCCTTCGTCCAGGCCTGTGAAGTTTGTGCCAGAGGCAAGAGCAGTACCTCTAAGCCGCCCGGTCTCCTACGTCCTCTACCAATACCTACCTGTCCCTGGACCCATTTATCTATGGACTTTATCACTGACTTGCCTCCGTCCCAGGGATGTTCCACGATCTGGGTGGTGGTAGACAGGTTCAGTAAAATGGCCCACTTTGTTCCACTTCCGAAACTTCCATCTGCTAAAGAACATCTTTATTCATTAAACATGTTTTCAGGCTCCATGGGGCACCAATCAACATTGTCTCAGACCGTGGCTCTCAGTTTATAGCCCAGTTTTGGAAGGCCCTTTGCTCTCAGCTGGGGATTAAGTTATCATATTCTTCAGCATATCATCCTGAGACAAACGGCCAAACAGAAAGGACTAATCAGACTCTAGAGAAGATGGTACGTTGTCTGATGGCCAATGATGAGGTGGAGTGGGTCAACGTCCTGCCATGGGCAGAGTTTGCCTTTAATAATTGTGCCAGCACATCTACAGGGACCTCTCCCTTCTTCTGTGTTTACGGGTTGCATCCTCGTGTGTGCTCCTTTGATCTTCCACCCTCTGATGTGCCAGATGCCAACACCACAATTGAAAATTTCTCCAAAATCTGGTCCGATGTCAATCATGCTATTTCTCGCTCTGTGCAGGCTTTTAAGAAAATGGCGGACAAGAGGCGCTCAAAGGCACCAGGATATAAAGTTGGTGACAAAGTGTGGCTATCATCTAGGAATCTGTCCCTGCATGTTCCATCTAAAAAACTTGGCCCAAAATTCATCGGGCCCTATGAAATTTCGGAGATTGTTAATCCTGTATCCTATAGATTAAAACTCCCCCCATCCATGCGCATTCCAAATGTCTTTCATGTTTCATTGTTGAAACCTGTTCATTCCAGCCTCCAAGTAAATGAACCAGAACCTGTGGATGTGTTGGACAGTCAGGAATATGAAGTGGCATTTATTCTTGATTCCAGACGAGTGCGCAATTCCTTACAATATCTCGTTCATTGGAAAGGTTTCGGCCCAGAGGATCGATCTTGGGTCCCAGCTCGTGATCTTCATGCTGACCGACTTAAGAAGAAGTTCCATCTTCGTTATCCAAGTAAGCCTGGGGGGTGCAGGAGCAACCCCTCGAGAAAGGGGGGGTACTGTCAGTACTAGGATCCCTATAGGACCCAGCACAACTCACCTGACACAGCCTTTACCTGGGAAACAACAATGATTGGCCAGCTGACCTTTAAATAACTTGCAACAGCATTCAATCATTGCTCGTGTTAGAGTTTACCTTGTCTTTGATCCAGTTGATATCTGCTCTGTGTATTTCGTGTATGACCCGGCTCGTTTGACCCTGTTTGCTTGCTTCTGATTCGGTACCGTTTGGACTCTGATCTTCCTGTGTATGACCCAGCTTGCCTAGACTACGTTTTGCCTGATTCCACTAGTAACATCTGCAGCGGTGAACTACAAGGACCAGACATCTATCCTCACCTGCAGCGGTGAACTACAACACCAGACACCATCTATCCTCATCTGCAGTGGTGAACTACAAGGTCCAGCAAACATCGACCTACATCTACAGCGGTGAACTACAAGTCCCAGCTGACCTGCTCTGCTCATGGTATGTGCTCTTGTTCCTTGAACTCTTTGCATAATCAGAACACCTGAACTGTTACCTGTTATATGCTCTAGCCTGACATATGGGTGTAATATTCCTGCTGGGGGCGTATGGGTGTAATATTCCTGCTGGGGGAGTATGGGTGTATTCATGTTGGGGGGGACGTCTGTGCAGGAAGTTCTTGTCGTATGATGGACACGGCGAGGATCTGTTCACACCTAGGTGTTCTGGATTCCCGAATCACCGCAAAACGCGGCACACGCTTGCGATCCCTTTACTTTCAATATCACCCCTGTGACAGACCTAGCCAGGACAGAGGCTTTTGGAAAGGACTGAATGCTAGCCTCTTGCCGACCGATTATGGGCCCTGGCATTTGGGGGAACGGTGCTCTTTGTGAGCTGTATGCCTGGGGACCCTTGAGGTGGTGTTACTTTGGATTCAGGTCCATATCCCCGCACACAGACTCTGGGGACCCTTTATTTGCCATATTACAAATAGTGACTGATTCATACTGTGGGGACACATACTGTTAGATGCTGATGTCATCAACTCCAGCCACCTGTCTGTTGTCTTCTATAATGTAAAGTATGAGTTTAGTGTGGCTTCTCTTTCAGCCATTGTTGTCTGGGCTAATTAACCCTGCAATTGTATGAAGGAGTCCTGTGTTTAAACTTATGATAATGTATCATCTACTGTGTGAAGCTTGGTGACAACAAGTCTGACCTGTAGTGAAATCCTGATTTATCATAACAATGACCAGGCTGCTTAAAGGGATTAGTTAATGAGCTCATGTTAATTAGGTTTCTGGTCACATGTGTATTTTCAGTGTAATATGAGCAGGAGGTATACACCTCCTCTTTTTACTGTATATAAGACTTGTATTCCTTTCAATAAAAGTTCATTCCTGTTTGACCCTCAAGACAGAGCCTCGTCTCGTACTTGGGGGAAGAATTATTTGTATGGGTTTCTTGTTCGGCTGATTGAAGTGTTCGGTAGCTGCCTTTGTGTTCGGAAATGGAATGTACTAAATGACTTTAACCCCTTTCATACTCGGGGTGTCGTTACAGCCCCAATCAAGGCGATTTTGCCGCGATTGTCTCCTGACAAATTGCAAGACTGATTTTGGGAAACAGGCGTCCCGCAATTTTGTTTGTGTGATTTGTCAGGTGACAATATTGTCCTGTTATTGGGGTGCCATTGAAAGTAATGGGATCACAATCGGGAATTGCAGTAATTCCACCCACGATCCGGAAAGCCTAGGTGTGATCGCAGCCTAAGCGTCTTCTATCAGTTGCTGGGTTCACCTTCTATAGATTCTGGGGGAACATTCTCTTCCTCAAACTTCCACACATTCGCTTCATTCTTTATTCCACCGCTAATATATACTCCGCCTTGACCTTGTATATTTTCTCTCTGAGGACTCCAAGTATTGGAGATGGCATTGGCCGGGAATCGAACCCGGGTCAGCTGCTTGAAAGGCAGCTATGCTCACCACTGCACCACCAACGCATGGTAGCATGTCTTTGTAGTGCGGCAGGAAACCGGAGTACCCGGAGGAAACCCACGCAAGCACAGGGAGAACATGCAAACTCCATGCAGATAGTGTCCTGGTCAGGATTTGAACCATGGACCCCAGTGCTGCAAGGCTAACCCCTAAGCCTCTGTGCTGCCCATATGCGGAGTACATCAGTTATGTCCACTTAAAGCGCCTGCAGAAGAAATCCGAACTTATCCTAAACTACAATATATATATATATATATATATATATATATATATATATATATAAACACTCCAAAACACACCCGAAGAATAACACACACCTCCACAACATATACAAACTTATCCTAATCTACAATACATAACACTTCTATAATAAAACGCACCCAAATAACAATAAAGAGGGGTACAGTGGTCCCCAAATTAGCAACACAATGGAGCTACTTATTCCATTCACACTTAGGTCTTATTCACATGGAGGGTATGAATCTGTAGCCCATGGGAGGGCCGTGTTTAAAGGAATAGGGATGCACAGGTGTTCCCAGCATCCCGTGTAGGCAGTCCTATTGCTGTCAACTGGCTGTACCAAATGTGACATCTGTGTGGGTGCCGGTGCATGGCCCCGAATGCACGCAGGGTGCGTCCGCGCAACTGCACCCGCATGGATGTCCTCTTTGGGGTAAACACAGCCCCCACACAGGGTACAGATTCATACACCCTGTGTGAGTGAGGCCTTGGACTTCTCCATAAAGAACCTCACTGGCGGGAAGAGTTCTCATTTCTCCAGCAGAGAAGGCCTAAAGAAAGCTGGAAATACTCCTCCTACCTCTGAAGACAAAAAGAGTTCCAGAGGTGGGAGGACACATGCCTCAAAAACATACCACCCTCCAACCTCCCCTCATAGCCGATCCAACACATGCCTCAAAAACATACCAGCCTTCAACCTCCCCTCATAGCCGGTCCAACACACACCTTAAAAACATACTGGCCTCCATCCTCTCCTCATAAACGGTCCAACACATGCCTCAAAAACATAGCGGCCTCCAACCTCCCCTTATAGCCGGTCCAACACACGCCTCAAAAGCCTACCGGCCTTCAACCTTCCCTCATAGTCGGTTAAACACATGCCTCAAAAACATACCGGCCTCCAACCTCCCCCCATAGCTGGTCCAACACAAGCCTCAAAAACATACCGGCCTCCAACCTCCCCTCATAGCCGGTCCAACACACGCCTCAAAAGCCTACCGGCCTTCAACCTCCCCTCATAGCCGGTCCAACACACGCCTCAAAAGCCTACCGGCCTCCAAACTTCACAACATAATCAATTACTTAATGTAGATCGACAATACATTAATCAAACATAATCACCTGTAAAAGAAAGTGCCTGAGATGTTGGTGGTAAACAGCCTGCTAGGCCCGGGGGGAACCGAACCAAGTCTTCCAAAAACTGCCTCAAATCCAAGAGTTGTATCACGGGTACTCACCGAGGCCGAGATGCTGAGAGTGACTTCCCTTGCGACTGAGCGCACTACACCCCTGGTAGTGGTACAGAGGGTGTAGGGCACAGAGGGGCACGGGTCGCCTGCAGGCAGGAAGCTTCTAGAGAGGAGGACTTCAGTCATGCAGAGATGAGAGCGATGGTGGCTCTGACCCAGAGCTGGAGAGGAGGACCCGGCCGGGGCTCTAACCCGCAGACACAATGGGAGCTGGGATAAGTGCAGGAGATCAGGCACTGAGAACTCAGCAGTGGAGAGACTAAGATGCAGACCAATAACTTGATACTGGAGACTGGTAGATGAGGAAGTCCTAGAAGCAGGCCGAGGGTCAAACACAGCAGATGGTAAGTAGAGGAATCCTGAAGGCAAGCCAGAGGTAAGGGGTTGGAGATGTCAGCAGAGAAGTCCGTTTTAAACAAGCCGGGGTCATACACGAGAAGGCAGGAGAATCCGGAGACAGGCAGAGGGTCAAACACTGGAAGCAGATCGTGGGAAAGTCCTTTAAACAAGCCGAGGTCAAATGCTGGAGAGAGACAAGGTAGGTCAGGCAAATCCGGGTCAAACAGGTAAACAAGAAGCAGGAATCAGGAACGGAACACTGGAAGCTGAAAGACAAACCAGCAATTAAACAGGGCACAAGTCAGTCCTTATATAGGCCAGAGGGGGGGCGTGACGCTGACGAGCGAACGACGCCGTACGCCGTTACGCCGTTACGCCGTGTGTGCCGCTACTTTGCTAACGCGCATGCGCCGAAGCGCGGCTCCGCCGCGCAAACGCACAGGGACCTTCCGATGTTGACAGGCTCTTTTCTGACAGTGCCCCCCCCCAAAGGGCAACCTCCGGGTGCCCAATCTGGCCAGTACTCCCGGATATTTCTTGTGAAATGCTTGTATTAACCGTGGAGCGTGTATATTGGAGGAGGGTTCCCAAGAATTATCTTCTGGGGGGTACCCCTTCCACTTGACCAGGTACTGGATATGACCCCCCCTCCTTCTACAGTCCATTATAGCCTCAACCTCGAATTCCTCTTCGCCTTCAATGTTAATTGGAGGAGGTGGCAACTCCTCCCTTCCTGGAAAAGAACTGGGAGTTACTGGTTTCAAAAGGGAAGTATGGAAGACAGGATGAATTCTGTAAGAGCTGGGTAAAGAGAGTTCAAAGGCCACTGGGTTCACTACTCTCTTAATCTTGAAGGGACCAATAAACTTTGGGCCTAATTTGCGTGAAGGACAAGAAAGTTTAAGGTTTGTTGCAGATAGCCAGACTTCATCCCCAATCTTAAAAATTGGGTTGCTCCTCCTACCCCTGTCATAGTATTTCTTGTAGCTGTCCTGAGCCTTCTTCATAGTTTCCTGAATTATTTGAAAATTGTCTTGAATGGAATTTATTCGGTCTTGTACCGCGGGAACTGATACTTCTGAAAAAGAATTAGGCAAAAAAGAGGGGTGAAATCCATAATTAGCCCAGAAAGGAGTTTGATTGGTTGCTGTATGTATGGAATTGTTATAGGCAAATTCTGCACAGGGGAGGAGTGAAACCCAGTTGTCTTGAGAGCATGAGCAAAAACAGCGCAGGTATTGTTCCAGCGTTTGGTTCGTCCTCTCTGTTTGGCCATTACTTTGAGGATGATATGCTGAGGATAGGCATACCTTGATTCCCAGGGATTTACAAAGGTCTCTCCAAAATTTTGAGGTGAACTGAACTCCTCTGTCAGACACAATGCTAGCGGGTACTCCATGTAGCCTCACCACTTCCTTGATGAATATATCTGCGGTATCTGAGGCAGAGGGTGTGCCCTTCATGGGTAAGAAGTGGGCCATCTTTGAGAGGCGGTCGACTACTACCAGGATGGTGGAGAATCCTTCAGCAGATGGTAGGTCAACGATGAAGTCCATAGCCACTTCCTTCCAGGGTTGCTCTGGAATGGGGAGTGGTCTTAATAGACCCCAGGCTTTTGCATTGGATCCCTTGCTGCGCTGGCAAATAATACAAGAGTTTACGTAGTTCTTACAGTCCTGACTCCACCCTGGCCACCAGAAGGAACGATGTATTAGTTCCGAGGTCTTTTGTACCCCAAAATGTCCTGAAAATTTGTTATCATGAAATGTCTTTAGTACCAAGGGTCTTACTTGCGCTGGAACAAATATTTTATTTTGGGCCCATAGTAGACCATCCTGTTTCCTCAGTGTGGGTACTTCAGGGTTTAAGCATTGGCTGGAGGCCTGTTCAATGGCAGTTCTCAGATCTGGCTGGATTGCACAAAGAAAATTCTGTGAGGATAGAATAGTACCAGGTTCTGCTGGTGGAGAGGTTTCTGGGAACATTCGGGATAAGGCGTCCGCTTTCCCATTCTTAGAACCAGGCCGATAGGAAATGTGGAAGTTGAACCTGGAGAAGAACAAAGCCCAGCGGGCTTGCCGGGGTCTGAGGCGTTTTGCGGTTCTAAGGTACTCCAGGTTCTTGTGATCGGTGAAGATCATAATGGGGTGAGAAGCACCCTCCAAAAGATATCTCCACTCCTCCAGGGCAAATTTGATGGCCAGTAGTTCACGCTCCCCTACGTCATAGTTCCTTTCCGGCGGGGACAGCTTCCGGGAGGCAAAAGCCACAGGATGGAGAAGGACCTTCTGGCCTCGTCTTTGGGATAGAATTGCTCCTAAAGCGGATTCTGAGGCGTCTACTTCCAACACATAGGGAAAGGCGGGGTCTGGATGTAGTAGTACCGGGGCAGAAGTAAATAGATTCTTCAGTTTATCAAATGCTTCCTGAGTTTCTGAGGACCACTGGAATCGACTTTGCTGGCGAGTCAGTTGGGTTATGGGAGAGATGATCGATGAAAAACCTTTTATGAACCTGCGATAGAAGTTGGCGAAGCCCACAAATCGTTGGACCCCCTTTTTGTCTGTAGGGGCTGGCCATTCTTGGATAGACTTCACCTTCTGAGGATCCATTGAGACCCCTTCAGTGGAGATAATGAACCCTAGGAATTGGACTACTGTTTTCTCGAATTCGCATTTCTCTCCCTTTAGGTAAAGTCCGTGCTTCCTGAGGATCGTGAGTACCTTCTTCACATGGGCCTGGTGTTGCTCAATGTTTGTAGAAAAAATCAGGATGTCGTCAAGGTAAACGATCACAAAGTCATCTAAGTATTCACGAAAAATATCATTTACCAGGTGTTGGAATGTAGCTGGGGCATTGCACAAACCAAATGGCATCACTAGATATTCAAAATGTCCGAATCTAGACCTAAAAGCCGTTTTCCACTCATCCCCTGGGCGTATCCGCACCAAGTTGTAGGCGCCCCTTAGGTCAAGTTTAGAAAAAACTCGTGCGGTTCGAAACCGTTGGAACAGTTCTGGGATGAGGGGAAGTGGATAACGGTTCTTGATGGTGATCTTGTTGATCTCCCTGTAGTCCACACAAGGCCTTAAAGTACCATCTTTTTTCTCAACGAAGAAAATCCCTGCTCCAGCCGGGGAAGAGGAAGGACGAATGAATCCCTTTTCAAGGTTTTCGTTGATGTAGGACTTCAGAGCCTCCAACTCCTTTTCAGATAGAGGGAATATCCGACCAAAAGGGATCTCGGAGCCAGGTAAGAGATCAATGGGACAGTCGTATGGTCGGTGAGGGGGCAAACTGTCAGCTCTCTTTTTGTCAAAAATGTCCATGAATTCATGGTAGGCTGCGGGGACGTGCTGAAGGTGTTCAGGGACTGGCTGGATGGTTAGACAGGAAGCTGTGCGGACAGGACCAGAGGTGAAGCAGTGCTGGGAACAGTAAGTCGAAGAGAAGGAGATCTTCTTCTCCCTCCAATTGATATGGGGGTCGTGAGCTTGCAGCCATGGAAGTCCCAGGATGATAGGGAACATGGGGGAGCAGATGATATCAAAGCACAGAAATTCTTGATGTCCTGAATCTGTGATGGTGAGAATGGGTTTCGTTTCCTGGGTAACAGGCCCGGAACAAGGGGATGACCCATCGGCCAGGTGGATTTGGAGCCTTTGTCTTTTATTTTGCAGAGGGATGCGTAAACTTCGAGATAGGGATGTATCCAGGAAGCAGCTGCAGGCGCCAGAATCAATAATGGCTGGTAGCCGGATCTCCTCGTCTGCCACCTGTAGGGAGACAGGAAGGACAAGATGGGTTGTACTTGAACCATTGACTTGAAAGTTCATAGCTGTTTGTAATTGGGACTTACTGGGTCTTATAGGACAGTTGCGCAAAAAGTGGCCTGACCCTCCACAGTATAGGCAGAGATTGGCCTCCCGTCGGCGTTGTTTCTCATCAGGTGTAAGTGGAGCCCGGATCAGTCCTAGTTGCATTGGCTCGCTCTCCAAGGTAGAGGAGGAAGGGACTGCAGGAAGAGGATGACCTGCGGAGACCCTGGGTAGCATCCATGTAGGCCGAGGAAATTGAAGACGTTCAGAACGTCGTTCCCGTAGGCGTCGGTCGAGTTTTATGGCTAGCTGGATCAATTCTTCCAGGGTGGAAGGAGAATCAACACGTGCCAATTCGTCTTTGAGAGTCTCTGAGAGTCCCTGGCGGTACTGGTATTTGAGAGCCGCCTCATTCCATCCAGTGTCCCCTGACCATCTCCGAAATTCGACCGTATAGTCCTCCACCGGTCTTTTTCCCTGGACTAAGGTGTGTAAGAAGGACTCGGCCGTGGCTAAGCGTTGGGGATCATCATATAATCTTCCCATAGATTCAAAGAAGGTTTCCACGGAGTTTAGTAAGGGACTCTTCTGTTCCAGGAGGTTATGAGCCCAAGCTTGGGGTTCTTCGGACAACAAGGAAATGATGAACCCAACTTTTACTGTCTCAGAACTGAAAGTCTTAGGTTGGAGAGCCAGGTATAACAAGCAGGCGTTTTTAAAAGCTCTAAACCTCTTCCGATTTCCGGAAAATCGTTCGGGTGTGGGCACCCTAGGTTCTGGGAGAGTCATAGCAACTGCAGGAGTTGTGCTGGAGTGATCTTGTGAAGAGCTGGCCCCACTGGGGGATGTGGAAGTTGCATCCCCGGGGGATAAGATTAGGTGCTGGAGACGACCTTCTAGTTTGAAATAGCCATCTTGTAGCCTCTGGACTGCTTGCGTAAGGGTCGTTACCTGCTGGCATAGAGCTTCGAGAGGGGAACCCACTCTGTCGGCCTCAGACATCTGGCTGGTTTGTACTATCACGGGTACTCACCGAGGCCGAGATGCTGAGAGTGACTTCCCTTGCGACTGAGCGCACTACACCCCTGGTAGTGGTACAGAGGGTGTAGGGCACAGAGGGGCACGGGTCGCCTGCAGGCAGGAAGCTTCTAGAGAGGAGGACTTCAGTCATGCAGAGATGAGAGCGATGGTGGCTCTGACCCAGAGCTGGAGAGGAGGACCCGGCCGGGGCTCTAACCCGCAGACACAATGGGAGCTGGGATAAGTGCAGGAGATCAGGCACTGAGAACTCAGCAGTGGAGAGACTAAGATGCAGACCAATAACTTGATACTGGAGACTGGTAGATGAGGAAGTCCTAGAAGCAGGCCGAGGGTCAAACACAGCAGATGGTAAGTAGAGGAATCCTGAAGGCAAGCCAGAGGTAAGGGGTTGGAGATGTCAGCAGAGAAGTCCGTTTTAAACAAGCCGGGGTCATACACGAGAAGGCAGGAGAATCCGGAGACAGGCAGAGGGTCAAACACTGGAAGCAGATCGTGGGAAAGTCCTTTAAACAAGCCGAGGTCAAATGCTGGAGAGAGACAAGGTAGGTCAGGCAAATCCGGGTCAAACAGGTAAACAAGAAGCAGGAATCAGGAACGGAACACTGGAAGCTGAAAGACAAACCAGCAATTAAACAGGGCACAAGTCAGTCCTTATATAGGCCAGAGGGGGGGCGTGACGCTGACGAGCGAACGCCCGTACGCCGTTACGCCGTTACGCCGTGTGTGCCGCTACTTTGCTAACGCGCATGCGCCGAAGCGCGGCTCCGCCGCGCAAACGCACAGGGACCTTCCGATGTTGACAGGCTCTTTTCTGACAAGTTGCCAAATGTAGACTCTAAGCTTTCAGGTTAATCAAAAATATCACATTCTAAAGGGAAAGGTAGTACAAGGGGTATGGGGAGTATGGAAGAGGGAGAGATGGAGGAAAGGAGGGGGGAGGGAGGTTGGAAGAAAGAAGGGTGATGAGGGTTGGGGGAACCCTCACACCCCTTTATTTCCCCCAACCTCCCCTCCCTCTCCTTTCTTTTCCTCCCTCTCTCCCTCTTCCATACTCCCCCTCCCCCTTGTTCTACCTTTCCCTTTAGAATGTGATATTTTTGATTAACCTTAAAGCTTCTGCAGAAGCTCCAGAAAGGGAAATAGAGGGCTGATGGGAAGTCCCTCAAGTTACTGAAGTGGCAGCCACCACCAGTGTAGAGACCTGTGTTGGTAAAGCCGTACCTGGTCCCTGGGAGGGTTCCTTAGACTTTTTGTTGAGTCTTTTTCTAGGAACAGCCAATTGTCTTGTTTGTCAAAATGTAGACATTAAGCTTTAAGGTTGATTAAAAATATCACATTCTAAAGGGAAAGGTAGAACAAGGGGGAGGGGGAGTATGGAAGAGGGAGGAAAGGAGAGAGGGGGAAGTTGGAAGAAAGACGGAGAATGAGGGTTGGGGGGAACCCCCACACCATTTCCTTTCCCCCAAACTCCTCTCGCCCTCTTGTCCTCCCTCTCTCACTCTTCCATACTCCCCCTCCCCCTTGTTCTACCTTTCCCTTTAGAATGTGATATTTTTTATTAACCTTAAAGCTTAACCTTAAAGCTTCTACAGAAGCTGCAGAAAGAGAAATAGAGGGCTGATGGGAAGTCCCTCCAGTTACTGGAGTGGCAGCCGCCACCAGTGTAGGGACCTGTGTTGGTACAGCCGTACCTGGTCCCTGGGAGGATTCCTCAGACTTTCCTCAGACTTTTTGTTGCGTCTTCTTCTAGGAACAGCCAATTGTCTTGTCTGTCCAGCTACATTGATAAATGGCGATTCAGACGCTCCAAAAACGAAAATGGAGGGCTGATGGGAGGACCCTCCAGTTACTGAAGTGGCAGTTGCCACCAATGTAGGGACCTGTGTTGGTATAGCTGTACCTGGTCCCTGGGAGGATTCCTCAGACTTTTTGTTGAGTCTTCTTCTAGGAACAGCCAATTGTCTTGCTTGTCCGTGTGAATGTCAAATGCTGGTGGTGTCTCCGTGTGAACCTCACATGCTGGTGGAGTCTCCGTGTGAACCTCACATGCTGGTGGTGTCTCCGTCTGAACGTCACATGCTGGTGGAGTTTCCGTGTGAACGTCACATGCTGGTGGAGTTTCCGTGTGAACGTCACATGCTGGTGGATTCTCAATGTAGCTTTCATATTCTGTCTCGCTCACTGGTCCTGCCTTGTGAGCTGTGTCTGCAGTAAATACCGCGTACATCTGCAATAAAAAAGAAGAATCAGATTTACCACCTTCATCTACATTTCATATATTTTTTATACAACATCAAATTATAGAGAAAAGTTCAAAATTCCAGTGCCAGAGACAATAAACCCGATATGACAGGGACACAGGGATGAGTAATGGTGGCCTTCATATAAAAATTCTGGTTGCCTGGCAGTTATGCCGACCCTCTAAAATGTGAGGTGTGAATAACATTGCGCTAACCCAATAAATAGTGAAGCTGCTACATACAAATATGACCAATATTCAAAACGTATTATAATAAAAATGTAGCGCTAAGATGAACAAAAAAGGGGTGACATGATGATCAGTGGGTACCATGCAGTAAGACCTAAAAAGAAAAATTAATATATAAAGTTCTATGACTCAAGTATGTAAAACTAAGCCACAATTAAAATAAGTGAAAAAAGTCCCATCATGAAGAGTGAAAGGTGAATCCAAAATGAATGGAAAATCTTCAGGTCTGTGTTTCATCAGCATGAAAATCTCGAATGACAGATAGGTTAAATACTCTTACCAGAGATGGTGGATTCAGATGCCGGTGACACCGAATCGAACAAGCTTAGAGATCCAAGATGGAGGTGGTCGTCACAGAAACCCCGAATCTCAGGGGGCATCGCCTCTCTGCTTTACCGATCAAGATGAAGACGGCCAATCGGGAGGGACCATGGGGGAATGATGAAATGTCCAGACCTCATGGAAATCCCGGAATGTGGGAGGCAGAAAATAAAATGAGCCAATAGTACAGATCAAAAATGGTATATTTATTGGGTCACACCAATAAACAAAACAATTAAAAGCGTGATCACATAGATAAAATCAAGTGTAGGGAAGAGTGTAGCTCGCCCGATGCGTTTCGTCCAATTGGACTTCAACTGGGGCAACTGGATGCTTATATATCTGTTTTTAAATCACCTTTATGGATTGGTGGGGGTCGCATATTTATTCCCATGCTGATTTTGGGTAGATATTATGTGGATGTGGATCCTCATCTCCCATGGGTGTTATTGTTGTCATTGTGCGGGTTTAGAGGAAGTTGAGGATAGTGTTCTGTATACTGTCTACACCTGGATATATACACATACAGGGGATGTCTGGTACTGAGGATAGTGTTCTGTATACTCTACACCTGGATATATACACATATAGGGGATGTCTGATACTGAGGATTGTGTTCTGTATACTCTACACCTGGATATATACACATACAGGGGATGTCTGATACTGAGGATAGTGTTCTGTATACTGTCTACACCTGGATATATACACATACAGGGGATGTCTGATACTGAGGATAGTGTTCTGTATACTCTACACCTGAATATATACACATACAGGGGATGTCTGATACTGAGGATAGTGTTCTGTATACTGTCTACACCTGGATATATACACATACAGGGGATGTCTGATACTGAGGATAGTGTTCTGTATACTGTCTACACCTGGATATATACACATACAGGAGATGTCTGATACTGAGGATAGTGTTCTGTATACTGTCTACACCTGGATATATACACATACAGGAGATGTCTGATACTGAGGATAGTGTTCTGTATACTCTACACCTGGATATATACACATACAGGAGATGTCTGATACTGAGGATAGTGTTCTGTATACTGTCTACACCTGGATATATACACATACAGGAGATGTCTGATACTGAGGATAGTGTTCTGTATACTGTCTACACCTGGATATATACACATACAGGAGATGTCTGATACTGAGGATAGTGTTCTGTATACTCTACACCTGGATATATACACATACAGGGGATGTCTGATACTGAGGATAGTGTTCTGTATACTGTCTACACCTGGATATATACACATACAGGAGATGTCTGATACTGAGGATTGTGTTCTGTATACTCTACACCTGGATATATACACATACAGGAGATGTCTGATACTGACGATAGTGTTCTGTATACTCTACACCTGGATATATACACATACAGGGGATGTCTGATACTGAGGATAGTGTTCTGTATACTCTACACCTGGATATATACACATACAGGGGATGTCTGATACTGAGGATAGTGTTCTGTATACTCTACACCTGGATATATACACATACAGGGGATGTCTGATACTGAGGATAGTGTTCTGTATACTCTACACCTGGATATATACACATACAGGGGATGTCTGATACTGAGGATAGTGCTCTGTATACTCTACACCTGGATATATACACATACAGGAGATGTCTGATACTGAGGATAGTGCTCTGTATACTCTACACCTGGATATATACACATACAGGAGATGTCTGATACTGAGGATAGTGTTCTGTATACTCTACACCTGGATATATACACATACAGGGGATGTCTGATACTGAGGATAGTGCTCTGTATACTCTACACCTGGATATATACACATACAGGAGATGTCTGATACTGAGGATAGTGCTCTGTATACTCTACACCTGGATATATACACATACAGGAGATGTCTGATACTGAGGATAGTGTTCTGTATACTGTCTACACCTGGATATATACACATACAGGAGATGTCTGATACTGAGGATAGTGTTCTGTATACTGTCTACACCTGGATATATACACATACAGGAGATGTCTGATACTGACGATAGTGTTCTGTATACTGTCTACACCTGGATATATACACATACAGGGGATGTCTGATACTGAGGATAGTGTTCTGTATACTCTACACCTGGATATATACACATACAGGGGATGTCTGATACTGAGGATAGTGTTCTGTATACTCTACACCTGGATATATACACATACAGGGGATGTCTGATACTGAGGATAGTGTTCTGTATACTCTACACCTGGATATATACACATACAGGGGATGTCTGATACTGAGGATAGTGTTCTGTATACTGTCTACACCTGGATATATACACATACAGGAGATGTCTGATACTGAGGATAGTGTTCTGTATACTCTACACCTGGATATATACACATACAGGGGATGTCTGATACTGAGGATAGTGTTCTGTATACTGTCTACACCTGGATATATACACATACAGGGGATGTCTGATACTGAGGATTGTGTTCTGTATACTGTCTACACCTGAATATATACACATACAGGAGATGTCTGATACTGAGGATAGTGTTCTGTATACTCTACACCTGGATATATACACATACAGGGGATGTCTGATACTGAGGATAGTGTTCTGTATACTGTCTACACCTGGATATATACACATACAGGAGATGTCTGATACTGAGGATAGTGTTCTGTATACTCTACACCTGGATATATACACATACAGGGGATGTCTGATACTGAGGATAGTGTTCTGTATACTGTATACACCTGGATATATACACATACAGGAGATGTCTGATACTGAGGATAGTGTTCTGTATACTCTACACCTGGATATATACACATACAGGGGATGTCTGATACTGAGGATAGTGCTCTGTATACTCTACACCTGGATATATACACATACAGGGGATGTCTGATACTGAGGATAGTGTTCTGTATACTCTACACCTGGATATATACACATACAGGAGATGTCTGATACTGAGGATAGTGTTCTGTATACTCTACACCTGGATATATACACATACAGGGGATGTCTGATACTGAGGATGGTGTTCTGTATACTCTACACCTGGATATATACACATACAGGAGATGTCTGATACTGAGGAAAGTGTTCTGTGTACTCTACACCTGGATATATACACATACAGGAGATGTCTGATACTGAGGATAGTGTTCTGTGTACTCTACACCTGGATATATACACATACAGGAGATGTCTGATACTGAGGATAGTGTTCTGTGTACTCTACACCTGGATATATACACATACAGGAGATGTCTGATACTGAGGATAGTGTTCTGTATACTGTCTACACCTGGATATATACACATACAGGGGATGTCTGATACTGAGGATAGTGTTATGTATACTCTACACCTGGATATATACACATACAGGGGATGTCTGATACTGAGGATAGTGTTCTGTATACTGTCTACACCTGGATATATACACATACAGGAGATGACTGATACTGAGGAAAGTGTTCTGTATACTCTACACCTGGATATATACACATACAGGAGATGTCTGATACTGAGGATAGTGTTCTGTGTACTCTACACCTGGATATATACACATACAGGAGATGTCTGATACTGAGGATAGTGTTCTGTGTACTCTACACCTGGATATATACACATACAGGAGATGTCTGATACTGAGGATAGTGTTCTGTGTACTCTACACCTGGATATATACACATACAGGAGATGTCTGATACTGAGGAAAGTGTTCTGTGTACTCTACACCTGGATATATACACATACAGGAGATGTCTGATACTGAGGATAGTGTTCCGTGTACTCTACACCTGGATATATACACATACAGGAGATGTCTGATACTGAGGATAGTGTTCTGTATACTGTCTACACCTGGATATATACACATACAGGGGATGTCTGATACTGAGGAAAGTGTTCTGTATACTCTACACCTGGATATATACACATACAGGAGATGTCTGATACTGAGGATAGTGTTCTGTATACTCTACACCTGGATATATACACATACAGGGGATGTCTGATACTGAGGATAGTGCTCTGTATACTCTACACCTGGATATATACACATACAGGAGATGTCTGATACTGAGGATAGTGTTCTGTATACTCTACACCTGGATATATACACATACAGGGGATGTCTGATACTGAGGATAGTGTTCTGTATACTCTACACCTGGATATATACACATACAGGAGATGTCTGATACTGAGGATGGTGTTCTGTATACTCTACACCTGGATATATACACATACAGGGGATGTCTGATACTGAGGATAGTGCTCTGTATACTGTCTACACCTGGATATATACACATACAGGAGATGTCTGATACTGAGGATAGTGTTCTGTATACTGTCTACACCTGGATATATACACATACAGGAGATGTCTGATACTGAGGATAGTGTTCTGTATACTCTACACCTGGATATATACACATACAGGAGATGTCTGATACTGAGGATAGTGTTCTGTATACTCTACACCTGGATATATACAGATACAGGGGATGTCTGATACTGAGGATGGTGTTCTGTATACTCTACACCTGGATATATACACATACAGGGGATGTCTGATACTGAGGATAGTGCTCTGTATACTCTACACCTGGATATATACACATACAGGGGATGTCTGATACTGAGGATAGTGTTCTGTATACTCTACACCTGGATATATACACATACAGGAGATGTCTGATACTGAGGATAGTGTTCTGTATACTCTACACCTGGATATATACACATACAGGGGATGTCTGATACTGAGGATGGTGTTCTGTATACTCTACACCTGGATAAATACACATACAGGGGATGTCTGATACTGAGGATAGTGCTCTGTATACTGTCTACACCTGGATATATACACATACAGGAGATGTCTGATACTGAGGATAGTGTTCTGTATACTGTCTACACCTGGATATATACACATACAGGAGATGTCTGATACTGAGGATAGTGTTCTGTATACTGTCTACACCTGGATATATACACATACAGGAGATGTCTGATACTGAGGATAGTGTTCTGTATACTGTCTACACCTGGATATATACACATACAGGAGATGTCTGATACTGAGGATAGTGTTCTGTATACTGTCTACACCTGGATATATACACATACAGGAGATGTCTGATACTGAGGATAGTGTTCTGTATACTGTCTACACCTGGATATATACACATACAGGGGATGTCTGATACTGAGGATAGTGTTCTGTATACTCTACACCTGGATATATACACATACAGGGGATGTCTGATACTGAGGATAGTGTTCTGTATACTCTACAACTGGATATATACACATACAGGGGATGTCTGATACTGAGGATAGTGTTCTGTATACTCTACACCTGGATATATACACATACAGGGGATGTCTGATACTGAGGATAGTGTTCTGTATACTCTACACCTGGATATATACACATACAGGGGATGTCTGATACTGAGGATTGTGTTCTGTATACTGTCTACACCTGGATATATACACATACAGGAGATGTCTGATACTGAGGATAGTGTTCTGTATACTCTACACCTGGATATATACACATACAGGGGATGTCTGATACTGAGGATAGTGTTCTGTATACTCTACACCTGGATATATACACATACAGGAGATGTCTTATACTGAGGATAGTGTTCTGTGTACTGTCTATACCTGGATATATACACATACAGGGGATGTCTGATACTGAGGATAGTGTTCTGTATACTGTCTACACCTGGATATATACACATACAGGGGATGTCTTATACTGAGGATAGTGTTCTGTATACTGTCTACACCTGGATATATACACATACAGGGGATGTCTGATACTGAGGATAGTGTTCTGTATACTCTACACCTGGATATATACACATACAGGAGATGTCTGATACTGAGAATAGTGTTCTGTATACTCTACACCTGGATATATACACATACAGGAGATGTCTGATACTGAGGATAGTGTTCTGTATACTCTACACCTGGATATATACACATACAGGGGATGTCTGATACTGAGGATGGTGTTCTGTATACTCTACACCTGGATATATACACATACAGGGGATGTCTGATACTGAGGATAGTGCTCTGTATACTCTACACCTGGATATATACACATACAGGGGATGTCTGATACTGAGGATAGTGTTCTGTATACTCTACACCTGGATATATACACATACAGGAGATGTCTGATACTGAGGATAGTGTTCTGTATACTGTCTACACCTGGATATATACACATACAGGGGATGTCTGATACTGAGGATAGTGCTCTGTATACTCTACACCTGGATATATACACATACAGGGGATGTCTGATACTGAGGATAGTGTTCTGTATACTGTCTACACCTGGATATATACACATACAGGGGATGTCTGATACTGAGGATAGTGTTCTGTATACTCTACACCTGGATATATACACATACAGGGGATGTCTGATACTGAGGATAGTGTTCTGTATACTCTACACCTGGATATATACACATACAGGGGATGTCTGATACTGAGGATAGTGTTCTGTATACTCTACACCTGGATATATACACATACAGGGGATGTCTGATACTGAGGATAGTGTTCTGTATACTCTACACCTGGATATATACACATACAGGAGATGTCTGATACTGAGGATAGTGTTCTGTATACTCTACACCTGGATATATACACATACAGGGGATGTCTGATACTGAGGATAGTGTTCTGTATACTCTACACCTGGATATATACACATACAGGGGATGTCTGATACTGAGGATAGTGTTCTGTATACTGTCTACACCTGAATATATACACATACAGGAGATGTCTGATACTGAGGATAGTGTTCTGTATACTCTACACCTGGATATATACACATACAGGGGATGTCTGATACTGAGGAAAGTGTTCTGTATACTCTACACCTGGATATATACACATACAGGAGATGTCTGATACTGAGGAAAGTGTTCTGTATACTCTACACCTGGATATATACACATACAGGAGATGTCTGATACTGAGGATAGTGTTCTGTATACTCTACACCTGGATATATACACATACAGGGGATGTCTGATACTGAGGATAGTGCTCTGTATACTCTACACCTGGATATATACACATACAGGGGATGTCTGATACTGAGGATAGTGTTCTGTATACTGTCTACACCTGGATATATACACATACAGGAGATGTCTGATACTGAGGATAGTGTTCTGTATACTCTACACCTGGATATATACACATACAGGGGATGTCTGATACTGAGGATAGTGCTCTGTATACTCTACACCTGGATATATACACATACAGGGGATGTCTGATACTGAGGATAGTGTTCTGTATACTGTCTACACCTGGATATATACACATACAGGAGATGTCTGATACTGAGGATAGTGTTCTGTATACTCTACACCTGGATATATACACATACAGGGGATGTCTGATACTGAGGATAGTGTTCTGTATACTCTACACCTGGATATATACACATACAGGGGATGTCTGATACTGAGGATAGTGTTCTGTATACTCTACACCTGGATATATACACATACAGGGGATGTCTGATACTGAGGATTGTGTTCTGTATACTGTCTACACCTGGATATATTCACATACAGGGGATGTCCGATACTGAGGATAGTGTTCTGTATACTCTACACCTGGATATATACACATACAGGGGATGTCTGATACTGAGGATAGTGTTCTGTATACTCTACACCTGGATATATACACATACAGGAGATGTCTGATACTGAGGATAGTGTTCTGTATACTGTCTACACCTGGATATATACACATACAGGGGATGTCTGATACTGAGGATAGTGTTCTGTATACTGTCTACACCTGGATATATACACATACAGGGGATGTCTGATACTGAGGATAGTGTTCTGTATACTCTACACCTGGATATATACACATCCAGGAGATGTCTGATACTGAGGATAGTGTTCTGTATACTGTCTACACCTGGATATATACACATACAGGAGATGTCTGATACTGAGGATAGTGTTCTGTATACTGTCTACACCTGGATATATACACATACAGGGGATGTCTGATACTGAGGATAGTGTTCTGTATACTGTCTACACCTGGATATATACACATACAGGGGATGTCTGATACTGAGGATAGTGTTCTGTATACTGTCTACACCTGGATATATACACATACAGGAGATGTCTGATACTGAGGATAGTGTTCTGTATACTCTACACCTGGATATATACACATACAGGGGATGTCTGATACTGAGGATAGTGTTCTGTATACTGTCTACACCTGGATATATACACATACAGGGGATGTCTGATACTGAGGATAGTGTTCTGTATACTGTCTACACCTGGATATATACACATACAGGGGATGTCTGATACTGAGGATAGTGTTCTGTATACTCTACACCTGGATATATACACATACAGGGGATGTCTGATACTGAGGATAGTGTTCTGTATACTCTACACCTGGATATATACACATACAGGGGATGTCTGATACTGAGGATTGTGTTCTGTATACTCTACACCTGGATATATACACATACAGGGGATGTCTGATACTGAGGATAGTGTTCTGTATACTGTCTACACCTGGATATATACACATACAGGAGATGTCTGATACTGAGGATAGTGTTCTGTATACTGTCTACACCTGGATATATACACATACAGGGCTTGTCTGATACTGAGGATAGTGTTCTGTATACTGTCTATACCTGGATATATACACATACAGGGGATGTCTGATACTGAGGATAGTGTTCTGTATACTGTCTACACCTGGATATATACACATACAGGAGATGTCTGATACTGAGGATAGTGTTCTGTATACTCTACACCTGGATATATACACATACAGGAGATGTCTGATACTGAGGATAGTGTTCTGTATACTGTATACACCTGGATATATACACATACAGGAGATGTCTGATACTGAGGATTGTGTTCTGTATACTGTCTACACCTGGATATATACACATACAGGAGATGTCTGATACTGAGGATAGTGTTCTGTATACTCTACACCTGGATATATACACATACAGGAGATGTCTGATACTGAGGATAGTGCTCTGTATACTCTACACCTGGATATATACACATACAGGAGATGTCTGATACTGAGGATAGTGCTCTGTATACTGTCTACACCTGGATATATACACATACAGGGGATGTCTGATACTGAGGATAGTGTTCTGTATACTGTCTACACCTGGATATATACACATACAGGGGATGTCTGATACTGAGGATAGTGTTCTGTATACTCTACACCTGGATATATACACATACAGGGGATGTCTGGTACTGAGGATAGTGTTCTGTATACTGTCTACACCTGGATATATACACATACAGGAGATGTCTGATACTGAGGATAGTGTTCTGTATACTCTACACCTGGATATATACACATACAGGGGATGTCTGATACTGAGGATAGTGTTCTGTATACTCTACACCTGGATATATACACATACAGGGGATGTCTGATACTGAGGATAGTGTTCTGTATACTCTACACCTGGATATATACACATACAGGGGATGTCTGATACTGAGGATAGTGTTCTGTATACTCTACACCTGGATATATACACATACAGGAGATGTCTGATACTGAGGATAGTGTTCTGTATACTCTACACCTTGATATATACACATACAGGAGATGTCTGATACTGAGGATAGTGTTCTGTATACTGTCTACACCTGGATATATACACATACAGGGGATGTCTGATACTGAGGATAGTGCTCTGTATACTCTACACCTGGATATATACACATACAGGAGATGTCTGATACTGAGGATAGTGTTCTGTATACTGTCTACACCTGGATATATACACATACAGGGGATGTCTGATACTGAGGATAGTGTTCTGTATACTGTCTACACCTGGATATATACACATACAGGGGATGTCTGATACTGAGGATAGTGTTCTGTATACTGTCTACACCTGGATATATACACATACAGGGGATGTCTGATACTGAGGATAGTGTTCTGTATACTCTACACCTGGATATATACACATACAGGGGATGTCTGATACTGAGGATAGTGTTCTGTATACTGTCTACACCTGGATATATACACATACAGGAGATGTCTGATACTGAGGATAGTGTTCTGTATACTCTACACCTGGATATATACACATACAGGGGATGTCTGATACTGAGGATAGTGTTCTGTATACTCTACACCTGGATATATACACATACAGGGGATGTCTGATACTGAGGATAGTGTTCTGTATACTCTACACCTGGATATATACACATACAGGGGATGTCTGATACTGAGGATAGTGTTCTGTATACTCTACACCTGGATATATACACATACAGGAGATGTCTGATACTGAGGATAGTGTTCTGTATACTCTACACCTGGATATATACACATACAGGAGATGTCTGATACTGAGGATAGTGTTCTGTATACTGTCTACACCTGGATATATACACATACAGGGGATGTCTGATACTGAGGATAGTGCTCTGTATACTCTACACCTGGATATATACACATACAGGAGATGTCTGATACTGAGGATAGTGTTCTGTATACTCTACACCTGGATATATACACATACAGGGGATGTCTGATACTGAGGATAGTGTTCTGTATACTGTCTACACCTGGATATATACACATACAGGGGATGTCTGATACTGAGGATAGTGTTCTGTATACTGTCTACACCTGGATATATACACATACAGGGGATGTCTGATACTGAGGATAGTGTTCTGTATACTGTCTACACCTGGATATATACACATACAGGGGATGTCTGATACTGAGGATAGTGTTCTGTATACTGTCTACACCTGGATATATACACATACAGGGGATGTCTGATACTGAGGATAGTGTTCTGTATACTGTCTACACCTGGATATATACACATACAGGGATGTCTGATACTGAGGATAGTGTTCTGTATACTGTCTACACCTGGATATATACACATACAGGGGATGTCTGATACTGAGGATAGTGTTCTGTATACTGTCTACACCTGGATATATACACATACAGGGGATGTCTGATACTGAGGATAGTGTTCTGTATACTCTACACCTGGATATATACACATACAGGAGATGTCTGATACTGAGGATAGTGTTCTGTATACTGTCTACACCTGGATATATACACATACAGGGGATGTCTGATACTGAGGATTGTGTTCTGTATACTGTCTACACCTGGATATATACACATACAGGGGATGTCTAATACTGAGGATAGTGTTCTGTATACTCTACACCTGGAATATATACACATACAGGGGATGTCTGATACTGAGGATAGTGTTCTGTATACTGTCTACACCTGGATATATACACATACAGGGGATGTCTGATACTGAGGATAGTGTTCTGTATACTCTACACCTGGATATATACACATACAGGAGATGTCTGATACTGAGGATAGTGTTCTGTATACTGTCTACACCTGGATATATACACATACAGGGGATGTCTGATACTGAGGATAGTGTTCTGTATACTCTACACCTGGATATATACACATACAGGGGATGTCTGATACTGAGGATAGTGTTCTGTATACTGTCTACACCTGGATATATACACATACAGGGGATGTCTGATACTGAGGATAGTGTTCTGTATACTGTCTACACCTGGATATATACACATACAGGGGATGTCTGATACTGAGGATAGTGTTCTGTATACTGTCTACACCTGGATATATACACATACAGGGGATGTCTGATACTGAGGATAGTGTTCTGTATACTGTCTACACCTGGATATATACACATACAGGAGATGTCTGATACTGAGGATAGTGTTCTGTATACTCTACACCTGGATATATACACATACAGGGGATGTCTGATACTGAGGATAGTGTTCTGTATACTCTACACCTGGATATATACACATACAGGGGATGTCTGATACTGAGGATAGTGTTCTGTATACTGTCTACACCTGGATATATACACATACAGGGGATGTCTGATACTGAGGATAGTGTTCTGTATACTGTCTACACCTGGATTTATACACATACAGGAGATGTCTGATACTGAGGATAGTGTTCTGTATACTGTCTACACCTGGATTTATACACATACAGGAGATGTCTGATACTGAGGATAGTGTTCTGTATACTGTCTACACCTGGATATATACACATACAGGGGATGTCTGATACTGAGGATAGTGTTCTGTATACTGTCTACACCTGGATATATAAACATACAGGGGATGTCTGATACTGAGGATAGTGTTCTGTATACTGTCTACACCTGGATATATACACATACAGGGGATGTCTGGTACTGAGGATAGTGTTCTGTATACTGTCTACACCTGGATATATACACATACAGGAGATGTCTGATACTGAGGATAGTGTTCTGTATACTCTACACCTGGATATATACACATACAGGGGATGTCTGATACTGAGGATAGTGTTCTGTATACTCTACACCTGGATATATACACATACAGGGGATGTCTGATACTGAGGATAGTGTTCTGTATACTCTACACCTGGATATATACACATACAGGGGATGTCTGATACTGAGGATAGTGTTCTGTATACTCTACACCTGGATATATACACATACAGGAGATGTCTGATACTGAGGATAGTGTTCTGTATACTCTACACCTGGATATATACACATACAGGAGATGTCTGATACTGAGGATAGTGTTCTGTATACTGTCTACACCTGGATATATACACATACAGGGGATGTCTGATACTGAGGATAGTGCTCTGTATACTCTACACCTGGATATATACACATACAGGAGATGTCTGATACTGAGGATAGTGTTCTGTATACTGTCTACACCTGGATATATACACATACAGGGGATGTCTGATACTGAGGATAGTGTTCTGTATACTGTCTACACCTGGATATATACACATACAGGGGATGTCTGATACTGAGGATAGTGTTCTGTATACTGTCTACACCTGGATATATACACATACAGGGGATGTCTGATACTGAGGATTGTGTTCTGTATACTGTCTACACCTGGATATATACACATACAGGGGATGTCTGATACTGAGGATAGTGTTCTGTATACTCTACACCTGGATATATACACATACAGGGGATGTCTGATACTGAGGATAGTGTTCTGTATACTGTCTACACCTGGATATATACACATACAGGGGATGTCTGATACTGAGGATAGTGTTCTGTATACTCTACACCTGGATATATACACATACAGGAGATGTCTGATACTGAGGATAGTGTTCTGTATACTGTCTACACCTGGATATATACACATACAGGGGATGTCTGATACTGAGGATTGTGTTCTGTATACTGTCTACACCTGGATATATACACATACAGGGGATGTCTAATACTGAGGATAGTGTTCTGTATACTGTCTACACCTGGATATATACACATACAGGGGATGTCTGATACCGAGGATAGTGTTCTGTATACTCTACACCTGAATATATACACATACAGGGGATGTCTGATACTGAGGATAGTGTTCTGTATACTGTCTACACCTGGATATATACACATACAGGGGATGTCTGATACTGAGGATAGTGTTCTGTATACTCTACACCTGGATATATACACATACAGGAGATGTCTGATACTGAGGATAGTGTTCTGTATACTGTCTACACCTGGATATATACACATACAGGGGATGTCTGATACTGAGGATAGTGTTCTGTATACTCTACACCTGGATATATACACATACAGGGGATGTCTGATACTGAGGATAGTGTTCTGTATACTGTCTACACCTGGATATATACACATACAGGGGATGTCTGATACTGAGGATAGTGCTCTGTATACTGTCTACACCTGGATATATACACATACAGGGGATGTCTGATACTGAGGATAGTGTTCTGTATACTCTACACCTGGATATATACACATACAGGGGATGTCTGATACTGAGGATTGTGTTCTGTATACTCTACACCTGGATATATACACATACAGGGGATGTCTGATACTGAGGATAGTGTTCTGTATACTCTACACCTGGATATATACACATACAGGAGATGTCTGATACTGAGGATTGTGTTCTGTATACTGTCTACACCTGGATATATACACATACAGGGGATGTCTGATACTGAGGATAGTGTTCTGTATACTGTCTACACCTGGATATATACACATACAGGGGATGTCTGATACTGAGGATAGTGTTCTGTATACTCTACACCTGGATATATACACATACAGGAGATGTCTGATACTGAGGATAGTGCTCTGTATACTGTCTACACCTGGATATATACACATACAGGGGATGTCTGATACTGAGGATAGTGTTCTGTATACTCTACACCTGGATATATACACATACAGGAGATGTCTGATACTGAGGATAGTGTTCTGTATACTCTACACCTGGATATATACACATACAGGGGATGTCTGATACTGAGGATAGTGTTCTGTATACTGTCTACACCTGGATATATACACATACAGGGGATGTCTGATACTGAGGATAGTGTTCTGTATACTCTACACCTGGATATATACACATACAGGAGATGTCTGATACTGAGGATAGTGCTCTGTATACTGTCTACACCTGGATATATACACATACAGGGGATGTCTGATACTGAGGATAGTGTTCTGTATACTCTACACCTGGATATATACACATACAGGGGATGTCTGATACTGAGGATAGTGTTCTGTATACTCTACACCTGGATATATACACATACAGGGGATGTCTGATACTGAGGATAGTGTTCTGTATACTGTCTACACCTGGATATATACACATACAGGGGATGTCTGATACTGAGGATAGTGTTCTGTATACTCTACACCTGGATATATACACATACAGGGGATGTCTGATACTGAGGATAGTGTTCTGTATACTCTACACCTGGATATATACACATACAGGAGATGTCTGATACTGAGGATAGTGTTCTGTATACTCTACACCTGGATATATACACATACAGGGGATGTCTGATACTGAGGATAGTGTTCTGTATACTGTCTACACCTGGATATATACACATACAGGAGATGTCTGATACTGAGGATAGTGTTCTGTATACTGTCTACACCTGGATATATACACATACAGGGGATGTCTGATACTGAGGATAGTGTTCTGTATACTCTACACCTGGATATATACACATACAGGGGATGTCTGATACTGAGGATAGTGTTCTGTATACTGTCTACACCTGGATATATACACATACAGGAGATGTCTGATACTGAGGATAGTGTTCTGTATACTGTCTACACCTGGATATATACACATACAGGAGATGTCTGATACTGAGGATAGTGTTCTATATACTCTACACCTGGATATATACACATACAGGAGATGTCTGATACTGAGGATAGTGTTCTGTATACTGTCTACACCTGGATATATACACATACAGGAGATGTCTGATACTGAGGATAGTGTTCTGTATACTCTACACCTGGATATATACACATACAGGAGATGTCTGATACTGAGGATAGTGTTCTGTATACTGTCTACACCTGGATATATACACATACAGGAGATGTCTGATACTGAGGATAGTGTTCTGTATACTGTCTACACCTGGATATATACACATACAGGAGATGTCTGATACTGAGGATAGTGTTCTGTATACTGTCTACACCTGGATATATACACATACAGGGGATGTCTGATACTGAGGATAGTGTTCTGTATACTCTACACCTGGATATATACACATACAGGAGATGTTTGATACTGAGGATAGTGTTCTGTATACTCTACATCTGGATATATACACATACAGGAGATGTCTGATACTGAGGATAGTGTTCTGTATACTGTCTACACCTGGATATATACACATACAGGGGATGTCTGATACTGAGGATAGTGTTCTGTATACTGTCTACACCTGGATATATACACATACAGGGGATGTCTGATACTGAGGATAGTGTTCTGTATACTGTCTACACCTGGATATATACACATACAGGGGATGTCTGATACTGAGGATAGTGTTCTGTATACTGTCTACACCTGGATATATACACATACAGGAGATGTCTGATACTGAGGATAGTGTTCTGTATACTCTACACCTGGATATATACACATACAGGGGATGTCTGATACTGAGGATAGTGTTCTGTATACTCTACACCTGGATATATACACATACAGGGGATGTCTGATACTGAGGATAGTGTTCTGTATACTGTCTACACCTGGATATATACACATACAGGGGATGTCTGATACTGAGGATAGTGTTCTGTATACTGTCTACACCTGGATTTATACACATACAGGAGATGTCTGATACTGAGGATAGTGTTCTGTATACTGTCTACACCTGGATTTATACACATACAGGAGATGTCTGATACTGAGGATAGTGTTCTGTATACTGTCTACACCTGGATATATACACATACAGGGGATGTCTGATACTGAGGATAGTGTTCTGTATACTGTCTACACCTGGATATATAAACATACAGGGGATGTCTGATACTGAGGATAGTGTTCTGTATACTGTCTACACCTGGATATATACACATACTGGGGATGTCTGATACTGAGGATAGTGTTCTGTATACTGTCTACATCTGGATATATACACATACAGTAGATGTCTGATACTGAGGATAGTGTTCTGTATACTCTACACCTGGATATATACACATACAGGGGATGTCTGATACTGAGGATAGTGTTCTGTATACTGTCTACACCTGGATATATACACATATAGGGGATGTCTGATACTGAGGATAGTGTTCTGTATACTCTACACCTGGATATATACACATACAGGAGATGTCTGATACTAAGGATAGTGTTCTGTATACTGTCTACACCTGGATATATACACATACAGGGGATGTCTGATACTGAGGATAGTGCTCTGTATACTGTCTACACCTGGATATATACACATACAGGAGATGTCTGATACTAAGGATAGTGTTCTGTATACTGTCTACACCTGGATATATACACATACAGGGGATGTCTGATACTGAGGATAGTGCTCTGTATACTGTCTACACCTGGATATATACACATACAGGGGATGTCTGATACTGAGGATAGTGTTCTGTATACTCTACACCTGGATATATACACATACAGGGGATGTCTGATACTGAGGATTGTGTTCTGTATACTCTACACCTGGATATATACACATACAGGAGATGTCTGATACTGAGGATAGTGTTCTGTATACTGTCTACACCTGGATATATACACATACAGGGGATGTCTGATACTGAGGATAGTGTTCTGTATACTCTACACCTGGATATATACACATACAGGGGATGTCTGATACTGAGGATAGTGTTCTGTATACTCTACACCTGGATATATACACATACAGGGGATGTCTGATACTGAGGATAGTGTTCTGTATACTGTCTACACCTGAATATATACACATACAGGAGATGTCTGATACTGAGGATAGTGTTCTGTATACTCTACACCTGGATATATACACATACAGGGGATGTCTGATACTGAGGAAAGTGTTCTGTATACTCTACACCTGGATATATACACATACAGGAGATGTCTGATACTGAGGAAAGTGTTCTGTATACTCTACAACTGGATATATACACATACAGGAGATGTCTGATACTGAGGATAGTGTTCTG
>JBBDGP010004487.1:0-264151 GCA_037952835.1 Lithobates septentrionalis
CCCACTCCACCCAAGCCCCTTTACCCTCTGCCATGCCAGCCCTTCATCTATTGCATTCTTATTTTTACTCCCTTTCATTTGGAAAGGTTTAGCAGCGCTCCAATGCACCAAATATTGCAGGAAATAAAGCCGCTGTGATGCAGACAAGCTCCCATGTACACAAGTCCTTTTCCTCGTCTTCGTCCTTGTGGTAGAATTTAAGTTTTGTGTTTGAGGTGGGAGATTTTAGGACCATACCACCTCGCTCCCAACTGTCCCGGATTTGGAGGGACTGTCCCTCATTCAGGACAATGTCCCTCTGTCCCTCTTTTCTCCTCATTTGCCCCTCATGTTGGTCTGATCCATATAGTTGTATATAAAACACATTTTTTATCTTTCAAAACGTGTTTCCGAGTGATAAACCTTTCATCCCATTTCCAAATTGCTGCATTTGTTCGTTTCAAAAGCCAATATAAAGGAATATTAGTGGTAAGAAAAAGCACTTTGGGGGCGTGGCAGGGGGTGTGTCCTATGCCTACATACTTTTGCTAATAGGTGTTCCTCATTCCCATCTCAGAAAGTTGGGAGATAAGGTGTATTGCTTGAAGAACTTTAACAAGAAAAGAGTTGGGGCATGGCATACTTCAAATCACTTGGTAGTTGAGCAGTCTAAGGCCACACAGCTGAAGAAGACCATGGGGCAAGTCACTTTGGCATCTGGTTACCTTGTGCCAATGCACAACTGCCGGTACCCAGTGCAGCTTCCAGCACCCTCTCCAGTCACATGGTTCAGTTTAAGGTCATTATTCACAAGTCCCCAGGATCCCTTGCTGTGTGGTTCTTCAACCAGCTCCAAGTAAAGTCCTTTCAGACCTCCAGCTTTAACACTGCTGAAGCCTCTAGAGCAGCTGTACAGTCCAGGGGTTGCCTAAGAGCAGCAGTCCCCCTGTCCCTGGAATCCTGCGGGAACCCAGATCTCCAGTGTCTCAGACTATTTATCAGCCCCCAATTGGACACTCCTCTCCAGGGATTGGCTGGAACCTGAAAAATATTCAGGCTGGTTATTTTGAACCTCCAATCCTAAGCTCTGGAAGCTTTTTTCAGAGGCAAAGGGAAGTAATCAAACTCCCAGTCTGTGAGACCCCTGAACAGACCAGATCAAACAATTACTGCTCCCTTGATTACAAAAGGAGCCAAGAAATACATTTAGCCAGCATCCTATGCTGGGAGGGTTCTACATCAGTATACTGTGACTCACAGATTTGAGAGCCCCCAGCCAGGCTTCACCTACCATTGATACTGAAGGTGACCCAGCTCTTGAGGAGTGTCTCAAGCTGAACTCCAGCCACAAGAACTTCCATCTTACATATATCTAAAGGATCTAAATTCACTTTGTGTGCATCAAATGTCTTTGCCAACAAATGACCTTGTTAAAGGTAGTGGTGACATCATAACTATCACTTACCTGATGCTAGAGGCCAATGGAGAGAGAGGGCTTTCCTTGCAGCTAAGTTCCAGACCCCTCTGAGGGTGGAAACAGGAGAGGACAGGGCCAAAGTAGCAAGGGTCGCCTGCTTGACTGTATGCAGGAGGTTTCAGAGTACAGCTGGTGTGCTGGCGTAGAATCAGCAGACAGGTGGCGCCCATGAGGTGTTGCAGGATTTGGATAATGCTGAGAATGGAACGTGGTCAGAAGGAAGCCTAGGTCATGAGCCGGGTGGGTAGCAGAGCAGACTTGGTCAGGTGGATAGCCAAGGTCGAACACAGGAAGCAAACAGGAGACAGGTCAAGGACAAGCTGGGTCAGGAACAGGAATATCACAGAGATAACGTACTGCAGGAGCCGAAGATCAACCAGCAACTGAAGCCACCAGCAGACTTCCTTATATAGGCCCATGTGAGGTGCTGGAAGAGATGTTGGGTCCTAAAGTCCTTCTTCTGCCATAAGTTCTGGTAGAGATGCTGGGTCCTAGAGCCCTTCTCCTACTGTTGGTTCCCTGACAATAACAATACTGCACATAGCCTGCGCAGAGAGTGGAGCCATGGGAGGGACTTAGCAGGCTCCACCCACTACAGAAAACTGCAGGAAGGGGTGGAGACAAGACCAGTCACTCTGCACAATGAGAGGGCAAAGCTGTGGGAGGGATTTAGCAGGCTCCACCCCACTACAGAAAACTGCAGGAGGGGGCGAAGACAAGACCAGTCACTCTGCACAATGAAAGGGCAGCAATGACTATTATGAATAGAACAAGAATGGGTTTGAGACCTCCTTCACAGGCAGACAGTAACTGAATGGCAGGAAGAATCCATGAACTATGAGAGCGCTCACCAGCACCTTTTCAGTGCATTGGGAACTACAAGACGTCGCATGCATCGGACCATAGTACTTGTAGTCCACTCATTCACAGAACTCTGTGAATGAATGACAGGGTCGTGTGGACAGAGCTACACATGGCCGCACTGTTTTCAGGTGTTACAAAGGTGACCTTATCCTTTAGGCCTGGTTGCAAATACAAACTCTGCATTTTGGTTGACATGCACTTAAAGAGGAAGTGAACCCTGCAAAAAAAAAACATTTCCCCCTTCCCTGCAAAGTAAAGGTATAATGTGTTAGTATGTATCGCATACTAGCACATTATGTGACACGTACCTGCAATCGAAGCCCGCAGCGTCCCCGCTGAAGACTGCATCCATTTTCACCCATCTTCCTTCCGGGGCCGTAGACTCCGGTTCTGTGATTGGCTGGAGCCGCGTGACATCACTCCCCCGTCACGGAACTCGCTCCTGAAGAAGCGGGACAAGCGGCCTTTGCTTCAGAGCGCTTGTGCCGATGACTTTATCAGCGCAGTATACAGTAAACGGCACATGTTTAGGAGATACTTACAGTGCCTATAGGTAAGCCTTATTCCAGGCCTTATTCTAGGCTTACCCATCGGTACAAATGTCTCAGGGGGGTTTACAACCTCTTTATTGTAGGCCTCTGGATCACATATATAGATGTACAGAAACAAACCCTTCCAGTGTCCCCACCAACCAGTGCTGTCCCAGTGTCCCCACCAACCAGTGCTGTCCCAGTGTCCACACCAACCAGGGCTGTCCCAGTGTCCCCACCAACCAGTGCTGTCCCAGTGTCCCCACCAACCAGTGCTGTCCCAGTGTCCCCACCAACCAGTGCTGTCCCAGTGTCCCCACCAACCAGTGCTGTCCCAGTGTCCCCACCATCCAGTGCTGTCCCAGTGTCCCCACCAACCAGTGCTGTCCCAGTGTCCCCACCAACCCGTGCTGTCCCAGTGTCCCCACCAACCAGTGCTGTCCCAGTGTCCCCACCAACCAGTGCTGTCCCAGTGTCCCCACCATCTAGTGCTGTCCCAGTGTCCTCGCCAACCAGTACTGTTATAATCAGTGCTGTCCTAGTGTCCCCACTAACCAGTGCTGTCCCAGTGTCCCCACCAACCAGTGCTGTCCCAGTGTCCACACCAACCAGTGCTGTCCCAGTGTCCCCACCAACCAGTGCTGTCCCAGTGTTCCCACCAACCAGTGCTGTCCTAGTGTCCCCACCAACCAGTGCTTTCCCAGTGTCCCCACAAACCAGTGATGTAATAGTGTCCCCACCAACCAGTGCTGTCCCAGTGTCCCCACCAACCAGTGCTGTCCCAGTGTCCCCACCAACCAGTGCTGTCCCAGTGTCCCCACCAACCAGTGCTGTCCTAGTGTCCCCACCAACCCGTGCTGACCCAGTGTCCCCACCAACCAGTGCTGTCCCAGTGTCCCCACCAACCAGTGCTGTCGTAGTGTCCCCACCAACCAGTGCTGTCCCAGTGTCCCCACCAACCAGTGTTGTCGTAGTGTCCCCACCAACCAGTGTTGTCCCAGTGTCCACACCAACCAGTGCTGTCCCAGTGTCCCCACCAACCCGTGCTGACCCAGTGTCCCCACCAACCAGTGCTGTCCCAGTGTCCCCACAAACCAGTGCTGTAATAGTGTCCCCACCAACCAGTGCTGTCCCAGTGTCCCCACCAACCAGTGCTGTCATAGTGTCCCCACCAACCAGTGCTGTCCCAGTGTCCCCACCAACCAGTGCTGTCCTAGTGTCCCCACCAACCCGTGCTGACCCAGTGTCCCCACCAACCAGTGCTGTCCCAGTGTCCCCACAAACCAGTGCTGTAATAGTGTCCCCACCAACCAGTGCTGTCCCAGTGTCCCCACCAACCAGTGTTGTCGTAGTGTCCCCACCAACCAGTGTTGTCGTAGTGTCCCCACCAACCAGTGCTGTCCCAGTGTCCCCACCAACCAGTGCTGTCCCAGTGTCCCCACCAACCAGTGCTGTCCCAGTGTCCCCACCAAACAGTGCTGTCCCAGTGTCCCCATGATAAAACAATGGACAACCCTGGATGGACATTTACAAAAGCAGATCTGCAAATGAGTGTTTCTGATAATGTGTACAGGAATCATTGGGCTGGCTTCTACATAGTGACAGGTGTTCTATAAAGTGTAATAAGTGTGTTGCATTACTACAAGGACATCCATCTTGCGTGTGAGGTGGGTCCAGTCAGGGGGTTAAAACCCGCAAAGAGATCCAAAACCTGCAGGGAAAACTAAAACAATGAATTAAAAAAAAAAGGAAAAAGTCTAAATGGGACTCCTCAGGGGCTGGGCTCCGGAGAACTGAGTTACCACCCATTGGTCCTCCCCCTCAGACCTGCCCCCTTTTTCAAAGTGAGTAAAGTAGGCCCCTAATGTGTAAAAATGACCAAAAATGACTAAAATATGACACAACACAAAATGTCATTTTTAAAATCTTTATTTTATATAGACAACTTTCTTTTATACAAAAACAACATGGATGATAAACACATCGAATATCTGGAGCTTTCACTATAATGTCTGTAGATGTAGATCTAGATACAGGGAAGAGTTCCTCCAGGCAGAAATATCATAGACATGGAAGACACCTCTGACAGAGAAGAAGACAACGATCTCAGGAGATGAAGGGTTAAAGCATTTATACATGAGATGTAGATGTCCCACCAAGGTTCTGAGGAGGCAATTATAAGCCGAGGAACCCCTGAGGAGCACCTCCAGCATACAGACGAGCGGACTTTTCAATAGGAACCGGGTCCGGCGGAGTTCTGATGTAAAGATTTGAAACATGTTCCAAATCTAAAGTCCATCAGATTTTCGACCAAAAAAGTCCACTGCAGGTCTGATGAAGCCCACACACGATCGAAATGTCCGCCGGACCAGTCCAGTCGAATTGTCCGCTCGTGTGTACGGGGCATTAGGGACAAATAAGCTGACTGTAAGTCCTGACATCCCTGACTACCTGCTGGGAACTCGGATCAGAAAAGGAGAAGTAGCTGGAGGCATCAGTGGCGCCCCCTGTATTGATTTCAGTGCATTGCAGAGCCGATTCTGTCCAATACTGATGGAGGGTTATGACGGGGGAGAGTTCCTTCTTATTATGGGAAGCTGCCATCCAGGAACATGGACATGGACAAGCAAGTGTGCCCGAGTACCGGCTCAGAGCACGCTCACTCTCTCTGCTTCAGCAGCTGAGAATAGCCGTGTCACATGATGAACGGTCACATGATGAATAGTCACATGATGAAGGGTCACATGATGAACGGTCACATGATGAACGGTCACATGATGAATAGTCACATGATGAACGGTCACATGATGAACGGTCACATGAGGTTTAGTGTAGGAGCTCTTGCCGTGGTGTATCAGAAAAGAGAAGGAATCCTTTACAATGGATTTCTCTGGTGGAATGTTCATATCAAACTGACTATACACTGCAATCAGGTCCTTAAAGGACCAATAAATGAAGAGGCAACAACATTTTTTAATGGTGTGTTTGGAAACTGAATGCAGAGGAGCCTATTGATCGACATTTGCACCCCACTAATATGGGATTCCTGAAGAGGAACATAAATTCTCCCTCTATACGATTCCATTCATTTCATTCACATCTCTGACTCTGTGAATGTTTTTATATGAAGCACTGTTTGAATGTAGGGCCACTTTACCGATTGTCTGGTGGAAGGATTTCGGGGTGACAGGTCTGCTTTAAAAGGGGCGATCTATAGAAAACGACAATAATAATCAACGCATTTCCTGCAGCAAGGAAGGCCGCGTGTGAAGTCCCCATGAGGACGACTCGGTCAGCACTAAGCCGGAGTCCTGGGAAATGAAGAAGTGATGGTCCTCCATACTGGCTATGTACACAGTGCTATGGGATGGCGGCACTGACAGTTCCTGAAGGGTTACAGTGCGCAGATTAGTCCTCGTCTCCTCCGTACATGTCGGCCAGCTTGGTGAGGCCCCCAGTCATTCAGAGCGCTGTAATCCTGATCCCCGCCAGAGCTGGAGGAGTGCAGGGAGCTGAGAGAGGCGGCTTCCGACCCGCTACCTTCATAGTCCAACATTAGTAGTGAATTGTATGGAGAGGGGGGGATGGGTCCATGTGGTCATTTTTTAAATATATTTTATTGTTTCTGACAAATACAAAAGGAAAAAACAGTCAATCATCCAGACAGAAATCTTGTGAGCTGATAACTTCCTGTACTCTCTGCCTCTGCACTGTTATCAGCTACATTGTTCCCTGCTAACTCCAAGAACTACAAGACACCTCCCCTGTTATTGAGATGAGAGGAGGGTGTTATGAAGTCCTGACACACTCCCTGTCCTATGGAGGGCAAACATTTTTTTCTCCTGGGTTTAGATACACTTTAAGGTGGATCACATAATCCGTACACTTCTACAACACTCAGGTCTATTTCACAAAGCTCTCACACAAGGGGGAGGGGTTTGTATTAGCCATGTGACTTTCATTTGAAATCTCATTGGAATTTGATACAAACAGAAGAAGGATCCTTATCCGGCATCAGGTTTGTAAATTCAGCATTTTGTGTCGGTTCTCTTGCAGTCTCTGTGAATGTGGATCTCCATTTATATAGAGGATGCAGCATTTGCACCGCACAGCGAGAGCGCACCCCTCAGGGACATAATCTCTACTCTTTAGCCCTGCCTGATTGGATACAATTCTCAGTTGTTTAGTTTATATGGTTTTTGGTAAATCTAAAGGAAGATTGTACATGAACATTGAACATGTATAGCTAGCCTAACACATGGCGGGCCCCTCCTCCGTCTGGTCTGGGATGTGATAGGAAACCCAACACGAGGCTGTACTGCTTCTCCATGCACTGTACACTTCTACAGATGAAGCTGAAAGTACGACTACTTACCTCCTCAATCAAGGTTCCAATCTCATCGGGATTGGCTGGTCTTGGCCAGGACGGAGGAGTTGGTGTTGTGAAGACATTATCATAAATGACCTCAGGGCGGGCATCAAGACCACGGTGAAGCTGGCCAAGTTCTAAACCCTGGGGGGGGGGGTAAAAATAAAGTTTAGTTATGGTTCTTTAAGAAAATGCAAGAAAACTTTTTTAAACAGGAGAAAAAAGACCACTGACGTTGCCAATCAAGCGCAGGTGTGTATGAGTCTTACTAACGGTTTAGCCAAGTACCTGCTCACATATGCACACCTGCATATATCATTACCCAGATTATGGATCGTGAACAAATCACATAAGACAGGGTGGTTGTCCTCTGAACTTAACCAACAGCATACAAAAAAATGTCGGAAATAGATTCCAAAAAGCAGTTTCTTCAGAGAGGACACACTGATATTTAGCTTGACTATCTTTATTAGAAACCCTCAGGTAAAAAAATTTCATATATAAACAGATTAACAACAGTGCAAAAATTAAGGATATAGATAATCCTCCCTCCAGCCAGAATTAAAAATAAGACTGACGTCTTACAGGGGACATTGGGTGGCCACCTTACCCTATATACACACCTCCATCAATCACTCGTCTTGCATACACATACAGACAAAAGTCCTTGACCCGGGTCTTATTAAATGGATATTATCCCGATGTTGCTCAAATGTATGGAAGAGTGAAGATAGAGGACCATGGGCATATGCACGGAACAGTTGTCTGTATCAAAGCTGCGTTAGAGGCGAGAAATCCACCCGTGGATATATTAAACAGAGATCCATGCAGTATAGCGCTATTAAGCACGGGGGTCAACAGTTAGTGACCTAACAGACCACAGTCCATTGATGTTTTTACAAAGGAAGACATTTACAAAGAAAACTTTTTTCCCTTCTGTAAATGGCCTGATAATTACACTGAGCTGAAAGTTAAAATTAGGCTTACAGAATGGCTGATCTAAATATTGATGGGGAGGAAGAGCAGAGAGAGAGCTCTGGATGGGTGTCCCGGAGTAAGGACAGGAAGTGTCCCCAGGGAAGGGCAGGAAGTGTCCTATGTGTAAGGGCAGGAAGTTTCCCCGGGGTAAGGGCAGGAAGTGTCCCCGGGGAAGGGCAGGAAGTGTCCTATGTGTAAGGGCAGGAAGTTTCCCCGGGGTAAGGGCAAGAAGTGTCCCCGGGGAAGGGCAGGAAGTGTCCTATGGGTAAGGGCAGGAAGTTTCCCCCGGGGTAAGGGCAAGAAGTGTCCCCGGGGAAGGGCAGGAAGTGTCCTATGGGGAAGGGCAGGAAGTTTCCCCGGGGTAAGGGCAAGAAGTGTCCCCGGGGTAAGGGCAGGAAGTGTCCCTGGGGTAAGGGCAGGAAGTGTCCTGGGGTAAGGGCAGGAAGTGTCCCCGGGGTAAGGGCAGGAAGTGTCCCCGGGGTAAGGGCAGGAAGTGTCCTATGGGTAAGGGCAGGAAGTTTCCCCGGGGTAAGGGCAAGAAGTGTCCCCAGGGAAGGGCAAGAAGTGTCCCCAGGGAAGGGCAGGAAGTGTCCCCGGGGTAAGGGCAGGAAGTGTCCCCGGGGAAGGGCAGGAAGTGTCCTATGTGTAAGGGCAGGAAGTTTCCCCGGGGTAAGGGCAAGAAGTGTCCCCGGGGAAGGGCAGGAAGTGTCCTATGTGTAAGGGCAGGAAGTTTCCCCGGGGTAAGGGCAGGAAGTGTCCCCGGGGAAGGGCAGGAAGTGTCCTATGTGTAAGGGCAGGAAGTTTCCCCGGGGTAAGGGCAAGAAGTGTCCCCGGGGAAGGGCAGGAAGTGTCCTATGGGTAAGGGCAGGAAGTTTCCCCCGGGGTAAGGGCAAGAAGTGTCCCCGGGGAAGGGCAGGAAGTGTCCTATGGGGAAGGGCAGGAAGTTTCCCCGGGGTAAGGGCAAGAAGTGTCCCCGGGGTAAGGGCAGGAAGTGTCCCTGGGGTAAGGGCAGGAAGTGTCCTGGGGTAAGGGCAGGAAGTGTCCCCGGGGTAAGGGCAGGAAGTGTCCCCGGGGTAAGGGCAGGAAGTGTCCTATGGGTAAGGGCAGGAAGTTTCCCCGGGGTAAGGGCAAGAAGTGTCCCCAGGGAAGGGCAAGAAGTGTCCCCAGGGAAGGGCAGGAAGTGTCCCCGGGGTAAGGGCAGGAAGTGTCCCCGGGGTAAGGGCAAGAAGTGTCCCCGGGGAAGGGCAGGAAGTGTCCCCAGGGTAAGGGCAAGAAGTGTCCCCGGGGAAGGGCAGGAAGTGTCCCCGGGGTAAGGGCAGGAAGTGTCCCCGGGGAAGGGCAGGAAGTGTCCCCGGGGTAAGGGCAGGAAGTGTCCCCGGGGTAAGGGCAGGAAGTGTCCTGGGGTAAGGGCAGGAAGTGTCCCACATCGCTGGATCGGATTGGGCTCAGGTGAGAAAAAGGAAAGGGGGGAGGGGACTGGGAGGAGCTAGAAGGTTTTTTTACCTTAATGCATAGACTGCAAAACCCCAAGACTCGGAGTTATCATCTGATAGAAGGTTATTAGAGCCCAACTGAACCTTCAGCTAAAGTGGTTGTAAACCTCAGACATGAAATCTGAACAAAGCACATCCCTCTATAGTGTGGACTTGTCTCAGTCCAGAGCACTGAGTGTCATTTCTGTCTGCTGCCTCCTTCCTCTGATATCTGCATGATGAGTCACTTCTGACAAGTTTTCCTGACACCAAGAGATAAAAAGGTGACAGGGGAGGGAGCTCCAGCACACAGCCTGTGATTGACAGCCTCAGCTCTGTTCCTGTGTGCTGTGTGAAAGGGGGTGTGTCCCTTCCCTCCAATCAGCACTCAGAGCTCTCCTCACTGAGCTCTGCAGAGTGTAGCTCCCCGCCCCCTGCTTTCCAGAAGCTCAGACAAGCTGTATAAATTCTGCACTTTGAACGGTTATAGAGAAGAGAAGACTGCAGGTAAACAAGTACAACTTATGTGGGAGGATTTGTTTCCTCTCTGTGTATCACTGGAGGCCGGTCACCACACTGGGGATTTGGGGGGTTTACAGACACTTTAAATCAACTAAACACGTTCTAAGTGCTTCAAAACAAAGTTTTCAATGTCTTATGGAATGTTTTCTTTATAAAAGCAGCCGCAGCCTGACTAGAAAACACCATCATCTGCCAGCAGCCGCAGAATGGGACCCCTGGTCTCTTTGTAGAAGCAGCGGCCTCTCTGCTGAGGTCAAACATAACCCCTTGCTGAGTCAGACTTACAGCTTTGCAAACAGCAAAGCTCCTGCTCTCTGCTGATTGGCCAGCCCTGGTTAGGATTCAGCAGGGGGCGTGTCAGACATCTGCAGAGCGTTAGGGGTCCTTCGCTGCAGTTTGCTGGCACAGGAGAGGCTTTTCTACTCTGGCTGTGGCTGCTTCTCAAAGAAAACAAACGATAAGACTTCTAACATTCACTTCCAATGTATCGGTGATCTGGAAGGTGATTTATGGTGAAAGTTCAATTGGCCTTTAACCATTTGTGGACACGAAGCATGCTGGACACACCCAGATATACTAAAATTAATACCAGCGCCTCCTGGCCCTTTAAGAGGTTAATGATGCCGGGAGGGGGGTGGGGCTTAAGAGCATGTGACCGCTATGATTGGCTGCCAGGGCGGTCATGTGATCCAAAAACACAGTTTCCGGCACCTAACCACACGATCCGGAGGTTGTGGTTAGGCGCAGGTAACTGTGCTGGGAGCGCGCACCGCGCATGCGCTCAGCACATCTTTATGGACAGCAATTCACATAAATATGTGACCCCTCTGCTCCAATAAATAGGCGCCCCTCCCCCCCAGGACCCCAACCATTTGTGTTACATGGGGGGGGGGAAGAGATTAAATAAAATGTATTCCTATTCATCCTAATTAACCCTTCCCGTCCAAATCATTTCCACCTTCATTCCTTCATTCCTTGTCCAGAATCTTCCTGTTGATGTTTTTTATTTCTATTTTTGTAAATATTAATATTTATTTGTTTTTGTTCATTTTGTTTCCTTGTCACATCAGAAAACAAATGAAAACATTTTTTAAAAATCTTTCATTGAAATAACTGCAGTGATTTCCACCAGAAATATCATTTTTGTTGCATTTTAAAATAAAATCTTTTGCTGATAGGAAAATCCACTGTGCACTACAAGTCAAGTCGCTGGAGATCCGAGGGGGACATGCAAGGAAAATAAAAAAACAGCATTTTATCCTGTATACGATTGGATGATAAAATCAGCAGAGCTTCCCCTCATTTCAGAGCTTCCCCTCATTTCAGAGCTTCCCTCAGATTTAGAGCGACTGAACTTCACAGAGCGCTTGTAGTGCAAAGTGGATTTTCCTTTCATAAATAATGCTCTTTGTTTTTTATTTTATCTAATAGTGATCAAAATTGAGTTTTTTTCTTTCTTACTGTTTTTTATTAGCCACTAAAAAGCTTTTTTTGCGGACCGCTATCAGGACCGTTCGCACTGATCTGCGCCCCCCGCCGCGGCCGCCTGCGCAGTGTTTCGGACACCAGAGCGGTGCAGTAGGAGGCGGTGTGATTTTTTTTTTTGCATCACATTGCTCTCCTTTTTTTTTTTTTTAACAAACTTTATTTGAAGTGCACAGACAGACACTTCATTCCTATCACTGCAGAGAAGCGGAGTGCGTGGAGCGTCTGTGACATGCGGGTGCAGAATGGGGCGATATTATATCTGCAGATCGTGTGAATGGGCCCTCAGGAGAAGGAAATACGTGTCTGTTCTAAACAACAACGTTTGTTACTTTGTAATCTTATGTAATGAGGATGTGATTGGTGAATAATGGGGGGGGGAGGGGCAGAAATAAACAGATAATAAAAGATGAATAAACAAGAAGTAAACATTTGGCCTGACCCATAGGGGGGAGTACAGGGGGGGTGAAATGGTTAAACACGGCACCGCCAGGAATCTGCCGTAGACCTCCAGACATTTGCCGGATAAAGAGGAAATTCAGCAATAAACCCGAATGTGTCGTACCTGATCCTCATCCTCACCACCTTCTTGCTGACGCGTTTTGTCTTCAGGAGGCAGAAGTGGTTTCTTCATAAACAGCAGAAGCAGCGATATCAGTACTATGGGGGAGAAATGTACACGGATTACAAATCTATAGATAACTGGGGGGCAAATGTTTATATAATCTTTATTTTAGTCAGCATTGTGAGAGAACAAATCAAAGGTAAAAAAATCTATCAAGCTACATACTGAGACCATAGGACCACCTTCATCTATGCCATGTCTGCCGCCTGGCGTCCCCCTGGGGGTCCCCGAATCCGTCTTCTCCCCCCTGGGGGTCCCCGAGTCCGTCTTCTCCCCCCTGGGGGTCCCAGAGTCTGTCTTCTCCCCCCTGGGGGTCCCTGAGTCCGTCTTCTCCCCCCTGGGGGTCCCCGAGTCCATCTTCTCCCCCTGGGGGTCCCCGAGTCCGTCTTCTCCCCTCTGGGGGTCCCCGAGTCCGTCTTCTCCCCCCTGGGGGTCCCCGAGTCCGTCTTCTCCCCCCTGGGGGTCCCCGAGTCCGTCTTCTCCCCCCTGGGGGTCCCCGAGTCCGTCTTCTCCCCCCTGGGGGTCCCGAGTCCGTCTTCTCCCCCCTGGGGGTCCCCGAGTCCGTCTTCTCCCCCCTGGGGGTCCCCGAGTCCGTCTTCTCCCCCCTGGGGGTCCCCGAGTCCGTCTTCTCCCCGAGTCCATTTTCTCCCCCCTGGGGGTCCCCGAGTCCGTCTTCTCCCCCCTCAGCTCCCCATACTCTGGCTGCTGCCGTCCATTTGGGGGTTCAGTGATGGAGACTCTGTTTTCATTCATTGGTAAGTATTGGGACGTTTGGCTCCGGCCCATTCCGCCATTGTTCTTACATTACCTCTCTGACACATCTTTTTGTCTATTTAGATAAATCTCATCCGCATCCACCCCTGATGAGCGAGCAATGATCTGACGAAACGCGCCTCGGGTTTTCTGATGTGTATACTTGTATATACTGCATTGTACAACGTTTATATCAACTATTCTCTTCATTATGTGCAAATCCATTATGTGCTATATTATCCATGTACATACATTCATTTTAATAAACATTTATACTGCTATTACTCTTGTTACTCAGTGGGTAACTCTGACCACCTCATTTATAGTCCCAGGGCGACTCTCTCTTTTTGTACATATGTATATAGGGATGAAGATGTATCACTGGTGACCGCAGACCTTTTATTTTATGACTCCAGATCACCTTTCTTTGCAAACTTTCTGCAAGTTCTGGTTCAGTTATGTTGTGTAATAAGGGGGCACAAGGGGGCACTGTGACTGAATCTTTCATGCTGTAGTCTTGCAGAGCTCTTGCCGTAGACTCACCACTGCAACTTTGCTCTTGCCAGAGACTTGCCATGCAAATTTGCTACAAATTGGAAAAATGTCGACAAGAACTTGTGCTTCAAGTGCTCTGCAAGTGTGCGACTTACCAGGGAAGATGTGCAGCAAGTTACCAGACTTACAATTCAACACATCCTCGCTATCTGGGTGTAATGTACTCTTCTATGAAGTCCCCTTATTACATGAAGGACTAAAACACACCTAAAGAGGAAGTTCACCTTTAGGGAAAAATAATAAATTCATTGCTTTGCAGGAAAAAATGTTCATTTATTTATTTTTCAGATAAAAGGCTGCAAAGCATTGCATGGATGGCGGGTGCAATGTCAGCCTCCTGCACGAGTCCTCCAGCTTTCTGCCTGAACCTCCCTACAGGTTCTCAGAAGGGTAGAGGGAGTGTGACTGGACTGATCATGTTACACCCAGAGGGGTTCACCCCAAAGCTCAAACACAGCGTGTGCATGTGTATATATATATACTGATGATGTCATTAGAGCAGAGACTGGTGTCAGTAGTTTTTATTCTTTTATTTTTTACAATTTTATTTTTTTATTTTAATTTTTTACTATTTTTTTAGGAGCCCCATTAGGGGGCTTTTGTAAAATATTAGGAGTCTAAACTGGGGGAACCTGTGCCACACAGGGTAATTAGGGTGTACCCAGGCACACCTGGCACACCCTGTACCTATGGTTACACCCTAAATTCAAACAACATGTTTTAAAAGGCGAACCTTAAATCCTAAAAAAAAAAAAGTGTCTTCAGCAAATATAAAATACTGCATGTGGATAATTTAGGTTGCAGAATTTCCTTTACAAGCCTGATAATTACAGAGCTCAGCTATAGATATACCGTACCTGAGAGGTCCCTCTAGAAGCTGGAAATCACTGTAATAGACATGGCTACTAAACCTCTACTACACCCCTACTACACCTCTACTACACCCCTACTACAACTCTACTACACCCCTACTACACCCCTACCACACCTCTACCACACCTCTACCATACCTCTACTACACCTCTACTACACCCCTACTACACCTCTACTACACCTCTACTATACCTCTACTACACCTCTACTACACCCCTACTACACCTCTACTACACCCCTACTACACCTCTACTATACCTCTACTACATCATTACTACACCTTAATTATATCTCTACTACACCCCTACTACACCTCTACTACACCTCAATTATACCACTACTACATCATTACTACACCTCTACTACACCTAAATTACACCACTACTACTACACCGCCAATACTACATCATTGATCTCCATTAGCTTCTGTGCCAAGTGGCTCCCCTGCTGCATTTAGAACACAGGAGGTCTCCCGCACAGCACAGACGCCATTAAAAGAACTCTTTACATTTTCTCAATGAAAGCAAAGCCATGCTCTGATTGGACAAGGTGAAGAGCATAACGCCCCTCCTCTTGATTTGCAGGTACATTGGTCCAAGACATTTCATGTAATAATGTCCATACCTGGAAGTCCCTCCAGAACCTTCTCAGTGTAAAAGGTGCAGTTTTTCCATAGATCTGGATTTCTCACATAGTTACATAGTAGGTGAGGTTGACAAAAGACACAAGTCCATCAAGTCCAACCTATGTGTGTGATTATATGTCAGTATTACATTGTATATCTCTGTATGTTGTGTGATTATATGTCAGTATTACATTACATATCCCTGTATGTTGCGGTCATTCAGGTGATTATCTAATAGTTTCTTGAAACTATCAATGCTCCCTGCTGAGACCACCACCTGTGGAAGGGAATTCCACATCCTTGCCGCTCTTACAGTAAAGAACCCTCTACATAGTTTAAGGTTAAACCTTCTTTTCTTTCTAATTTAAACTCTGTTCTGCAAAAAAGTTTCCTCCCTATTGTGGGGTCACCAGTCCGGTATTTATATATTGTGGGGTCACCAGTCCAGTATTTATATATTGTGGGGTCACCAGTCCGGTATTTATATATTGTGGGGTCACCAGTCCGGTATTTATATATTGTGGGGTCACCAGTCCGGTATTTGTATATTGTGGGGTCACCAGTCCGGTATTTATATATTGTGGGGTCACCAGTCCGGTATTTGTATATTGTGGGGTCACCAGTCCGGTATTTGTATATTGTGGGGTCACCAGTCCGGTATTTATATATTGTGGGGTCACCAGTCCGGTATTTATATATTGTGGGGTCACCAGTCTGGTATTTGTATATTGTGGGGTCACCAGTACGGTATTTATATATTGTGGGGTCACCAGTCTGGTATTTGTATATTGTGGGGTCACCAGTCTGGTATTTATATATTGTGGGGTCACCAGTCCGGTATTTGTATATTGTGGGGTCACCAGTCCGGTATTTATATAATGAAATCATATCCCCTCTCAAGCGTCTCTTCTCCAGAGAGAATAAGTTCAGAGCTCACAACCTTTCCTCATAACTAAGATCCTCCAGACCCTTTATTAACTTAGTATTGTCCACAATACAGAAATTGAACTGTTTATCCCATCCTCCAGATCGTTTATAAACAAATTAAATAGGATTGGTCCCAGCACAGAACCCTGGGGGGCCCCACTACCCACCCCCGACCATTCTGAGTACTCCCCATTTATCACCATCCTCTGAACTCGCCCTTGTAGCCAGTTTTCAATCCATGTACTCACCCTATGGTCCATGCCAACGGACCTTATTTTGTACAGTAAACGTTTATGGGGAACTGTGTCAAATGCTTTTGTAGAATCCAGATACACCACGTCTACGGGCCTTCCTTTATCTAGATGGCAACTCACCTCCTCATAGAAGGTTAGTAGATTGGTTTGGCAAGAACGATTCTTCATGAATCCATGCTGATTACTGCTAATGATATCGTTCTTATTACTAAAATCTTGTATATAGTCCCTTATCATCCCCTCCAAGAGTTTACATACTATTGATGTTAGGCTAACTGGTCTGTAATTCCCAGGGATGTATTTTGGGCCCTTTTTAAATATTGGTGCTACATTGGCTTTTCTCCAATCAGCTGGTACCATTCCAGTCAGTAGACTGTCAGTACATATATACATCTCCCACTGTCAGTAAAACTCCAATGTGGATCCATGCAGCTACAGTATATTACCACCCCTCCCTGTCTGGGGCAAATGCTGCTTCAGGCTGGATTCAGTCCTGCTTGTCACATGATTACAGTATGGTGACCAGGCGTCCCCAGATCAAGTCTGTCCCCGGTTTTGTCCCCAGATTGGATTTGAACAGGGGCACGGGTAATTTCAAAGACAGTTGGTGCAGAATAAAAAATAAAAAAACTATGAATTACACATGCTCTGCTTCAGTAGGTCACAGTACATGTTGGCATTCATGGTTCCCTCAATGATCTGTGGCCCCCCAGTGCCGGCAGCACTCATGTACCCCCAGACCATGACACTCCCACCACCATGCTTGACTGTAGACAAGACACACTTGTCTTTGTCCTCCTCACCTGGTTGCCCCCACACACGCTTCTCACCATCTGAACCAAATACGTTTATCTTGGTCTCATCAGACCACAGGACATGGTTCCAGTAATCCATCTCCTTAGTCTGCTTGTCTTCAGCAAACTGTTTGTGGACTTTCTCGTACATCATATTTAGAAGAGGCTTCCTTCTGGGATGACAGCCATGCAGACCAATTTGATGCAGTGTGCAGCGTATGGTCTGAGCACTGACAGGCTGACCCCCCACCCCTACAACCTCTGCAGCAATGCTGGCAGCACTCATACGTCTATTTCCCAAAGACAACCTCTGGATATGACGCTGATCACGTGACCTCAACTTCTTTGGTGGACCATGACGAGGCCTGTTCTGAGTGGAACCTGTCCTGTTATACCGCTGTATGGTCTTGGCCACCGTGCTGCAGATCAGTTTCAGGGTCTTGGCAATCTTCTTATAGCCTAGGCCAACTTTATGTAGAGCAACAATTCTTTTTTTCAGATCCTCAGAGAGTTCTTTGCCATGAGGTGCCATGTTGTACTTCCAGTGACCAGTATGAGAGAGTGAGAGCGATAACACCAAATTTAACACACCTGCTCCCCATTCACACCTGAGACCTTGTAATACTAACGAGTCACATGACACCGGGGAGGGAAATTGGGCCCAATTTGGAGATTTTCACTTAGGGGTGTACTGACTTTTGTTGCCAGCGGTTTAGACATTAATGGCTGTGTGTTGAGTTATTTTGAGGGGACAGCAAATTTACACTGTTATACAAGCTGTACACTCACTACTTTACATTGTAGACAAGTGTCATTTCTTCAGTGTTGTCACATGAAAAGATAGAAGAAAAGATTTACACAAATGTCACTGAGGGGTGTACTTACTTTTGTCAGTAACTTATATACATGATGGTGCATTTCTGGGTATTGGAGCTGATCAGCGCGTCCAGCAGACTCGATGTCCACCAGCACCCGCCGATCGTTCTGTACACAGGCAGAATGGCGGTCTGTCTATGTAAACAAGGCAGATCGCCTTTCTGTCAGTATGTAAGACAATGATCCTGTGTTCCTGAAGCAAGGACAGGAATCTATGCCTTCCTTTAGTAAAAGCCCCTCCCCCCACAGTGAGAAAACACTTGTTAGGCACATATTTAACCACATTAGTACAGTGACAGTGCATATTTTTAGCACTGATCACTGTATTGGTGTCACTGGTTCCCACAAGGTGTCAAAAGTGTCACTTAGTGTCAGATTTGTCCACCGCAAAGTCGCAGTCACGCTATAAGCTGCTGATCGCCAACATTACTAGTAAAAATAAATATATCCCGGGATTTCATTTTAAAAATCCTCTCACCTGATTACAGGTACTTGTTCCTCTGACCTCTGGTAATGGAGGATCTCAGGAGATTTCTCCAGTGGAGATATTTTTAAATGGCAATCTAAATTACCAACTGTCGTACCTGTCCCTATTGCGTCCACCCTTCCCACTCCTAGTATACTTCCATTAGGTACTCCCAGACCCTCCTCCCAACGCTCTTACTCTTATGAGTACTCTTCTCAGGGTGCTATACTGAGGAGAGTCACTAGTAAAAACCGAGGAAGAGCTAATCCTTCTAATAAAGGTGGTGATAGGACTTACTATCACCAACAATTGCCCCCCTATGAACAAGAACAACAAAGGGGTAATTGGAGACCCCCACGCCCCCCCTAGAGGACGTGGTTCTAATCATTCAGGCAATAAAGGGCATCAATCATATTCTGATTATTATCCACAGAATAATCAGTATGATTACTGTCAGGACAGGACCCCCATTACTTTAAATAACAGATTTGCCCCTCTATCTCAAGATGATACATATTATCAAAATCATTTTTTTTGGGAAACCCCCACCCCAGTGGCCAGATCCAGGGGACTATACCCTGACAGGAAACAGACAGGGGGGAAAACGAAGACAAAGAGATGGAGAAGAGCCGGACGAAAAACAAAAAAGACAAAAGTCCCATTAGGTATGGGCATTTACAATATCAAATCTTTCGGAAGAGGAGCTAAGAGTCTTAGATAAAGGCCTTAAATTCGCCCCGGCACGTAATCTCAGTAAGTTTAAAACATATATTAGTTTATAAAAGTTTGTAAGGTCTTTAAATATCAAAAGATACTTTCTTTCTAAACCAGGGGAAAGATTAGCGTCTATGACCACTTGTGGTACACATTCTAATTTGGCTAATAAGTCTGTGTTAAACCCCCCTAAGAGTGATCATAGACATATAGAAGTGTTTAAAAATATGGTTGCTGGGGACTTAGAGGATCTGAAAGTGAGAAAAGTAGGGGACCCTTCCTTTTTTTAAAAAGGTATCAGTACACTAGAAAAGGACAAAGATGTGGTCATTCGACCTGCTGATAAGGGGGGCGGATTAGTCATCATCAGAGGCGGCTCTAGGCTTTGTGAGGCCTTAGGCAAAACTTACACATGAGGCCCCACGGACTGGGACGCTCCGTGATGAGGCCGCTATTCCTCAGGCTGCGGGCAGTATTTGATTTGTCCGTCAGCTCCTAAGCCACAGAGTCCCAGTGGGGGTAGGTGGAGCCGCCAGCGTCAACTTCAGTGATTGAGAACAGGCAAATTAGGCAGCCGCGAGGCCCCTGTGAGTGCAAGGCCTTAGGCGACCGCCTAATTTGCCTAATTAGAGAGCCGCCTCTGGTCATCATGAGTAAATCTTACTATTCAGGAGAGATGGACAAGTTACTGTCTGATAGGAACACTTACCAGGTACTGAGTAGAGACCCTGTAACTCAATTTAGGGATGAACTAGAAGTTTTGATCACTTCAGGTAAAACTGGGGGTGTATTGAATAAGAAAGAAGCCTCCCACCTGCTCCCTAGTGCTTGTAGGAGACCAAATATTTATTTTCTACCTAAGATCCACAAAAATCTACAGGCACCCCCAGGAAGACCCATCGTGACCGGCATAGACTCCGTCTCTGCACCTTTGGGGCAATATATAGATTTCTTTTTGAAGCCCCTAGTATCCACCACTCCAGCCTTTATGAAAGATACAAAACATATTATTCAAATAGTGGAGAATCTGCCTCTCAGGGAGAATAGCCTTTTGGTGACAGCTGATGTCGGCTCACTTTATACGATCATTGGACACTTGGATGCTGTACAGTGGGCCTTAGAGAAATCTGCTCTCTCTTCCCAGTTATAATCTTTTATTTTGCAGTCATTAGAGTTCTGCCTTGCCAGAAATTACTTTTGCTATGGTGGTAAATTCTTTTTGCAAACGCTTGGTGTCGCCATGGGTGCTCAGTTCGCGCCTAGTGTGGCGAATATTTTCATGGCACACTGGGAGGGGGAGTTTGTTTTTGGTAGTAGACCTGCACAGCTGGTCTGCTACCAAAGATATATTGATGACCTATTCATGATTTGGGAAGGCGATTTGATCAGCCTCAAATTATTCATGTCTAGGCTCAATGGTAATACCAAAAATATCCGTCTATCTTGGAATGCTGATGCATCTTGTGTAGCCTTCCTTGATCTAGAAATTTTCAAACATGAGGATGGGTATAGAACTAGGAATTTTTTCAAACCAACAGACCGGAATGGTTACATTCCCTTAGACAGTTGTCACCACAATTCGTGGTTGCTCAACATACCCAGAGGGCAATTTATCCACCTTCGGCGCAACTGCTTCCTTGATATTTTTTTCTCACAGGTCAAAACTATGGCAGAGAAATTTGTACAAAAAGGTTATACTGAAGCGCACATATCAGAGGAATTGGCAAGAGTGGGCATAATGGATCGTTCGTCTCTAGTAGCAGACTCAAATAAGACTAATGCCCCGTACACACGGTCGGATTTTCCGACGGAAAATGTGTGATAGGACCTTGTTGTCGGAAATTCCGACCGTGTGTGGGCTCCATCGGACATTTTCCATCGGATTTTCCAACACACAAAGTTTGAGAGCAGGATATAAAATTTTCCGACAACAAAATCCGTTGTCGGAAATTCCGATCGTGTGTACACAAATCCGACGGACAAAGTGCCGTGCATGCTCAGAATAAATAAAGAGATGAAAGCTATTGGCCACTGCCCCGTTTATAGTCCCAACGTACGTGTTTTACGTCACCGCGTTCAGAACGATCGGATTTTCCGACAACTTTGTGTGACCATGTGTATGCAAGACAAGTTTGAGCCAACATCCGTCGGAAAAAATCCTAGGATTTTGTTGTCGGAATGTCCGAACAAAGTCCGACCGTGTGTACGGGGCATTAGCATTACAGCCAGGATGCTCCTCAATATAGGATCATCTTGGATTATAACATCCAACACAAAAAGGTAGAAAAAATATTTTTGAAATATTGTAATATTTTACAAATATATATTAGGCCCTACTCTTCCAGCTTCTCCCAGATTTATTTACAGGAGACCCCCCACCCTAAGGGATATTATAGCCCCTGGGGTGGTGGACCCCCCTGTAATCAGGGAAAATAGAATTTTTAATTTCATGTCTGGGTTTTACACTTGTGGAAAATGTTCAGCTTGTAAGTAATGTAAATTTAATGTTAAAAGGAAGAAAGAATTTACAGCTACTGCCACTGATAAAACATATCAAATTAGAAATGTGATCACCTGTGACCCTGTGGGTGTAGTGTACATGCTGCAGTGTGAATGTGGACTCCCGTATGTCGGTAGGACTTCCAGACCTATGGGAGTCCGCATTGGGGAGCATGTTAATAACATTAAAAAAGGCCTTAAGACACATTATGTATCTAAACACTTCAGGATATGTCATAACAGAGATCCTAAAAAACTACAATTTTGGGGGGTAGAGAAAGTGACGAAACACTGGAGGGGCGGTAACATTATTAGGCAGCTTAGCCAGAGAGAATCCTTATGGATACATGAAACTTGAGTTGGTGTCCCTAGGGGGTTAAATGTTGAGTTCGACCTCAACTGTTTTATCTCTGATAAGTAAGTAATTATACTAGGGGAGTTTGGCGTATTATAGATTATGATTTTGTCCTATGAGGTTTATTTTGGGTCAAATCATTTATTTTATGTACTATGCCATTTATATACCCCCTTTTTTATGTATTAATTTATTTTGTAAGAGAATGCTGCGGGTTTGTACAGGTTAATTTTAATTCTAGCTTTTTATTAATTTTTTAAAATGTTAAAAATGCTTCTTTTTGTTTTTTGTTTTTGACACAATGATGTTACTTAATTGCTGAATTAGGTTTCTTTGCCGCAGTTAAGTTTGGCATATATAAGGTTATCTTCCCCTATCATTGCTGTCATGTGAATTATTATTAGCCATGTCCGGGATGGTGTCCCCACAAAGTCTTCTCTGTGAATTGATGAACGGTTTCCTTTTCCGGTCATCAGACACTCCCTGCTGACAGTCGGCGGCTATATTAATACCAAGGGTGACGAACAAGCTCCACCCTCGCTGACGAAGTCCGTATGGACGTAACGCCGCGTACGGGGGCGGAGCTTCACCTGTGACGTCACCCGCAGCCTTCTCAGCTGTTCGGACGCGAACAGTCTGTCCTTGGATACTCGCTTAGATTGAACTGCTCGTTTGCACTGAGCTGCGCTGCTGAGCGCCTTTCATTTGATATTACTTTTAAATAAAGCCATATGGTTTTGCACTTAGAGGATTTCTTTTTGTTCTTGGGATCTACATATAATTTCATCTCATGGTGCATCACATCGGAGGATTTGTATAGGAAACCCACAGATTGCTGCTAATAACCAGCTTCAGTTCCCTGCGACTACTGGTGGATGTGGAGAATCGGTGTCCTCAAGAGATCCAGTTGGTTCACAGTTCCTTAAGGAACCCAGGCGTGCATGACCTCCTATAATTAAGAGGTCCACCGCATCCGGCAAGCGCATTTTATACTGGTTGACGATTGTTGAGGCTTGTGGGAACGACATCAAAATTTTCCTCCCAAGTTATTATGCATCTGGTGCATAAGTTTACATTTTACATTTTAATATTTGCGCTGCACTAATTTTGTTTTAATAATGGAGGAGATCAGATTTCTGGCTTCCTTTCCCAAGTGATCAGGTGACCGGTTGTCGTCACACATGTGGGCAGCACTGATGGGAGCCTGGAGCAGCATTTCCCCAGGAAGGGGGAGATTGCAGAAAATATTCCAGGAAGACTGTTCCTTGGTCCTATGTGAATATCTATGTCCAGCAGATAAGGGAATGAGCTGCCCCCCCCTCCCCCGAGCACTAATACTACTTACTGAGAAGAGCCAGGGTGCCCCCGAGGATGCCCAGGATGACAGGGATGCCCACGCCTCCAGCCAATGTCTTGTCACAGTTATTCTCAGGTGTACATTGGCACACTTGCATACTCAATATGGTTGTGTTTTTCATATCCCCGACATCGACGAGGGTGACGGGTATATTATAGATCTCTTCAGCCATTTTCCTGATTGGTTTAATCAGAAATTCTGTACAAAAAAAGCAACAATTACTCAGAGAGAGAAATAATATACACACTACAGAGCTTAACAAAATATTGCCGCAACATTCCAGTGTGTTTGACCCCCCTGATCCCTGCAACCTGAGTATAAAGCACTCCTGATCCCTGCATTCTGAGCGTAACGCATTCCTGATCCCTGCATTCTGAGCATAACGCACTCCTGATCCCTGCATTCTGAGCGTAACGCACTCCTAATCCCTGCATTCTGAGCATAACGCACTCCTGATCCCTGCATTCTGAGCGTAACGCACTCCTGATCCCTGCATTCTGAGCACAACGCACTCCTGATCCCTGCATTCTGAGCACAACGCACTCCTGATCCCTGCATTCTGAGTGTAACACACTCCTGATCCCTGCATTCTGAGCACAACGCACTCCTGATCCCTGCATTCTGAGCACAACGCACTCCTGATCCCTGCATTCTGAGTGTAACACACTCCTGATCCCTGCATTCTGAGCGTAACGCACTCCTGATCCCTGCATTCTGAGCGTAACGCACTCCTGATCCCTGCATTCTGTGCGTAACGCACTCCTGATCCCTGCATTCTGAGCGTAACGCACTCCTGATCCCTGCATTCTGTGCGTAACGCACTCCTGATCCCTGCATTCTGAGCGTAACGCACTCCTGATCCCTGCATTCTGTGCGTAACGAACTCCTGATCCCTGCATTCTGTGCGTAACGCACTCCTGATCCCTGCATTCTGAGCGTAACGCACTCCTGATCCTTGCATTCTGTGCGTAACGCACCCCTGATCCCTGCATTCTGAGCATAACGCACTCCTGATCCCTGCATTCTGAGCGTAACGCACTCCTGATCCCTGCATTCTGAGCATAACGCACTCCTGATCCCTGCATTCTGAGCATAACGCACTCCTGATCCCTGCATTCTGAGCGTAACGCACTCCTGATCCCTGCATTCTGAGCATAACGCACTCCTGATCCCTGCATTCTGTGCGTAACGCACTCCTGATCCCTGCATTCTGAGCGTAACGCACTCCTGATCACTGCATTCTGAGCACAACGCACTCCTGATCCCTGCATTCTGAGCACAACGCACTCCTGATCCCTGCATTCTGAGCGTAACGCATTCCTGATCCCTGCATTCTGAGCATAACGCACTCCTGATCCCTGCATTCTGAGCGTGACGAACTCCTGATCCCTGAATTCTGAGTGTAACACACTCCTGATCCCTGCATTCTGAGCGTAACGCACTCCTGATCACTGCATTCTGAGCACAACGCACTCCTGATCACTGCATTCTGAGCACAACGCACTCCTGATCCCTGAATTCTGAGTGTAACACACTCCTGATCCCTGCATTCTGAGCGTGACGAACTCCTGATCCCTGAATTCTGAGTGTAACACACTCCTGATCCCTGCATTCTGTGCGTAACGCACTCCTGATCCCTGCATTCTGAGCGTAACGCACTCCTGATCCCTGCATTCTGAGCGTAACGCACTCCTGATCCCTGCATTCTGAGTGTAACGCACTCCTGATCCCTGCATTCTGAGTGTAACGCACTCCTGATCCCTGCATTCTGAGTATAAGGCACTCCTGATCCCTGCATTCTGAGTATAAGGCACTCCTGATCCCTGCATTCTGAGCATAACGCACTTCATATCCCTGTACTCTCTTTTTTTTGTGTCCACTGCGTTTGCACTTTATGTCTGGGATTATCAATGTATCATCACCCGCTGTAGATCACAAAGGCAGTGCGTTTTGAACACGGTGCAGGAAACACATGGAACATGCCTTTCTGGCATCACATTCCGGTGTGAACCGACCCTAACAATAGGACACTGTGCCCGGTGATCTTTGACATCATAAGTGTTGTTCAGGTAGATCTCCATCTCTCTAAGGTTGCCGACCCCTGATCTAGAATGCTAGAATGTTCTACCAGCCATGAGAACCCTGCGCATGCGCACACAAACACGAGGAAGCGATCGATGTGCGGGAACTTACTGTCATTCTCCACGCTGATGGTCCAGTTGTCACGAGCTTCGCGGGTCAGTCCTGCCCTGTATGGGGCTGTAAAGGGGGGCAGATCTCTGTCAATAATATTAATAGATACGGGGTCTGCACTCTTCAGGCAGTATACGGCCTCTCGATATTCCAAATACGGTCCGTTATCGTTCACATCTTCAAGTGTGATCTGAAGGGTGCCGGTCCCGGTGGCTGGGGGTGAACCTGTAGAAATCACAATATATATTAAAGAACTCCGAAATAAAATCCACATTCTGTATGGTGATTGTTTTACAGCATCGGCAACATTGTCTGTAGCGGTGTACACATCCTATATGGTCAGAGAGTAACCGCGCTATTCTGTCCTGCACCCCTCCGTGCCATCTCCAGTCTGCTGGTCAGTGAGCCCCCCCATAATAATTCATTGTCCAGGGACACCCCCCATGTGCTCTCCCCTCTCTACTGGTCAGTGAGCCCCCCCATAATGTTTTATCGTCCAGGGACACCCCCCGTGTGCTGTCCCCCTCTCTACTGGTCAGTGAGCCCCCCCATAATGCTTCCTCGTCCAGGGACACCCCCCATGTGCTCTCCCCCTCTCTGCTGGTCAGTGAGCCCCCCCATAATGATTTATCGTCCAGGGACACCCCCATGTGCTCTCCCCCTCTCTACTGGTCAGTGAGCCCCCCCATAATGATTCCTCGTCCAGGGACATCCCCCATGTGCTCTCCCCCTCTCTGCTGGTCAGTGAGCCCCCCCATAATGATTTATCGTCCAGGGACACCCCCCATGTGCTCTCCCCCTCTCTACTGGTCAGTGAGCCCCCCATAATGATTCCTCGTCCAGGGACACCCCCCATGTGCTCTCCCCCTCTCTGCTGGTCAGTGAGCCCCCCCATAATGATTTATCGTCCAGGGACACCCCCCATGTGCTCTCCCCCTCCTGTAAGCACACTAAACAACTGCTGCCCCTTTGGCCTCCAATGCCTGAAATATGTTAGACATGTAGAACAGAGACTGGTTGGCACATGTATGGGATGTACAGATCGATTCTAGACAATTCCACTCGATGTATTTATCATACATAATGATTTCTAAATAACGGATAACTGGGCCAAATGTTTTTTTTATGCTCTAATTGGCTGGAGTGCCGCTTTAAGGGTGTAGTAAGGAGAGCAGAATAAGAGAAGTTCTGCCGTTTATATATTTATTTCTGGGGATTTGCATTTTTGATAAATTGAATGAAATGTGTAGAAATGTGACTTGTTCTCAGTTCCGATGTAAATGGCCCCGGGCTCTGTGGAGCTGAGAATACCAAACTGATGAGACCTTCCATGGCTGATGTAGTTGTGTGGATTTCCCGTCACCTTCTATTCCCGAAGACAAGATGAAGAAGGTGAACTGATGATTTAGTGCCACCACCTTGACAATACACCCCTTCTACCCCGAAGCCGTGTGCTTTCCTGTATATAGTTTCAGCAATGCAGACATTTGTCCTGACCACATAACATGCAGGAAAAGCAAATCAAGAAACCAACGTCCAGAAACCATCAGATGTTCTCAGAGACATCGGAGACTTGAGGAACACTCACCACTGTCCACAGCCAAGATCATGGCTCTATAAATGTTGTTCTTCACAAACACCGACTCTCGATCTAACTGTCCGTTTCCTGTGATGATTCCATTATCCGGGTTCACGCTGAGCCACCCGGCCGGGTCATTGGCTATCCTATAGCTGCAGGAAAACATTTAAAAATGTTGTCATGACCAACGGCTGACTTGCCGTATTGGAGTTGTAGACATTTCACTGATCATTTCTTCTAGCACTGTCTTCCCCCTACTAAAGCCCCCCCCCCCCCCAGCACATATCCTCCTAACCCCTCGATCATTCCACATATTTTCTACCTTGTCCTCCTTTTCAGCTGCTCTCTCCCCCTCCCTCCTCCATCTACAGAGCATAATAAAATCTTTCTACAGACCTGATATCAGTGCGTCCCTGCTCCCCTCCTCCTCCTTGTGTGTGTGCAGAATGGAGAAGGAGGAGGAGGGGAGGAGCTTTGATACACTGACACTCTGCTCTGCTGATGTGAATGATGTGTCCGGGTCAGGGGCAGAATTAAACCCGAACACATCATTCAAAAATGGAACTGTCCGGGGGAAAACCATACAGGTGACAACCCTAGGTGCCCCCCTCAGTCTACCAGTCTATCACTGAAGTTTGCAGCTGCACCACAGGGACTGGGACCCCTAAAGAGCTGCTGGTGAATTTTGGTCCTACTCCCCCCCCACACTTTGAAGCACACACAGCCAGCACACATCAGTCTAGGGGTTCTTTTGGGGTTTTTATTGGGAACAATGAACTGGGATAGGAAGCATGGGATACCCCAAAACTGTAGAACTGAATAACTTGAGGACTCCCAAATTTCTGGCTGCACTTCACAAACTGCTGAATATCTCCCAGGATCGCTATGGTGATGGTGACCTGTACTCCTTCCAGAGTTTTAAAAGCTACACACATTCCTCAGCACTGGGGTTGCTTACTCACTCAGGCACAGGATCATCGGTTGCCTCCTGCCCATATCCACCAGGCTCTTCCTAGTGAGGGAGAAATAGGGGGAAAGCCCCTGCACAGGGTTCTCCTCCAGCAGGATTGGACCCAGGAACTCTGCACCCTGCTGCTCAGGCCTCAGACTATTTATGACCTCTCTCACCACCTTTTGGGCACACCTCCTCAGGGATTGGCTGGCTGGAGTTACATAAAATCACATCTCACGTGATCTGCGCCTTGTCGGGGTCCTGAGCCGTGTAGGACGCCACCTCTTGGCCGCTCGGCAGATCCTCCCGGACAGTGACATTCTTCACTGGCGGTATGAAGATCGGAGCCTCATTCAAATCCTCCACATTCACCGTGACGGTGGCGGTAGAAGTTACCAGCGGTACAGAAAAGGCGGCTTTGTTGGTGGCCGCTACCAATAGGATGTGTTGCCTCTTCGTTTCAAAGTCCAGTCCCTGAAATCAGGAGGAAATGATTGATTGACAGTTATACACCGGAGTATTATAGCAGCTCGATCTGGTGCATCGATTATTCTTATTATTATTGCTCATTACATAGGCAGGCTCTGCTTCCTCCTTGGATGAGCTGCACAGATCACAATGCACGTCTACAAGTGAGGACTAACTAAAAACCAAAAAGGTTCAAGTTCTCCAACCAGGTGAGCTGTATCTGTTGTTGTGTCCAATACTCAGATTCAGATCCAGAACATTGGAGCACCCGCCATGTAGGGGCTGCAGATAGAAGGGATCCCCCACTCCTGTACAGCCAGGCACATCGAATCTTCACTGACACCCCAGAGACAGAGAACCGTCCGTGACTTTGATTTTATATATTATTAGAGGGTTTCAACTTGGATAGGAATGGGAGGTTATGGGATGAAAACTTTAGCAAAACTTCAGGGACATTCTTCCTATATACAGTCTCTATACACAGTCTATATACACAGTCTCTATATACACAGTCTATATACAGTCTCTATACACAGTCTCTATATACAGTCTCTATATACACAGTCTCTATATACAGTCACTATACAGCTCCAAATTCTCCCTCCAGCACACACTTGTTTGTTCCATGTCCCTCAATTGCCCATTACAGGCAGGAACTCACAGCCCCTATGAGTGTAGAACAATAGAGTGACACAGCTTGTACTTTCACATTACTTCCTCTCTGTGGTCCCAGCAACTTCAGTCTTCAGACTCTGCCAGCCCTCCTGGCTTCAGCAGCCCCCTTCACTAGCCCTCCAGGCTAACTCTCCGCACCAGCCCACCCGGCTGACTCTCAGGAGATCTCCCACAGAAAGACCGAAGACTTAAGCACACCCTTGTGTATGGCAACTACAATGAGCTTACCTTCACCGTTGTCAGCTGCCCCATGTTATCTGGGGTTGTAGTTATGCCAAACAGGTTTCCTTCGTTGCCTTTAACAATCTTAAACACGGCTGTCCAGGCGTCTGTGTTGGGGGTGTCGTCATCTGTGACCGTCAGGAGTGCAACTTCAAACCCCACAGCGTTTTCAGGGACCTTCACTGAGTACTGAAATTAAGAGATCTCATGTCAGAACTACAACATAATGGTCTTCATGAATGTAGAACTATATGTCAGGGCTTCTTCAAAATGGCCTCCGCCTACAGGACATAACAAAATGGCCTCCGCCTACAGGACCATAACAAGATGGCCTCCGCCTACAGGACCATAACAAAATGGCCTCCGCCTACAGGACCATAACAAAATGGCCTCCGCCTACAGGACTAAAATAAAATGGCCTCCGTCTACAGAGCCATAACAAAATGGCCTCCGCCTACAGAACCATAACAAAATGGCCTCCGCCTACAGGACCATAACAAAATGGCCTCCGCCTACAGGACCATAACAAAATGGCTTCCGCCTACAGGACCATAACAAAATGGCCTCCATGTATAGGACCATAACAAGATGGCCTCTGTCTGAAAAACCTACAAAATAGCTTCTGTGTACAAAATTAATATTAAATGGATTTGTGTAAAGGGCTCCTAGAGGAGGACATGTGGCAGAATCTGAGGAACCTCTAAATTGGAACGATCCCTAAGAGCTCTACAAAATGGAGCCAGTATACTGTACATGACAAGATGGCTCCTGGTTATTTAAGTGCATTTAAACACCAAAAACAAAAATGTCCAATATTGCAGTCCTCAGATGTGGCGGCTGCATTCGTTTTAGTTTTTCAGGCCTTTTCCCTTTATTTTCTCCTGGCAATTCTGCAGTTAATACACCCCTGTCCTGGTGGCCATGCTCCCTCCCCCACTATATCAATAAAAGCTTTTCATCCAGACTGGACTACAAACATGTCTCCCCCATTTCATCTCCATTACACCCCTTTCACACGGAGGCGTTTTCTGTAAAGCGTCTCCCCTGCAGCCCCAGTGTAAGATCCCGAGTGCTTTCACACGGGGCGGGGCGCTTGCAGGACATTAGAAAAAGTCCTTGGGGTGGTTGAGAAGTGCTGTATACACCCCTCCTCCACCACCCCTGACCATTGAAACGAATGGGCAGCGGTACTTTTCGGGCGCATTTAACCCACTAATGGGCGAAAATCGCTGCTAACATTGAGCGGTGCCAGTGTGGGAGGAGTCTTATATTGTGAGGAGGGGTCAGTAGTTTACAGAAGGAAGATAACATTGTTGGTGTTTTCTGTTCAGCTCACAGGAAGTGACATTTCTGGCGAGATCAACGGAATTTTCTGTTCTTGCTGATAGTTCAGAATGAATGCAGCCACCACATCTAAGGACTGGTAAGATGCAATATATGACATTTTGTTATTGGGTTCAGATACAGTGCCTTGAAAAAGTATTCATACCCCTTGACATTTCCCCACATGTTGTCATGTTACAACCAAAAACGTAAATGTATTTTATTGGGTTTTTATGTGATAGACCAACACAAAGTGTCACATAATTGTGAAGTGGAAGGAAAATGATAAATGATACAAATAAATATGTGAAAAGTGTGTGGGGGGGAGGGGCATTTGTATTCAGCCCCCTTTACTCTGATACCCCTAACTAAAATCTAGTGGAACCAATTGCCTTCAGAAGTCACCTAATTAGTAAATAGAGTCCACCTGTGTGTCATTTTATCTCAGTATAAATACAGCTGTTCTGTGAAGCCCTCAGAGGTTTGTTAGAGAACCTTAGTGAACAAACAGCATTATGAAGGCCAAGGAACACACCAGACAGGTCAGGGATAAAGTTGTGGAGAGGTATAAAGCAGGGTTGGGTTATACAAAAAATCTCCCAAGCTTTGACCATCTCACGGAGCTCTGTTCAATCCATCATCGGAAAATGGAAAGAGTATGGCACAGCTGCAAACCTACCAAGACATGGCCGTCCACCTAAACTGACCGGCCGGGCAAGGAGAGCATTCATCAGAGAAGAGCCAAGAGGTCCATGGTAACTCTGGAGGAGCTGCAGAGATCCACAGCTCAGGGGGGAGAATCTGTCCACAGGACAACTATTAGTCGTGTTCTCCACAAATCTGCCCTTTATGGAAGAGTGACAAGAAGAAAGACATTGGAGAAAGAAAGTCATAAGAAGTCCTGTTTGTAGTTTGTGAGAAGCCATGTGGAGGACACAGCAAACATGTGGAAGAAGGTGATCTGGTCACATGAGACCAAAATTCAACTTTATGGCCTAAAAGCAAAACGCTATGTGTGGGGAAAACTAACACTGCACATCACCCTGAACACACCATCCCCACCGTGAAACATGGTGGTGGCAGCATCATGTGGTGGGGATGCTTTTCTTCAGCAGGGACAGGGAAGCTGGTCAGAGTTGATGGGAAGATGGATGGAGACAAATACAGGACAATCTTAGAAGAAAACCTGTTGGAGTCTACAAAAGACTTGAGACCGGGGCGGAGGTTCACCTTCCAGCAGGACAACGACCCGAAACATCCAGCCAGAGCTACAATGGAATGGTTTAGATCAAAGCATATTCATGTGTTAGAATGGCCCAGTCACAGTCCAGACCTAAATCACATTGAGAATCTGTGGCAAGACTTGAAAATTGCTGTTCACAGACGCTCTCCATTCAATCTGACAGAGCTTGAGATATTCTACAAAGAAGAATGGGCAGAAATGTCCTCTCTAGATGTGTAAAGCTGGTAGAGACATCCCCAAAAAGACTTGTAGAGAAAGGGGGTTCTACAAAGTATTGACTCCGGGGGGGCGCCATACAAATGCCCCTCCCCCACACACTTTTCACATATTTATTTGTATCATTTTCCTTCCACTTCACAATTATGTGACACTTTGTGTTGGTCTATCACATAAAATAATTTATGTTTTTGGTTGTAACAAAATGTGGGGAATGTCAAGTGGTATGAATACTTTTTCAAGGCACTGTATCCTTCTTGAAGTCATATTTCTGACTCCAGGACCTCAACAAAAAAAAAAAAGAGTTCTGATTCCCCCATCTACACATTGAAGGTATATGGGGGAATCCTCCCACTGAGCTATTGGGATCTAAGGAGGATTCCCCCATTAGAATACAATGGTTAGTGTCCCCGGCTATATGCGGTGACATTGATCGTTTCAGAAAAGCCTGACAGGCTGGTTGCACAAAGGTCAATCTACCAGCCTGCCCATACAGGGTCACTGCTGAACCAGCCAAACTGTGACCCATTATTTTTGAATTTTTAACTCTCAATCCATGTCTGGCTGCCCTAGAAATCCTGATTTCCAGGAATAGCAGCTGCTACAACATTGTCCTTTGTTACACGGAGCGTTACATAATGGTGGAAGGCGGGTTCCACACTCACCTGAATGGGATCGAATACGGGAGCGTTGTCATTGGCGTCTGTTACAGTGATCACAGCTTTGGCGGTGGTTTCAAATCCGGTCCCCTCCTGGTCCGCGGCTTTGATAGTCAGAGTATACACAGGATACAGCTGAGAAGAATATGATAATAAAAGTCATTAATAAATATTATGTATCGGAAATACAATCATTGTGTGTTCTTCCCTGAAAATACAAAGTATCATCAGAAGATCCTCCTTCCATTATACCTGATGATGAATTATTACATTCTATTCCATGTCCAGCCAGGACTCACCAACAGGGGGCAGTGAGGAGCAAAGACTTAATGGGCCCTTGCAGGCCGATCTAAAGGGCATCTGACAGCTGAGGAAATAATTCAGCAATATCAGCCGGCAGCTACAGCAGATATAGAAAGGAATCATCCCCCCCCCACCCTTTAAAATAATCCCATTTTGTTGCTTTGCAGCCTGAAATGAAGACAGTGTCAGGGCTGGCTCAGCCCTTCCTTCTCTGAGCTGACCGCTAATTGCCAGCTCTCATCTCTCTCCACAGTTAACCAGCTGTTGTGGATCTGCTCGGCAGTCCCACCTATTTAAAGACATCCAGCTCACTTCATTCCTGCCTTCGCCTTGGTCACATTACAAGAAACCATCTCCTGCGTTCCTGTTTAAAGACTGGCTTTGCTGACATTCCTTCTGGCTCCTTATCCTGCTTGCTGTTCCTCTGCTTGGATTCCTGACTTCTGGTCTGGCTGATTATCCCATCTGGTTACTGGACTCTGGCTGCTTTGACTACGCTTACTCCATTTACCTTTTTATTATTATTAATAAACAAGTGTGATATTACTGTACTTCTGTCTCGGTCTGGTTCATGGTTTCTGACAGTAGGCGAAGGCCATAAATTCAGAAGATACTGTCAATCCACTTGTTGGTAATATTTTTTCCAGATTGGATGACCAGGATCACCGCATGGATCAGTTTGCCATGGCGTTACAAACGCTCCTGAGTCGCACGGCTCACCTGGAATCTTCCACTGTGGCTGCTCCGGTACAACCTGAGTTGCAGGCCATCCCTGCTGCTGCTTCAGTCTCTGTGCAGGCACCCGCCTCGAGTATTACCTCTATAAGAGGTAAGTCTGGTTCCGCCCTGGTTCCCCAGTGATTTGGGGGCGATCCAGTTCATCGCAGAGGGTTTCTCAACCAGGTTGAGATATAGTTTGAAATGCTGCCCCAGGCGTTTCCCACGGACAGAAGTAAAGTAGGTTTTGTGATATCTTTGCTTTCTGAGAGAGCCTTGGCCTGGGAAACCCTCTATGGGAGACACAAAAACCTGTTGTCTTGAGTTACCCTGACTTTGTGGCCTCCTTTAAAAGGGTATTTGACGTTCCCGCACGCTCCCCCTCTGCTGCCAAGTGCCTCGTGTCCATCAAACAGAGTACGAGAACTGCTGCCGACTACGCCAGTTCCGTACTCTGGCATCAGAGGTTGCGTGGAACAATGAGGCCCTCGTAGCTGCCTTCTCTCATGGTCTCTCAGATTCCATCAAGGATGAGATAACCTTTAGGAGGAGGGAGAGGTTGTGCCTTTATTGTGGCCAAGCAGGTCACTTCTTGAAGTCTTGTCCTACCCGTCCTGGGAACGCCCGAACCTTGAGGTCCTGTCATGGACAGACCTTAGGTGGTGTTGTGTCGTCCCCAGTTATCCAGAAGGATAAGCCCCTGGTTTCGGTCACCCTTTCTTGGGCTGAGTCGTCCATCGAGATACAGGCTCTAATCGACTCTGGGGCTGAAGGCCTGTTCATTGATGCTGCCTTTGTATCAAAGCACTCGATTCCACTGCAGCTGCGTGACACTACACTTGCCATTGAGGCTCTTGACGGGAGACCTCTACAGCCTGCTCATGTGACCCATGAGACGGTTCCGTTGTCCATGGCCGTAGGGGCTCTTCACCATGAGATAATCCAATTCCAAGTGATTTCCTCTCCTAAGTTTCCGCTGGTTATTGGTTATCCTTGGTTACAGAGGCACAACCCCTCTTTTGATTGGCTCCGTGCAGAGGTTCTCTCCTGGTCACCACAATGCAGTGAAACATGCTTCAGAAAGGTAGCCAAGGTCCTGTGTACCTCTTCACTCTCCTCCCTGCTGGAGTACCACGATTTTAGCGATGTCTTTGACAAAGGTCAAGCCAGTAGTTTGCCCCCACACCGGCCGTATGAATGCGCAATTGACCTTCAACCTGGTTCCACTCTCCTGGTGGTCGGGTTTACCCCTTGTCGGTCTTGGAGGATAAAGCCATGGAGGAGTATGTTGCAGACGCACCTTCTCGAGGTTTCATCCGCAAATCCTCGTCTCCTGCTGGTGCTAGTTTCTTCTTTGTGAAGAAGAGGAGAGGTAAACTGAGACCTTGAATTGATTATAGGGGTCTCAATCGTTTCACGATTAAGAATGCCTACCCGATCCCATTGATTACAGAGTTATTTGACCGCCTCAAGGGAGCAACGGTTTTCACTAAGCTTGATCTGAGAGGGGCTTACAATCTTGTGAGGATTAAGGTGGGCTACGAGTGGAAAACGGCGTTTAATTTGGGCGGCACAGTGGTGTAGTGGGCAGCACAGTGGTGTAGTGGGTAGCACTTTCGCCTAGCAGTAAGAAGGGTTGCTGGTTCGAATCCCAACCACGGCACTACCTGCTTGGATTTTGCATGTTCTCCCTGTGCCTGCGTGGGTTTCCTCCGGGTACTCCGATTTCCTCCCACACTCCAAAGACATGCTGGTAGGTTAATTGGATCCTGTCTAAATTGTCCCTAGTATGTATGAATGTGAGTTAGGGACCTTAGATTGTAAGCTCCTTGAGGGTAGGGACTGATGTGAATGTACAATGTATATGTAAAGCGTTGCATAAATTTACGGCGCTATATAAGTACCTGAAATAAATAAAATAAAATACCAGAACAGGCCATTATGAGTACCTTGTAATGCCTTTTGGCCTTTGTAACGCCCCTGTAGTTTTCCAGGAATTTATTAACGATGTCCTCCGAGATTTGTTGCAGTTATGTGTGGTGGTTTATCTCGATGATATCCTCATATTTTCCAAGTCCCTGGAGAGCCACCACACAGATGTCTGTCGTGTGCTTCAGAAATTAGGAGAGAACAATCTCTATTGTAAGCTGGAGCAGTGCGAGTCCCATCGTGAACAGGTTAAATTCCTGGGTTATGTCATTTCCACTGCTGGTTTTTCGATGGACCCAGAGAAACTTTCGGCAGTCCTACAGTGGCCTCGACCCATGGGGTTACGTCCTCTGCAGCGTTTCCTGGGTTTTGCCAACTATTATCGGAAGTTTATTCGTAACTTCTCATCTCTGGTCAAGCCCCTGACCGATATGACCAGAAAGAACGGTAACCCACAGAGTTGGTCTCCGGAGTCCATTAAGGCCTTTGAAAGTCTCAAGGCTGCCTTTGTTTCTGCTCCTGTGTTGGCACATCCTGATCCTACGTTACCTTTTATCCTTAAGGTTGATGCTTCTGAGACTGGAGTTGGCGCCCTTCTGTCTCAATGTCCTACCTCTGAGAGCGCTATGCATCCGTGTGGCTACTTTTCCAAGAGATTGTCACCTGCGGAGTGCAATTACAAGATTGGTGACAGAGAGCTGTTGGCAATCATTTTAGCCCTGAAAGAATGGAGACATCTCCTCGAAGGTACCACTGTGCCGGTTCTCATTCTTACTGACCATAAGAATCTCACATTCTTGTCTGAGGCTAAACCCCTCTCTCCCAGAAGGGCACAATGGGCTCTTTTCTTGTCAAGTTTCAATTACATTGTCTCATTCTTACCCGGTACTAATAATGTAAGGGCTGACGCCTTGTCACGACAATTTTCCTCCACTTCCAAGTTGGAGTCGGTTCCGGTTCCTATCAATTCCTCCTGATCGTATTCTGGCTCCGGTTCGCACCAGTCTTACTTCTCCTTTGGGTGACAAAATTCTTGCTGCTCAGGTTCATGCTCCTCCTGAGATACCTTGTGACTGCTGCTTTGTTCCAGAGTGTCTCCATACTGCCGCGCTCCAGACTTACCATTCTCCCAAGGCAGCTGGCCACCCTAGGAAGAATCAACTCTTTTGGGCCATTTCCCAACAATTCTGGTGGCCTAGTCTATGGGCTGATGTAACTGCCTTCGTAGCTGCCTATGCTAATGCCATGCCATGCTAATGATAGGTACAGACTCCATGCTGACCGCAGACGCCTGCCTGCACCTTCCTACCAGGTTGGGGACAGAGTCTGGCTGTCATCTCGCAACCTCCGACTTTGCGTTCCCTCACTGAAGTTCGCACCTCAGTTTATTGGGCCTTTCCGTATCCTTCGCAGGATTAACCCAGTGGCTTACACATTGGACCTTCCTCCTAGTATGCGCATCTCAAATGTGTTTCATTTCTCCTTATTGAAACCGTTGGTCTGCTACCGGTTTACCACCTCGGTGCCACGTCCTCACCCTATGCAGGTTGAGAGCCATAAGGAGTATGAAGTACAGTCCATTGTTGACTCCCGTAGGTTCTGTGGGCGCATACAGTACCTGGTGCATTGGAAGGGACACGGTCCGGAGGAACGCTCTTGGGTCTCATCCTCTAACATACATGCCCCTGTCCTCCTCTGTGATTTCCATAGACGTTTTCCCCTCAAGCCCGGTGGTCCTCCGAGGGGGAGGGGTTGTTGAGGAGGGGGGTACTGTCAGGGCTGGCTCAGCCCTTCCTTCTCTGAGCTGGCCGCTCAGCTGTCGGTTAATTGCCAACTCTCATCTCTCTCCACAGTTAACCAGCTGTTGTGGATCTGCTCATCAGTCCTGCCTACTTAAAGATCTCCAGCTCACTTCATTCCTGCCTTCGCCTTGGTCACATCACAAGAAACCATCTCCTGCGTTTCGGTTTAAAGCGGAGTTCCGCTTAAAAATAAAAATTGAAAGTCAGCAGCTACAAATACTGCAGCTGCTGACTTTTAATAATCGGACACTCACCTGTCCCAGGGTCCATCTCCGCTCATCTCCCCCTCAGCTCAGAGGCGCCGGCATTGTAACTGTGGGCGCCCGGCTGTGGCTTCACAGCCGGGAACCCACTGCGCATTCGCACACCGTGCCGTGCACCGTGACTGGCCTCGCAATCATCTGGGACCTGTCACGTGTCCCAGATGATTGCCTAGAGGGAGGGGGAGAGGTGATCTCCCTTCCTGCACCGGGGGAAGTCATGTCAAGAGCCCAAGCGCTGAAGGAAGCAGACTACAAGGGACTCCCTAGCAACAGGCATTAAGAGGTGAGTAAAAAAAAAAATTTCTCCAAATATTTTTTTTTTATTTTTTTATGCACATTAATGAAACATTTTTTTTGTGTGGAACTCCACTTTAAAGACTGGCTTTGCTGACATCCCTTCTGGCTCCTTATCCTGCTTGCTGTTCCTCTACTTGGATCCCTGACTTCTAGCCTGGCTGATTATCCGATCTGGTTACTGGACTCTGCTTGGCTGATTACCCGATCCGGTTACTGGACTCTGCCCTGGCTGATTACCCGATCCGGTTACTGGACTCTGGCTTGGCTGATTACCCGATCCGGTTACTGGACTCTGGCTTGGCTGATTACCCGATCCGGTTACTGGACTCTGGCTTGGCTGATTAACCGATCTGGTTACTGGACTCTGGCTTGGCTGATTACCCGATCCGGTTACTGGACTCTGGCTTGGCTGATTACCCGATCCGGTTACTGGACTCTGGCCTGGCTGATTACCCGATCCGGTTACTGGACTCTGGCCTGGCTTATTACCCGATCCGGTTACTGAACTCTGGCTTGGCTGATTACCCGATCTGGTTACTGGACTCTGGCTTGGCTGATTACCCGATCCGGTTACTGGACTCTGGCTTGGCTGATTACCCGATCCGGTTACTGGACTCTGGCTTGGCTGATTACCCGATCCGGTTACTGGACTCTGGCCTGGCTGATTACCCAATCTGGTTACTGAACTCTGGCCTGGCTGATTACCCGATCCGGTTACTGGACTCTGGCTTGGCTGATTACCCGATCCGGTTACTGGACTCTGGCCTGGCTGATTACCCGATCCGGTTACTGGACTCTGGCTTGGCTGATTACCCGATCCGGTTACTGGACTCTGACTTGTCTGATTACCCGATCCGGTTACTGGACTCTGGCCTGGCTGATTACCCGGTCCGGTTACTGGACTCTGGCCTGGCTGATTACCCGGTCCGGTTACTGGACTCTGGCTTGGCTGATTACCCGATCCGGTTACTGGACTCTGGCTTGGCTGATTACCCGATCTGGTTACTGGACTCTGGCTTGGCTGATTACCCGATCTGGTTACTGGACTCTGGCTTGGCTGATTACCCGATCTGGTTACTGGACTCTGGCTTGGCTGATTACCCGATCTGGTTACTGAACTCTGGCCTGGCTGATTACCCGATCCAGTTACTGGACTCTGGCTTGGCTGATTACCCGATCCGGTTACTGGACTCTGGCCTGGCTGATTACCCGATCCGGTTACTGGACTCTGGCTTGGCTGATTACCCGATCCGGTTACTGGACTCTGGCTTGGCTGATTACCCGATCCGGTTACTGGACTCTGGCCTGGCTGATTACCCGATCCGGTTACTGGACTCTGGCTTGGCTGATTACCCGATCTGGTTACTGGACTCTGGCTTCGCTGATTACCCGATCCGGTTACTGGACTCTGGTTTGGCTGATTACCCGATCCGGTTACTGAACTCTGGCCTGGCTGATTACCCGATCCGGTTACTGGACTCTGGCTTGGCTGATTACCCGATCCGGTTACTGGACTCTGGCTTGGCTGATTACCTGATCCGGTTACTGAACTCTGGCTTGGCTGATTACCCGATCCGGTTACTGGACTCTGGCCTGGCTGATTACCCGATCCGGTTACTGGACTCTGGCTTGGCTGATTACCCGATCCGGTTACTGGACTCTGGCTTGGCTGATTACCCAATCTGGTTACTGGACTCTGGCTTGGCTGATTACCCGATCTGGTTACTGGACTCTGGCTTGGCTGATTACCTGATCTGGTTACTGGACTCTGGCTTGGCTGATTACCCGATCTGGTTACTGAACTCTGGCCTGGCTGATTACCCGATCCAGTTACTGGACTCTGGCTTGGCTGATTACACGATCCGGTTACTGGACTCTGGCCTGGCTGATTACCCGATCCGGTTACTGGACTCTGGCTTGGCTGATTACCCGATCCGGTTACTGGACTCTGGCTTGGCTGATTACCCGATCCGGTTACTGGACTCTGGCCTGGCTGATTACCCGATCTGGTTACTGAACTCTGGCTTAGCTAATTACCCGATCCGGTTACTGAACTCTGGCCTGGCTGATTACCCGATCCGGTTACTGGACTCTGGCCTGGCTGATTACCCGATCCGGTTACTGGACTCTGGCATGGCTGATTACCCGATCCGGTTACTGGACTCTGGCTTGGCTGATTACCCGATCCGGTTACTGGACTCTGGCCTGGCTGATTACCCGATCCGGTTACTGGACTCTGGCCTGGCTGATTACCCGATCTGGTTACTGGACTCTGGCTTGGCTGATTACCCGATCCGGTTACTGGACTCTGGCTTGGCTGATTACCCGATCCGGTTACTGGACTCTGGCCTGTCTGATTACCCGATCCGGTTACTGGACTCTGGCCTGGCTGATTACCCGATCTGGTTACTGGACTCTGGCCTGGCTGATTACCCGATCCGGTTACTGAACTCTGGCCTGGCTGATTACCTGATCCAGTTACTGGACTCTGGCCTGGCCGATTACCCGATCTGGTTACTGGACTCTGGCCTGGCTGATTACCCGATCCGGTTACTGAACTCTGGCCTGGCTGATTACCTGATCCAGTTACTGGACTCTGGCCTGGCCGATTACCCGATCCGGTTACTGGACTCTGGCCTGGCTGATTACCCGATCTGGTTACTGAACTCTGGCTTGGCTGATTACCCGATCTGGTTACTGGACTCTGGCTTGGCTGATTACCCGATCTGGTTACTGGACTCTGGCTTGGCTGATTACCTGATCTGGTTACTGGACTCTGGCTTGGCTGATTACCCGATCCGGTTACTGGACTCTGGCTTGGCTGATTACCCGATCCGGTTACTGGACTCTGGCCTGGCTGATTACCCGATCCGGTTACTGGACTCTGGCCTGGCTGATTACCCGATCCGGTTACTGGACTCTGGCTTGGCTGATTACCCGATCCGGTTACTGGACTCTGACTTGTCTGATTACCCGATCCGGTTACTGGACTCTGGCCTGGCTGATTACCCGGTCCGGTTACTCGACTCTGGCTTGGCTGATTACCCGATCCGGTTACTGGACTCTGGCTTGGCTGATTACCCGATCTGGTTACTGGACTCTGGCTTGGCTGATTACCCGATCTGGTTACTGGACTCTGGCTTGGCTGATTACCCGATCTGGTTACTGGACTCTGGCTTGGCTGATTACCCGATCCGGTTACTGGACTCTGGCTTGGCTGATTACCCGATCCGGTTACTGGACTCTGGCTTGGCTGATTACCCGATCCGGTTACTGGACTCTGGCCTGGCTGATTACCCGATCCGGTTACTGGACTCTGGCTTGGCTGATTACCTGATCTGGTTACTGGACTCTGGCTTCGCTGATTACCCGATCCGGTTACTGGACTCTGGTTTGGCTGATTACCCGATCCGGTTACTGAACTCTGGCCTGGCTGATTACCCGATCCGGTTACAGGACTCTGGCTTGGCTGATTACCCGATCCGGTTACTGGACTCTGGCTTGGCTGATTACCTGATCCAGTTACTGAACTCTGGCTTGGCTGATTACCCGATCCGGTTACTGGACTCTGGCCTGGCTGATTACCCGATCCGGTTACTGGACTCTGGCTTGGCTGATTACCCGATCCGGTTACTGGACTCTGGCTTGGCTGATTACCCAATCTGGTTACTGGACTCTGGCTTGGCTGATTACCCGATCTGGTTACTGGACTCTGGCTTGGCTGATTACCTGATCTGGTTACTGGACTCTGGCTTGGCTGATTACCCGATCTGGTTACTGAACTCTGGCCTGGCTGATTACCCGATCCAGTTACTGGACTCTGGCTTGGCTGATTACCTGATCCGGTTACTGGACTCTGGCCTGGCTGATTACCCGATCCGGTTACTGGACTCTGGCTTGGCTGATTACCCGATCCGGTTACTGGACTCTGGCCTGGCTGATTACCCGATCCGGTTACTGAACTCTGGCCTGGCTGATTACCCGATCCGGTTACTGGACTCTGGCTTGGCTGATTACCCGATCCGGTTACTGGACTCTGGCTTCGCTGATTACCCGATCTGGTTACTGGACTCTGGCCTGGCTGATTACCCGATCCGGTTATTGGACTCTGGCCTGGCTGATTACCCGATCTGGTTACTGAACTCTGGCTTGGCTGATTACCCGATCCGGTTACTGGACTCTGGCTTGGCTGATTACCCGATCCGGTTACTGAACTCTGGCTTGGCTGATTACCCGATCCGGTTACTGGACTCTGGCCTGGCTGATTACCCGATCTGGTTACTGAACTCTGGCTTGGCTGATTACCCGATCCGGTTACTGAACTCTGGCTTGGCTGATTACCCGATCCGGTTACTGGACTCTGGCTTGGCTGATTACCCGATCTGGTTACTGGACTCTGGCTTGGCTGATTACCCGATCCGGTTACTGGACTCTGGCTTGGCTGATTACCCGATCCGGTTACTGGACTCTGGCCTGGCTGATTACCCGATCCGGTTACTGGACTCTGGCCTGGCTGATTACCCGATCCGGTTACTGAACTCTGGCTTGGCTGATTACCCGATCTGGTTACTGGACTCTGGCTTGGCTGATTACTCGATCCGGTTACTGGACTCTGGCTTGGCTGATTACCCGATCCGGTTACTGGACTCTGGCCTGGCTGATTACCCGATCCGGTTACTGGACTCTGGCCTGGCTGATTACCCGATCCGGTTACTGAACTCTGGCTTAGCTAATTACCCGATCCGGTTACTGAACTCTGGCCTGGCTGATTACCCGATCCGGTTACTGGACTCTGGCCTGGCTGATTACCCGATCCGGTTACTGGACTCTGGCCTGGCTGATTACCCGATCTGGTTACTGGACTCTGGCTTGGCTGATTACCTGATCCGGTTACTGGACTCTGGCCTGGCCGATTACCCGATCTGGTTACTGGACTCTGGCCTGGCTGATTACCCGATCCGGTTACTGGACTCTGGCTTGGCTGATTATCCGATCTGGTTACTGGACTCTGGCTTCGCTGATTACCCGATCCGGTTACTGGACTCTGGCCTGGCTGATTACCCGATCCGGTTACTGGACTCTGGCCTGGCTGATTACCCGATCCGGTTACTGGACTCTGGCCTGGCTGATTACCCGATCCGGTTACTGAACTCTGGCTTAGCTAATTACCCGATCCGGTTACTGAACTCTGGCCTGGCTGATTACCCGATCCGGTTACTGGACTCTGGCCTGGCTGATTACCCGATCCGGTTACTGGACTCTGGCCTGGCTGATTACCCGATCTGGTTACTGGACTCTGGCTTGGCTGATTACCTGATCCGGTTACTGGACTCTGGCCTGGCCGATTACCCGATCTGGTTACTGGACTCTGGCCTGGCTGATTACCCGATCCGGTTACTGGACTCTGGCTTGGCTGATTATCCGATCTGGTTACTGGACTCTGGCTTCGCTGATTACCCGATCCGGTTACTGGACTCTGGTTTGGCTGATTACCCGATCCGGTTACTGAACTCTGGCCTGGCTGATTACCCGATCCGGTTACTGGACTCTGGCTTGGCTGATTACCCGATCCGGTTACTGGACTCTGGCTTCGCTGATTACCCGATCTGGTTACTGGACTCTGGCCTGGCTGATTACCCGATCCGGTTACTGGACTCTGGCCTGGCTGATTACCCGATCTGGTTACTGAACTCTGGCTTGGCTGATTACCCGATCCGGTTACTGGACTCTGGCTTGGCTGATTACCCGATCTGGTTACTGGACTCTGGCTTGGCTGATTACCCGATCCGGTTACTGGACTCTGGCTTGGCTGATTACCCGATCCGGTTACTGGACTCTGGCCTGGCTGATTACCCGATCCGGTTACTGGACTCTGGCCTGGCTGATTACCCGATCCGGTTACTGAACTCTGGCTTGGCTGATTACCCGATCTGGTTACTGGACTCTGGCTTGGCTGATTACCCGATCCGGTTACTGGACTCTGGCTTGGCTGATTACCCGATCCGGTTACTGGACTCTGGCCTGGCTGATTACCCGATCCGGTTACTGGACTCTGGCCTGGCTGATTACCCGATCCGGTTACTGAACTCTGGCCTGGCTGATTACCCGATCCGGTTACTGGACTCTGGCCTGGCTGATTACCCGATCCGGTTACTGGACTCTGGCATGGCTGATTACCCGATCTGGTTACTGGACTCTGGCTTGGCTGATTACCTGATCCGGTTACTGGACTCTGGCCTGGCCGATTACCCGATCTGGTTACTGGACTCTGGCTTCGCTGATTACCCGATCTGGTTACTGGACTCTGGCTTGGCTGATTACCCGATCCGGTTACTGGACTCTGGCTATGCTTTGACTTACTCTAATTACCCTTTTATTTTTATGAATAAACACGTGTGACTCTACTGTACTTCCCATCTTACTTCCCAATAGGGCTGTACCATCCCCATTATCCCATCCCCCATGCATACCTTAATGGGGGTGTAAATACCTAAAATTCTTCTATTACTGTCAGTCAAGTGTCAAAAGACTGCAAGCGCAATCAGCACCAGCTCTGGAAGCTGACAAGGGAGCAGCTGTGACAGTGGAGAGGAACGCCTCACACTTCAAGCTTTGTTATCAAAGTAAGAAATAATTCTTGGTTGTCCCCTAAATCCTGCACAGTTAAGCATAAAATAATAATTTTCTTGTCCAACCATGACCGGTACTCTTTATTGGACTTCTCCATCCACACCTATCAGTTTAGTTCTAGACAACTGTCAGGATTTTCCACCCCTTCCTGCAAATACCAGAATAAAACCCCCCACTTTCTAGCGGCTGTATCTCCCAATGATTCTACATTACGGGGATCCATCACTGGAGGAAGACACCAGTATCTGTGGAATGGCAGCAATGGTTAGCCGGGACTGTGAGTGGTGGTGGGGATTCCTCGCCACTGAAGATACAAAAAGATATCACAAACCTCGCGGTCCAATCCGGCGGTCACAACGCTGATCAGTCCGGAGGCTTGATCGATGGTGAACATATTAGGGGTTGGTAAAGCGGGATCCTGATTTGTGATAGAGTAGGCGACAATTCCGTTATCCGTGTCCTTGGTGTCATCGGCGTCTGTTGCTGTGATATTCATCACAGGAGTCCCTAAAGGGGGAGGAGACATGACCTGTGAAGGACTAAACTTCAGTCCTAGAAGCTACCCCTTAACCATTAACCTCTAATACCTCCCACAAATGACGCGACAAGGTGGTGGAGTAAATGGCCTTGTCGGCCTTTTATTAATAAAATATAAAACCAATAAATAACATTTTTTATAAATAACTTTTAAATAACTTTTAATAATAACTTCACGGAATTATTGGAGTCTAGGAGGGGAATTCACCCACAGGTCACTGCATAGGAACTCTTAAACTTTTTAAGGCCTCCAGTCGCTAACCCCAGACTGTGAGACAGTACCCAACCTTCTCAGTGACCAAACTTTTTCCCTTCCTGGTTAACCCCTCGTAACCGGAAGGTACATAAAACAGCCCATATTATATATGGGTACAAACCGTGTAAACTCTCCATACCATCAATCTCCTCCTCCTCACAGACCCAAACCACTGCCACACTAAAACAACGTCCCCTATTGCCATAACCTCAGGGAAGGTGGGTGGGAATCTTCTTCCCCGACGCTCTCCACTGACGTCACTTCCCCCCTTCTTCTCTCTACATTTCCTTCTGCCTCCTCCTCTGCTCCAGCCCCTCCCTTATCCTTAAAGGGGAAAGCGACCAGCGTAAACAGCGTGACTGTGCAGTCCACACAAGTCATGCTGTCCCTGCGCTGATCCCCTGCTCCTCTCTGCTCCGGGACCTTCTTTACAATGGAAGTATCCGGAGCAGGGTTGTCAACCGTTGGTAACTTTACAGACAATTTGTAAAGATCAGTGATATTTTTAACTGTCAGTAAATATCAGGGCTGATCATTTGTCACGCTGTGTTGTCTTATTAAGTGTAAACCCGGCATATCACTTGATATGGGTATTGTCAATGTTTCCATATTGTGTTTAAATATCAATTGTCTTAGGTGTTAATAGTTCTGTCAGTTTCTAGGTTGTCAGTAAAAAAATATGCTCCGTCAGTAAATGTTCCATGTTTTGTCAGTAAAAAATGCTGCAGGAAGTTGGCATCACTGATCCGGAGGGAGTGCCCATAGGGAGTGCAGCTTCACTAAAGTCATCACATGACAAACCCGGGAAAATTATTTGATGAAATGGTTCCTGCCCGGCCTATGGCCAAATGACGCCGGGACCGGCCTCTCATATAACGTCCTCTCAGGTCACGCCCCGGACCACCGGACACAGCCAATGACTGATCACTGTACCGGCCCACTGCCAGCGCCATGTGACCGCTGTAACCAATCACAGCAGATCACATGACAGTTGTAAACAATGGATGGCTTCCATTCATACCATCCATTGCATACAATTGTGTTGCTAGCTGTGATTGGCTACAGTGATCACATGGTACAGACTGGGCCAATCACAACTAATCACAAAACAAAACAACCTGAATAAACTGATTTTCATTCAATAAAATGCTTGCTTATATGTAATTCACTGCTATATGCAAACATAATATGTAAAAAAAATAAAAAAGAATTCTTCATTTTCCAACAAATGATGACGAAAAATTACAATTGAAAAAATGTGCCATTCCATCTACTTTCCAAAAATAATTATTTGTATTTGGGGGGTATTTGTACTGTCCTGGCGTTTTCCGGCCTCAATAAATTAGATCGGCCGTCAGGATTGATCGATTGCCAGATATATTTTCCATAGTTTGTGGACTTTTCTACAGACTAATATACACTGATTTGGGTTATTTTCACCAAAGAAATGGAGCAGAATACATTTTGGCCAAAACCTATGAAGAAAGATTATTCATTTGCAAAATTTTATAACAGAAATGAAGAAAAACACTTTTTTTTTTTCAAATTTTTGGCCCTTTTTAATTTATTCAGCAAATACAATAATACCTTGGATTGCGAGTAACGCAGTTTACGAGCGTTTCGAAATACGAGCTATTATTTAAAAAAAATAGTGACTCAGTTTGCGAGTGTTGTCTCGCAAGACGAGCAGGATTCAAGCCAATGGGGTGTGCAGTACCATATTTAGCCAGAGGTTTGGGAGGGCGCCGGTGACACTCGGAGCCGCTCGGAGACACTCGGAAAAACACTCCGTTCCGACTGTCTCTGAGCCTCTCCGAGTGTCTTTGAGTGCATCCGAGCGGCTCCGAGTGTCTCCGGAGCCCCCACACCTCTGGCCGCATGCGGTATTGCATACCATAGCAGTCACTGTGGAACGAATTATCTGAGTTTCCATTGATTCCTATGGGGAAACTCGCTTTGATATACGAGTGCTTTGGATTACAAGCATTCTTCTGGAACGTATTATGTTTGTAATCCAAGGTACTACTGTAATAAAAACCCCAGTGGTGATTAACCACTTCAGCTCTTGAAGGTTTTACCCCCTTTCATGACCAGGCCATTTTTTGCGATATGGCACTGCGTTAATTTACCTGACAATTGCGCGGTCGTGAGACGATGTACCCAAATAAAATTGATGTTCTTTTTTTCACCACAAATAGAGATTTCTTTCGGTGGTATTTGATCACCTCTGCGTTTTTTATTTTTTGCGCTTTAAACAAATAAATGACCAACAATTTTGAAAAAAAAAACTGAGAATTTATTCTCAAATACTTACCGTGATTTTCATTTCCTGATGGACTCCATGGCAGCCTACATGTGGGAAATAACTAGCCTGACCACGCGGGGTGGGTATGCTGAACAAAAAAGATTTCATTTGCCCCGTCAACCGACATGATTCTTAAACCAAAATTCACAGAAGATAGAGACGCAGGCTCTATACAATAATGGGACATAAAGCTATTAATGGAGGCCCAGGAAGTTGCTTTGCAGATGACTTCTGGAGCCACATGCCGGGCTGCTGCCCATGAAGCCGCCATACCCCTGGTGGAATGTGCCGTCACCGCCTCTGGAGGAGCCAAGCCCTTAGCTCTATAAGCCTACTGAATGGACTGGACGATCCAGGCCGCAATTGTTCTGGTTGAAGCTTGCTTCCCTTTGTTACTGGAAGGTATTCCTTCAGCATTTCGCCAATATCCAGAGGATAAGCCTCGGTAGACCCTGGAGACCTGAATGTAGGCAGGACGATTTCTTGGTTCTCATGGAACACTGAAGTGACTTCCGGACTTGAGCCAAGCATCGGGATGAGGACCACCAGGTCCGGGAAAAAAAGTCAGGAATGGTTCCTCATGACCCAAGGTACCGATCTCCGAGACCCTCTTGGCTGAAGTGATAGCGACCAAGAAGGCGACTTTTGCAGAAAGGTCTCTGATAGAAAGTGGGGTAGAGCCCGTGACACTGTGTCCAGACAATGAGTCAAGAACGAGGGGAAGATCCCATTTGGGGAATCTTGGTCTCCTTTGGGGCCTGAGTCCCCAGGAAAGAACTGTCAGATTAGTGGGTGAACAGCCCATGATGTTCCGGAGAAGGTCAATAAAGCTGAGATGTGGACTCTAAGAGAGCTGATGGACAGAGATAGATCTTTTTGCAGGATTAAAGAAAACTAAGGATATCTGGGATCTCTGGATCCCTAAATGATCTGCCCGTAGAGGATAAAAATTCGACAAACTTGGCCCATATTCTCTTGTATACTTTATTCGTGCTCGCCTTTCTTGAGCTCATGAGGGTAGAAATCACTCTTGAAGCACACCTGAGAGATTCCAGCCTCTCCCCAGACGACGTCATTATATGACGAAATGCGCGTCGGGAGGAGCTGACGTGATGATGTCTCGCGTGCTGTGTTCGAGGGATGGGTGTCCGTACAAGCCGGCTGGCTGAATTGTTTTTACTGCTCTAATACATTGTAAGTAGCTTTCTTTTATTTTAATAAATGATGCATAAACAGTGTTACGCTATGGTGATCCTTTTTTATTCTGGGAACATCTGAATATCACCGTATTCTATCCGGTCATGGTCTTTGGCTGATGAGTTTGGCAATCCCATGCTGACCTCCTAGAAGGGTTTCTCCTGGAGATTTCCTGTATCCCCATATTGGATAAAGGCCCTGGCCGGGTATAGGTCGCAAGCATAATTAGCTTGCCATCTGGTAAGCGAGCATTTTTCTTATCACTGGTGGTGCGGTGGAGGACGAAATTTAAATATTTTGGACTACATTACAATTTCTGTTACTTTCTATTCACCTATATGGATTTTTTGTCATCAATTTGATTAATATTGGTTCATGTCACTTGGTTTTCTCACTGTGGAATTAAGAAGATGGACTTTTTAGTTCTAATTTATTTGTTTTAATTTGACATATATTTATATTATTGATCATTTTTTACATCATTTCTACTGGTCTTCACTGTATAATCTTAATTTTTGGTGGGTTTAGAGCTGCTTCGTTCTGATTTATCTCCCTCTCAAGAACCAGACCATCAGTCTCAGTAATGCCGGACATGGGTGCAGGACTGCCCCCTGAGAAAGAAGGTCCGACCTGAGAGGGAGAGGCACCGGGTCCCGGAAACTGAGCTGGGTCAGGAGGGGAACCATGGCCTGTTCGGCCAGTAAGGCACAATTACTGCCACCTCGAACGCTTCTGCTTAGAGTCTCCATAAGAACTTGAGGATGATCGGGAGTGGGGGAAAGGCGTATGCCCTCTTGAAATTCCACTGATCTGTCAAGGCATCTATTCTGAAGGCCTGACTGCAACAGATTCAAGTGTAGTACTTCCCGACCTTGAAGTTGCAGGGGGGCGCAAATAGATCCACTTCGGAGTCGACTTCCAGGGACAGGATCCACTCGAACTTTTGCACATGAAGAGACCACTCATTGTTGTCCAACTGTGTGTGGGACAGGAAGTCCGCCTGGACGTTCTGGGCTCCGGGGATGAAGACTGCCGAAATAGTGGCCAGGTTTTTCTGGGCCCAAAACATAATGGATTTGACCTCTTGGAGAAGGGTGGTGTCAGGGCTGGGCTCAGCCCTTCCTTCTCTGAGCTGGCCGCTCAGCTGTCAGCCAATTGCCAGCTCCTATCTCTCTCCACTCAGCTGTTGATGATCCTGCTCGTCAATCCTGCCTACTTAAGTTGTCCAGTCCCGAGGAGCTCTGCCTTTGCCTTGGTCAACATCACAAGAAACTCTCCTGCATTCCTGTTTAAAGACTGGCTTTGCTGACATCCCTTCTGACTACAGATCCTGCTTGCTGTTCCACTACTTTGATCCCTGACTTCTGCTTGGCTGACTATCCATTCCGGTTACTGAACTTTGGCTATGTTTTGACTACGTTTGTTCTTTTTACTTTTATTATTAAACAAGTGTGATTTAACTGTACTTCTGTCTCGGTCTGATTTCATGGTTTCTGACAGGTGCAGCTCAGAGTGCCCCTTGTCCCCTCGCATAGGAGACCGCTGTGATTTTGTCTATCTTTAGAACCACTGACTCCCCTTTCAGGAGATGAGAAAAGGCTTGAAGGGCACACCAGGCCGCCCGAAGTTCCAGGACGTTTAAACCCGGATTGTGAAGACGAGCATCCGACTTGCCTTGTGCAAGTTCTGACCTGCAGAGGGCTCCCCATCCAGCACCGCTGGCGTCGGCCGTATCCATAAACCCATGAGACGGGGGCAATGGAGTGTCAGGTGAGCAAATTTTTGCACTAGAGCCACCACAAGAGGCTGTTCCTCATTGCAGATGTTATACGAATGGACTGATTCATGTCCCTGGAATTCCATTGCAGAAGGAACCCTGTCTCCACAGAGACCACTTGACTATGGAGGTCGTGGAGACCATTGTGCCGATAATCCTTAGGCACTCTGTAGCCCTCAGGCGTGAGGAGTTCAAAGCCTGAAAGATTCTCTCTTGGATAACTGAAATTTTCTCCACAGGAAGAGAGAAATGTCTTCCACTGTGTCGGACTGGGCACCCAAGTAGATCAGTTGCTGGACTGGTACTAGATGGCTTTTCTCCAGGTTTAGGAGCCACCCGAAGTCGATCAGTGTGGAGATCCTTGTGGATCAACAATTGCTCCTTGTCCTGGCACAGCAGCAGAAGGTTGTCCAGGTAATGGTACAAGCGTATCCCTCCTGTTCTGATGAGGACCACCATGGCCAGTAGAACCTTTAAAAACACTTGAGGTGAGGTTGTCAGTCCGAAAGGGAGGCAGGTAAACTGCAGATGTTCTTGCCTGATTGTTCTTGGATGGTAGACAGGGTCTCCATTTTGACCCTTTTGAACTTTATGAATTTGTTGAGGTAAGTTAAATCAATCACTAGACGCCATGAACCGTTTTTCTTCTGAACTAAGAAGAGAGTTTAGTACACCCCCTGGAGCTTTTCGTCCTTTGGGACCGGCACCATCACTTCCTGCGTTTTCAGCGAATCCACATAGGAAAGTATCATCTGCTTCTTTTCTTCTGACCATGGAAGCAGGGTGGAAATATATCTGGGGGGAGGAAAACTGGTGAAGGACCATGTATGGCCTGAGGATACTATCTTGATGGTCCAGTAATCCGAGATTGATGCCACCCAGACGTGCCGGAAAAGAAGCAAATGAGCCCCTACCTGACCCGCCTGGGCGGGCCCAATCTCAAAATGACTTAGCCGGCTCACGTCCACTGGATGTCTGGCTTTTAGTGGACTTCCGAAAGGGAGCTTGCCCTCTGTTCCAATTCCTTCTGATGTCCCGTCCGGGCCTGTAAGAGCGTGCTTCCCTTGAACACTCGGTACTGCATCTTCTAAATTGAGGTCTCTTCTGACTGAACAGACACCTATACTGAGACAGGAAGCCTGACTTCCCACCGGTGGCCCGGGTTTTAGCACTGTCCAGCCTGTTACCAAATAGCCAGGAGCCTTCAAAGGGGATCCTACACCAGGCTTGTTTAGACGCCTGCGACCCAAGGCCGTAACCACAGGGCCCACTTAGCCGTGGCCGAAGACAACATAGTCCGGGCCAGCAGACGGCTAAGGTCGATAGAAGCCTCCCCTAGAAAGGCCGCTGCCAGCTTCAGCTCCTGAACTGCTGAGCCTGTGGCTAACTCTTCTGAAACCCCTCTGAGTACGGAGTCCACATTCCCTGTCCAGGATTCCATAGCCTTGGACATAGCAGCTAGGGCCAGGGCGGGTTTGCAAGCCATAACGGCTAGCCAGTAGATTCTCTTGAGGTCTTGGTCTATCCTTCTCTCAAGACCGTCTTTAAAAGACACTGCATCATCCAGAGGAAGAGTGACGTGTTTTGCTGGAGGCATTAGTGCTGCATTCACGAGGGGAGCGTTTTCCAGATGTTTCACTTCCTCTGCCTTAAAGGGATATAACCTGGAGGTTTTGCATTACATAGAAGCTTTCATGTCTATTTTGCTCCATTCTTCGTCAAAGACATCCTTCAATTCTGAAAGGAGCGGAAAGTTAGAACGTTCTTTCCCCAAGTGTTTAAAAAATTCCTTTGTTTAGCCTCTTTGACCGCTTTGACAAGCGAAGGAACAAAATGGAAACCCCCGGCAAACTCCTCTCCTAACTCGCTGTCCAAAGATCCGGGAGAAGCATCGTAGGGCTGGGATGGGCCTGGATCCTCCTGGGCCTCGTCAGCCAGGGAGCCAGATAGTGTGGTGGACTGGCTCCGCGTATGAGTTGTACCCCACTCTTTTAGGGACTGTTGGACCACGAGCTTCACAAGAGACTCCATCTGTTAGTCTCTTTTTCTCCAGCCGCCTGGGCCAAACATGGGTCACATAGTGACTTGCCCTCCGGAACTCCTGTTCCACATCCCTAGAAGGCTCTGCGATCAGAACGGCTGTCATGGCGGTGGGTGTGGTGATTGGAGGAGGAATGGGAATATCTCCTCTGATTGGAGGAGGAATGGGAACATCTACTCTGATTGGAGGAGGAATGGGAACATCTCCTCTGATTGGAGGAGGAATGGGAACATCTCCTCTGATTGGAGGAGAAATGGGAACATCTACTCTGATTGGAGGAGGAATGGGAACATCTCCTCTGATTGGAGGAGGAATGGGAACATCTCCTCTGATTGGAGGAGGAATGGGAACATCTCCTCTGATTGGAGGAGGAATGGGAATATCTCCTCTGATTGGAGGAGGAATGGGAACATCTCCAGTGATTGGAGGAGGAATGGGAACATCTCCAGTGATTGGAGGAGGAATGGGAATATCTCCTCTGATTGGAGGAGGAATGGGAACATCTCCACTGATTGAAGGAGGAATGGGAACATCTCCAGTGATTGGAGGAGGAATGGGAACATCTTTTCTGATTGGAGGAGGAATGGGAACATCTCCAGTGATTGGAGGAGGAATGGGAACATCTCCTCTGATTGGAGGAGGAATGGGAACATCTGCAGTGATTGGAGGAGGAATGGGAACATCTCCTCTGATTGGAGGAGGAATGGGAACATCTCCAGTGATTGGAGGAGGAATGGGAACATCTACTCTGATTGGAGGAGGAATGGGAACATATCCAGTGATTGGAGGAGGAATGGGAACATCTACTCTGATTGGAGGAGGAATGGGAACATATCCAGTGATTGGAGGAGGAATGGGAACATCTCCTCTGATTGGAGGATGAATGGGAACATCTCCAGTGATTGGAGGAGGAATGGGAACATCTACTCTGATTGGAGGAGGAATGGGAACATCTACTCTGATTGGAGGAGGAATGGGAACATCTCCAGTGATTGGAGGAGGAATAGGAACATCTACTCTGCTGTTGGGTCCTAGACGGAGAATCACGTCGGGACCTGGAAGACGAATTGTGATGTTGTGGCCTGGCAAGGTCTCTGTCGTCCTGAACCATGATTTGGAGGTCTGATCTGGAAGGGCTGAAGAGGATAAAAAACAAAAAGGAGGGGGGGGGGGGCGAGATTTGGTGTTAAACGAATTCTCAACCAACAGGAAGGAATCTCAGCCCCACCCCCTCATCCGCACATACCTTGTGCGAGAGGGCTGGCCGCACAAAGGCGATGACCTGTCCATGACTTCTGGAGGGGACGTCAAAAAACTTAAGGTAGTAAACGCATGGGATTGCGGCAATATGCAGATATCGCTTAGAGCCAACTGCGGAGTTAATAAATCAAAAGCAACACAGTAATGAAAAGAAAAAACATAAAATCTATAAATGTACCCCCCATTTTTTATTTTTTTATATATACAGTGGGGATGGAAAGTATTCAAAACCCCTTACATTTTTCACTCTGTTATATTCAGTTTTTTTTTTAATAAATCTGCAAAAATGTCAACAATTCTGTGTTTTTCTGTCAATATGGGGTGCTGTGTGTACAATATGGGGTGCTGTGTGTACACTATGGGGTGCTGTGTGTACACTATGGGGTGCTGTGTGTACACTATGGGGTGCTGTGTGTACACTATGGGGTGCTGTGTGTACAATATGAGGTGCTGTGTGTACAATATGGGGTGCTGTGTGTACAATATGGGGTGCTGTGTGTACACTATGGGGTGCTGTGTGTACAATATGGGGTGCTGTGTGTACAATATGAGGTGCTGTGTGTACAATATGGGGTGCTGTGTGTACAATATGGGGTGCTGTGTACAATATGGGGTGCTGTGTGTACAATATGGGGTGATGAGTGTACAATATGGGGTGCTGTGTGTACAATATGGGGTGATGTGTGTACAATATGGGGTGCTGTGTGTACAATATGGGGGGCTGTGTGTACAATATGGGGTGCTGTGTGTACAATATGGGGTGCTGTGTGTACAATATGGGGTGCTGTGTACAATATGGGGTGCTGTGTGTACAATATGGAGTGCTGTGTGTACAATATGAGGTGCTGTGTACAATATGGGGTGCTGTGTGTACAATATGGGGGGCTGTGTGTACAATATGGGGTGCCGTGTGCACAATATGGGGTGCTGTGTGTACAATATGGGGTGCTGTGTGTACAATATGGAGTGCTGTGTGTACAATATGAGGTGCTGTGTGTACAATATGGGGTGCTGTGTGTACTATATGGGGTGCTGTGTATACAATATGAGGTGCTGTGTGTACAATATGAGGTGCTGTGTGTACTATATGGGGGGCTGTGTGTACAATATGAGGTGTTGTGTGTACTATATGGGGGGCTGTGTGTACAATATGAGGTGTTGTGTGTACAATATGGGGTGCTGTGTGTACAATATGGGGTGCTGTGTGTACAATATGGGGTGCTGTGTGTATAATATGGGGTGCTGTGTGTACAATATGGGGTGCTGTGTGTACAATATGGGGTGCTGTGTGTACAATATGAGGTGCTGTGTGTACAATATGTGGTGCTGTGTGTACAATATGGGGTGCTGTGTGTACAATATGGAGTGCTGTGTGTACAATATGGGGTGCTGTGTGTACAATATGGGGTGCTGTGTACAATATGGGGTGCTGTGTGTACAATATGGGGTGATGAGTGTACAATATGGGGTGCTGTGTGTACAATATGGGGTGATGAGTGTACAATATGGGGTGCTGTGTGTACAATATGGGGTGATGTGTGTACAATATGGGGTGCTGTGTGTACAATATGGGGGGCTGTGTGTACAATATGGGGTGCTGTGTGTACAATATGGGGTGCTGTGTGTACAATATGGGGTGCTGTGTACAATATGGGGTGCTGTGTGTACAATATGGAGTGCTGTGTGTACAATATGAGGTGCTGTGTACAATATGGGGTGCTGTGTGTACAATATGGGGGGCTGTGTGTACAATATGGGGTGCCGTGTGCACAATATGGGGTGCTGTGTGTACAATATGGGGTGCTGTGTGTACAATATGGAGTGCTGTGTGTACAATATGAGGTGCTGTGTGTACAATATGGGGTGCTGTGTGTACTATATGGGGTGCTTTGTATACAATATGAGGTGCTGTGTGTACAATATGAGGTGCTGTGTGTACTATATGGGGGGCTGTGTGTACAATATGAGGTGTTGTGTGTACTATATGGGGGGCTGTGTGTACAATATGAGGTGTTGTGTGTACAATATGGGGTGCTGTGTGTACAATATGGGGTGCTGTGTGTACACTATGGGGTGCTGTGTGTACAATATGGGGTGCTGTGTGTACAATATGAGGTGCTGTGTGTACAATATGGGGTGCTGTGTGTACAATATGGGGTGCTGTGTGTACAATATGGAGTGCTGTGTGTACAATATGGGGTGCTGTGTGTACAATATGGGGTGCTGTGTACAATATGGGGTGCTGTGTGTACAATATGGGGTGATGAGTGTACAATATGGGGTGCTGTGTGTACAATATGGGGTGATGTGTGTACAATATGGGGTGCTGTGTGTACAATATGGGGGGCTGTGTGTACAATATGGGGTGCTGTGTGTACAATATGGGGTGCTGTGTGTACAATATGGGGTGCTGTGTACAATATGGGGTGCTGTGTGTACAATATGGAGTGCTGTGTGTACAATATGAGGTGCTGTGTACAATATGGGGTGCTGTGTGTACAATATGGGGGGCTGTGTGTACAATATGGGGTGCCGTGTGCACAATATGGGGTGCTGTGTGTACAATATGGGGTGCTGTGTGTACAATATGGAGTGCTGTGTGTACAATATGAGGTGCTGTGTGTACTATATGGGGTGCTGTGTATACAATATGAGGTGCTGTGTGTACAATATGAGGTGCTGTGTGTACTATATGGGGGGCTGTGTGTACAATATGAGGTGTTGTGTGTACTATATGGGGGGCTGTGTGTACAATATGAGGTGTTGTGTGTACAATATGGGGTGCTGTGTGTACAATATGGGGTGCTGTGTGTACACTATGGGGTGCTGTGTGTACAATATGGGGTGCTGTGTGTACAATATGAGGTGCTGTGTGTACAATATGGGGTGCTGTGTGTACAATATGGGGTGCTGTGTGTACAATATGGAGTGCTGTGTGTACAATATGGGGTGCTGTGTGTACAATATGGGGTGCTGTGTACAATATGGGGTGCTGTGTGTACAATATGGGGTGATGAGTGTACAATATGGGGTGCTGTGTGTACAATATGGGGTGATGTGTGTACAATATGGGGTGCTGTGTGTACAATATGGGGGGCTGTGTGTACAATATGGGGTGCTGTGTGTACAATATGGGGTGCTGTGTGTACAATATGGGGTGCTGTGTACAATATGGGGTGCTGTGTGTACAATATGGAGTGCTGTGTGTACAATATGAGGTGCTGTGTACAATATGGGGTGCTGTGTGTACAATATGGGGGGCTGTGTGTACAATATGGGGTGCCGTGTGCACAATATGGGGTGCTGTGTGTACAATATGGGGTGCTGTGTGTACAATATGGAGTGCTGTGTGTACAATATGAGGTGCTGTGTGTACAATATGGGGTGCTGTGTGTACAATATGAGGTGCTGTGTGTACAATATGAGGTGCTGTGTGTACTATATGGGGGGCTGTGTGTACAATATGAGGTGTTGTGTGTACAATATGGGGGGCTGTGTGTACAATATGGGGGGCTGTGTGTACAATATGGGGTGTTGTGAGTACAATATGGGGTGCTGTGTGTACAATATGAGGTGCTGTGTGTACAATATGAGGTGCTGTGTGTACAATATGGGGTGCTGTGAGTACAATATGGGGTGCTGTGTGTACAATATGAGGTGCTCTGTGTACAATATGAGGTGCTGTGTGTACAATATGGGGTGCTGTGTGTACAATATGGGGTGCTGTGTGTACAATATGGGGTGCTGTGTGTACAATATGGAGTGCTGTGTGTACAATATGGGGTGCTGTGTGTATAATATGGGGTGCTGTGTGTACAATATGGGGTGCTGTGTGTATAATATGAGGTCTTTTGTGTACAATATGGGGTGCTGTGTGTATAATATGGGGTGCTGTGTGTACAATATGGGGTGCTGGGTGTACAATATGAGGTGTTGTGTGTACAATATGGTGCGCTGCGTGTACAATATGGGGCGCTGTGTGTACAATATGGGGTGCTGTGTGTACAATATGGGGGGCTGCGTGTACAATATGAGGTGATGTGTGTACAATATGGAGTGCTGTGTGTACAATATGGGGGGCTGTGTGTACAATATGGGGGGCTGTGTGTACAATATGGGGGGCTGCGTGTACAATATGGGGTGCTGTGTGTACAATATGGGGGGCTGTGTGTACAATATGGGGGGCTGTGTGTATAATATGAGGTGCTGTGTGTACAATATGAGGTGCTGTGTGTACAATATGGGGGGCTGTGTGTATAATATGAGGTGCTGTGTGTACAATATGGGGGGCTGTGTGTACAATATGGGGGGCTGCGTGTACAATATGGGGTGCTGTGTGTACAATATGGGGGGCTGTGTGTACAATATGGGGGGCTGTGTGTATAATATGAGGTGCTGTGTGTACAATATGGGGTGCTGTGTGTACAATATGAGGTGCTGTGTGTACAATATGGGGGGCTGTGTGTACAATATGGGGTGCTGTGTGTACAATATGAGGTGCTGTGTGTACAATATGGGGTGCTGTGTGTACAATATGGGGTGCTGTGTGTACAATATGGGGTGTTGTGTGTACAATATGGGGGGCTGTGTGTACAATATGGGGGGCTGTGTGTACAATATGGGGTGTTGTGAGTACAATATGGGGTGCTGTGTGTACAATATGAGGTGCTGTGTGTACAATATGAGGTGCTGTGTGTACAATATGGGGTGCTGTGAGTACAATATGGGGTGCTGTGTGTACAATATGAGGTGCTCTGTGTACAATATGAGGTGCTGTGTGTACAATATGGGGTGCTGTGTGTACAATATGGGGTGCTGTGTGTACAATATGGGGTGCTGTGTGTACAATATGGAGTGCTGTGTGTACAATATGGGGTGCTGTGTGTATAATATGGGGTGCTGTGTGTACAATATGGGGTGCTGTGTGTATAATATGAGGTCTTTTGTGTACAATATGGGGTGCTGTGTGTATAATATGGGGTGCTGTGTGTACAATATGGGGTGCTGGGTGTACAATATGAGGTGTTGTGTGTACAATATGGTGCGCTGCGTGTACAATATGGGGCGCTGTGTGTACAATATGGGGTGCTGTGTGTACAATATGGGGGGCTGCGTGTACAATATGGGGTGCTGCGTGTACAATATGAGGTGATGTGTGTACAATATGGAGTGCTGTGTGTACAATATGGGGGGCTGCGTGTACAATATGGGGTGCTGCGTGTACAATATGGGGTGCTGTGTGTACAATATGGGGGGCTGTGTGTACAATATGGGGTGCTGTGTGTACAATATGAGGTGCTGTGTGTACAATATGGGGGGGCTGTGTGTATAATATGAGGTGCTGTGTGTACAATATGGGGGGCTGTGTACAATATGGGGGGCTGCGTGTACAATATGGGGGGCTGTGTGTACAATATGGGGGGCTGTGTGTACAATATGGGGGGCTGTGTGTATAATATGAGGTGCTGTGTGTACAATAGGGGGTGCTGTGTGTACAATATGAGGTGCTGTGTGTACAATATGGGGGGCTGTGTGTACAATATGGGGTGCTGTGTGTACAATATGAGGTGCTGTGTGTACAATATGGGGTGCTGTGTGTACAATATGGGGTGCTGTGTGTACAATATGGGGTGTTGTGTGTACAATATGGGGGGCTGTGTGTACAATATGGGGGGCTGTGTGTACAATATGGGGTGCTGTGTACAATATGGGGTGCTGTGTGTACAATATGGAGTGCTGTGTGTACAATATGAGGTGCTGTGTACAATATGGGGTGCTGTGTGTACAATATGGGGGGCTGTGTGTACAATATGGGGTGCCGTGTGCACAATATGGGGTGCTGTGTGTACAATATGGGGTGCTGTGTGTACAATATGGAGTGCTGTGTGTACAATATGAGGTGCTGTGTGTACAATATGGGGTGCTGTGTGTACAATATGAGGTGCTGTGTGTACAATATGAGGTGCTGTGTGTACTATATGGGGGGCTGTGTGTACAATATGAGGTGTTGTGTGTACTATATGGGGGGCTGTGTGTACAATATGAGGTGTTGTGTGTACAATATGGGGTGCTGTGTGTACAATATGGGGCGCTGTGTGTACAATATGGGGCGCTGTGTGTACAATATGGAGTGCTGTGTGTACAATATGGGGTGTTGTGTGTATAATATGGGGTGCTGTGTGTACAATATGAGGTGCTGTGTGTACAATATGGAGTGCTGTGTGTACAATATGGGGTGTTGTGTGTATAATATGGGGTGCTGTGTGTACAATATGAGGTGCTGTGTGTACAATATGGAGTGCTGTGTGTACAATATGGGGTGCTGTGTGTATAATATGGGGTGCTGTGTGTACAATATGGGGTGCTGTGTGTATAATATGAGGTCTTTTGTGTACAATATGGGGTGCTGTGTGTATAATATGGGGTGCTGTGTGTACAATATGGGGTGCTGGGTGTACAATATGAGGTGTTGTGTGTACAATATGGTGCGCTGCGTGTACAATATGGGGCGCTGTGTGTACAATATGGGGTGCTGTGTGTACAATATGGGGGGCTGCGTGTACAATATGAGGTGATGTGTGTACAATATGGAGTGCTGTGTGTACAATATGGGGGGCTGTGTGTACAATATGGGGGGCTGTGTGTACAATATGGGGGGCTGCGTGTACAATATGGGGTGCTGTGTGTACAATATGGGGGGCTGTGTGTACAATATGGGGGGCTGTGTGTATAATATGAGGTGCTGTGTGTACAATATGAGGTGCTGTGTGTACAATATGGGGGGCTGTGTGTATAATATGAGGTGCTGTGTGTACAATATGGGGGGCTGTGTGTACAATATGGGGGGCTGCGTGTACAATATGGGGTGCTGTGTGTACAATATGGGGGGCTGTGTGTACAATATGGGGGGCTGTGTGTATAATATGAGGTGCTGTGTGTACAATATGGGGTGCTGTGTGTACAATATGAGGTGCTGTGTGTACAATATGGGGGGCTGTGTGTACAATATGGGGTGCTGTGTGTACAATATGAGGTGCTGTGTGTACAATATGGGGTGCTGTGTGTACAATATGGGGTGCTGTGTGTACAATATGGGGTGTTGTGTGTACAATATGGGGGGCTGTGTGTACAATATGGGGGGCTGTGTGTACAATATGGGGTGTTGTGAGTACAATATGGGGTGCTGTGTGTACAATATGAGGTGCTGTGTGTACAATATGAGGTGCTGTGTGTACAATATGGGGTGCTGTGAGTACAATATGGGGTGCTGTGTGTACAATATGAGGTGCTGTGTGTACAATATGAGGTGCTGTGTGTACAATATGGGGTGCTGTGTGTACAATATGGGGTGCTGTGTGTACAATATGGGGTGCTGTGTGTACAATATGGAGTGCTGTGTGTACAATATGGGGTGCTGTGTGTATAATATGGGGTGCTGTGTGTACAATATGGGGTGCTGTGTGTATAATATGAGGTCTTTTGTGTACAATATGGGGTGCTGTGTGTATAATATGGGGTGCTGTGTGTACAATATGGGGTGCTGGGTGTACAATATGAGGTGTTGTGTGTACAATATGGTGCGCTGCGTGTACAATATGGGGCGCTGTGTGTACAATATGGGGTGCTGTGTGTACAATATGGGGGGCTGCGTGTACAATATGGGGTGCTGCGTGTACAATATGAGGTGATGTGTGTACAATATGGAGTGCTGTGTGTACAATATGGGGGGCTGCGTGTACAATATGGGGTGCTGCGTGTACAATATGGGGTGCTGTGTGTACAATATGGGGTGCTGTGTGTACAATATGGGGTGCTGTGTGTACAATATGGGGGGCTGTGTGTACAATATGGGGTGCTGTGTGTACAATATGGGGGGCTGTGTGTACAATATGGGGTGTTGTGAGTACAATATGGGGTGCTGTGTGTACAATATGAGGTGCTGTGTGTACAATATGGGGTGCTGTGTGTACAATATGAGGTGCTGTGTGTACAATATGAGGTGCTGTGTGTACAATATGGGGGGCTGTGAGTACAATATGGGGTGCTGTGTGTACAATATGAGGTGCTGTGTGTACAATATGAGGTGCTGTGAGTACAATATGGGGTGCTGTGTGTACAATATGGGGTGCTGTGTGTACAATATGGAGTGCTGTGTGTACAATATGGGGAGCTGTGTGTACAATATGGGGTGCTGTGTGTACAATATGGGGTGCTGTGTGTACAATATGGGGCGCTGTGTGTACAATATGGGGCGCTGTGTGTACAATATGGGGTGCTGTGTGTACAGTATGGGGTGCTGTGTCTACAATATGGGGTGCTGTGTGTACAATATGGGGGGCTGTGTGTACAATATGAGGTGCTGTGTGTATAATATGAGGGGCTGTGTGTACAATATGGGGGGCTGTGTGTACAATATGAGGTGCTGTGTGTATAATATGAGGTGCTGTGTGTACAATATGGGGTGCTGTGTGTACAATATGGGGGGCTGTGTGTACAATATGAGGTGCTGTGTGTACAATATGAGGTGCTGTGTGTACAATATGGGGTGCTGTGTGTACAATATGGGGTGCTGTGTGTACAATATGGGGAGCTGTGTGTACAATATGGGGTGCTGTGTGTACAATATGGGGTGCTGTGTGTATAATATGAGGTGCTGTGTATACAATATGGGGGGCTGTGTGTACAATATGGGGGGCTGTGTGTATAATATGAGGTGCTGTGTGTACAATATGAGGTGCTGTGTGTACAATATGGAGTGCTGTGTGTACAATATGGGGTGCTGTGTGTACAATATGGGGGGCTGTGTGTACAATATGGGGAGCTGTGTGTACAATATGGGGTGCTGTGTGTACAATATGGGGTGCTGTGTGTACATTAATGAGGAAAAGATTAAATTAAATGATTTTAGCAAATGGCTGCAATATAACAAAGAGTGAAACATTTAAGGGGGTCTGAATACTTTCCGACCCCACTGTGTATATTTTAATATGTATTTATTTTTAAGAGCTGTGATAATATGGAATATTCTCCCTCCAGAGGTGGATCTGGTCGCTCAGTAGATTTCTATAAGAAAGTTCTGTATTCTTTCCTAAATGTACAGAATAGAACTGGATGACATTTATAGGGAAAATCCGATCGTCTCTCTGGGATCAGGAAGGAATCCCCCCCCCCCCCCCTGTAACATATGGATCATATTCTGCTGGGGTTTCTCACCTTCCTCTGGATCATCTGTGGGTATAGGATTGTGTATATGGGATTGTATGATTTATTTATTCTTTTTGGTTGAACTAGATGGACTTGTGTCTCTTTTTCAACCTGACTAACTATGTAAATTGCAAGTGATTCTTTGCAGTGCAATTTGCACCCATTCATTTTGTATGGACGCAAATAGCACCGCAAAGTGTCAGGAGTCGGTATCCACAAATACATAGTTACATAGAAGGTGAGGTTGAAAAAAGACACAAGTCCATCAAGTCCAACCTATGTGTGTGATTATATGTCAGTATTACATTGTATATCCCTGTATGTTGTGTGATTATATGTCATATTACATTACATATCCCTGTATATTGTGGTCATTCAGGTGATTATCTAATAGTTTCTTGAAGCTATCAATGCTCCCCGCTGAGACCACCGCCTGTGGAAGGGAATTCCACATCCTTGCCGCTCTTACAGTAAAGAACCCTCTACGTCAGGGATGTGCAATTAGCTGTTGCAGAACTACAACTCCCATGAGGCATAGCAAGACTCTGACAACCACAAGCATGACACCCAGAGGCAGAGGCATGATGGGAATTGTAGTTTTGCAACAGCTGGAGGTCTGCTAATTGCATATCCCTGCTCTACGTAGTTTAGGGTTAAACGGCTTCTCTTAAACGTCTTGTTAAACTCACCAGTCCGGTATTTATATATTGTAGGGTCACCAGTCCGGTATTTATATATTGTGGGGTCACCAGTCCGGTATTTATATATTGTGGGGTCACCAGTCCGGTATTTGTATATTGTGGGGTCACCAGTCTGGTATTTATATATTGTGGGGTCACCAGTCCGGTATTTGTATATTGTGGGGTCACCAGTCTGGTTTTTATATATTGTGGGGTCACCAGTCCGGTATTTATATATTGTGGGGTCACCAGTCCGGTATTTGTATATTGTGGGGTCACCAGTCCGGTATTTGTATATTGTGGGGTCACCAGTCCGGTATTTATATATTGTGGGTCACCAGTCCGGTATTTATATATTGTGGGGTCACCAGCTCGGTATTTGTATATTGTGGGGTCACCAGTCCGGTATTTATATATTGTGGGGTCACCAGTCCGGTATTTCTCTATTGTGGGGTCACCAGTCCGGTATTTATATATTGTGGGGTCACCAGTCCGGTATTTGTATATTGTGGGGTCACCAGTCCGGTATTTGTATATTGTGGGGTCACCAGTCCGGTATTTATATATTGTGGGGTCACCAGTCCGGTATTTATATAGTGTGGGGTCACCAGTCCGGTATTTATATAGTGTGGGGTCACCAGTCCGGTATTTATATATTGTGGGGTCACCAGTCCGGTATTTGTATATTGTGGGGTCACCAGTCCGGTATTTGTATATTGTGGGGTCACCAGTCCGGTATTTATATATTGTGGGGTCACCAGTCCGGTATTTATATATTGTGGGGTCACCAGTCCGGTATTTGTATAGTGAAATCATATCCCCTCTCAAGCGTCTCTTCTCCAGAGAGAATAAGTTCAGAGCTCACAACCTTTCCTCATAACTAAGATCCTCCAGACCCTTTATTAGCTTTGTTGCCCTTCTTTGTAGTCGCTCCATTTCCAGTACATCCTTCCTGAGGACTGTTGCCCAGAACTGGACAGCATACTCCAGGTGCGGCCGGACCAGAGTCTTGTAGAGCGGGAGAATTATCGTTTTATCTCTGGAGTTGATCCCTTTTTAATGCCAATATTCTGTTTGCTTTGTTAGCAGCAGCTTGGCATTGCATGTCATTGCTGAGCCTGTCATCTACTAGGACCCCCAGGCAGTGGCGTAGCGTGGGTTGTCAGCACCCGGGGCAAGGCAAGTAATTTGCGCCCCCCCCCCCTAACCTGCGGACTTTTATCACTCCCCGAGTCCCTTCAAATACAATAGTACTGACCTACCTGATTCCTATACTGACCATTACACACTACACTGACCACTATACTATACTGTCCACTACACTAAGAACTACACTGACCACTACACTACACTGACCACTATACTGTCCACTACACTGTCCACTACACTACACTGACCATTATACTGTCCACTACACTATACAATACTGACCACTATACTACACTGACCACTATACTGACCACTACACTGAGAACTACACTACATTGACCACTATACTGTCTACTACACTACACTGACCACTATACTACACTGACCACTATACTACACTGTCCACTATACTACACTGTCCACTATACTACACTGTACTGTCCACTACACTACACTGTCCACTACACTATACTGACCACAATACTACACTGACCACTACACTATACTGACCACTATACTACACTGACCACAATACTACACTGACCACAATACTACACTGACCACTACACTGTACTGACCACTACACTGTACTGACCACTACACTATGCTGTCCACTACACTAAGAACTACACTGACCACTATACTGTCCACTACACTACACTGACCACTATACTGACCACTACACTGAGAACGACACTGTCCACTACACTATACAATACTGACCACTATACTGTCCACTACACTACACTGACCACTATACTGACCACTACACTGAGAACTACACTAACCACTATACTGTCCACTATACTATACTGACCACTACACTGAGAACTACACTACATTGACCACTATACTGTCTACTACACTACACTGACCACTATACTACACTGACCACTATACTACACTGTCCACTATACTACACTGTCCACTATACTACACTGTCCACTACACTACACTGTCCACTACACTATACTGACCACTACACTACACTGACCACAATACTACACTGTCCACTACACTACACTGTCCACTACACTATACTGACCACAATACTACACTGACCACTACACTGTACTGACCACTACACTACACTGTCCACTACACTATACTGACCACAATACTACACTGACCACTACACTGTACTGACCACTACACTGACCACAATACTACACTGTCCACTACACTACACTGACCACTATACTACACTGACCACTATACTACACTGTCCACTATACTACACTGTCCACTACACTACACTGACCACTACACTGTCCACTACACTACACTATACTGACCACTATACTGACCACTACACTACACTGTACTGTCCACTACACTGTACTGACCACTATACTACACTGTCCACTATACTACACTGTCCACTACACTGTACTGACCACTACACTACACTGTCCACTACACTATACTGACCACAATACTACACTGTCCACTACACTACACTGACCACTATACTACACTGACCACAATACTACACTGTCCACTACACTACACTGACCACTATACTACACTGACCACAATACTACACTGTCCACTACACTACACTGTCCACTACACTATACTGACCACTACACTACACTGACCACAATACTACACTGTCCACTACACTACACTGTCCACTACACTATACTGACCACTACACTACACTGTCCACTACACTACACTGTCCACTACACTATACTGACCACTATACTACACTGACCACAATACTACACTGTCCACTACACTACACTGACCACTATACTACACTGACCACTATACTACACTGACCACAATACTACACTGTCCACTACACTACACTGACCACTATACTACACTGACCACAATACTACACTGTCCACTACACTACACTGTCCACTACACTATACTGACCACTACACTACACTGTCCACTACACTATACTGACCACTATACTACACTGACCACAATACTACACTGACCACTACACTGTACTGACCACTACACTGTACTGACCACTACACTGTACTGACCACAATACTACACTGTCCACACCACTATACTGACCACTACACTATACTACACTGTCCACTACACTATACACTATACTGTCCTGCCTAGTCTTCCTATACTGACACTACATATACGGCGCCTGTCTCTTCTCCCCCCCCGTGTTTATCTATTTCTTACCTTATTGTGTTGCATCGGTCTGGAGGATGAGAAGACATCTGCCCCGGCGCTCACACTCTCGTCTTCCCTGCGCTCCGGCCGCCATATTCATTTTTCACGGCGCACTGTGATTGGGCGAATGGGGGTCATGTGCGGAGGCGGGACTTCAGGAGCGACTGTGATCGCGGATAGGCCAGCCCCACGCCGCACATGACCCCCATGCGCCCAATCACAGGGCGCAAAACACTAGACATGGCGGCGGAGCGCGGGGGACACAGGAAAAGAAATTAGGAGGAGGCAGCCAGTAGTGACACTACTGGCACGAAATTGCGCCCCCCTAAATTTCGCGCCCGGGGCCACGGCACCCCCCGCACCCCCCACGCTACGCCACTGCCCCCAGGTCCTTTTCCATCCTAAATTCCCCCCAGAGGTTCTCCCCCCAGTCTATAGATTGCATTCAGATTTTTACCACCCAAATACATTATTTTACATTTTTCTACATTGAACCTCATTTGCCATGTAGTCGCCCCTCCCCCATTCATTTGTTCAGATCTTCTTGTAAGATTTCCACATCCTGCGGAGAAGTTATTGCCCTGCTTAGCTTAGTATCGTCTGCAAATACAGAGATTGAACTGTTTATCCCATCCTCCAGATCGTTTATGAACGAAGCAGTTCTAAAGCAATCAAAGCCTAGTGATACACACAGCGCTAAAAGCCTGACACACTCTATAAGATAGACTTTAAAGTGGTTCTAAAGCAGTGGCGCCCATAATGCAGGGACGTCACCCCCCTAATCTACATGCAGGGCGCCGGACACATGGATTTCAATGGGGGTTTTTTTGGAAGCACATGAGTAGAGCCTGAGGCTCTAATTGGCTTCAAAAAAGGGTGGGCTCGGGGCGCAGAGCACTGCACCCAGAGCCCACCCAGTTGTGTGACAATAGCGAATTAATACTCACTATTGTCTTCCTGATTCTACTCCTGGCCAATCAGGTCTCAGGACCCACTTCCTGTTCCTATTTGGCCGGGAGGAGAAGCCCCTGCTCTTCCCTCGGCCGGAGCGAGGAGCAGCCTACCCCTCATCCTCAATCCTCCTAGGTAACGCTGCCTTCCTGTTTGTCTCCCGCAGGGGGAGGTGCAAGTGACTGGGGGAGGTTTATTTGCTGCCCCCCCCAAATATTGATTACTAGCCGCCACTGTTCTGCATTCTCTCCATTAAAGCGGGAGTCCACCTAAACCGCCCAAAAAAAAAAAATATTAAAAGCCAGCAGCTACAAATACCGCAGCTGCTGACTTTTAATACATGGCCACTTACCTGTCCCAGGGTCCAGCGATGTCGGCAGGGGACGCCGAGAACCCGCTCGCTTCTCGGCAGCTGCCGCCGCCATCCTAGGTGAGGGAATCAGAAAGTGAAGCGTTGCGGCTTCACTTCCAGGTTCCCTACTGCGCATGTGCGAGTCGCGCTGCGCGTCCCTAGTGGTCCCCGCTCTCTGCTGGGAGCTGTGTGTTCCCAGCAGACAGCGCGGAGGGACGGGAAGAGGCACAGACTCCCATGGGAGTCTATGCCGGAAGTGGGTGCAAATACCTGTCTTAGACAGGTATCTGCACCCCCCTCCCCCCTCCCCCCTGAAAGGTGCCAAATGTGACACCGGAGGGGGGGAGGGTTCCGAAAAGCGGAAGTTCCATTTTTGTGTGGAACTCCACTTTAAGGTAAAAAATCTTCTGCATGCAGCTCTCCTCCCTCAGCCCCCCTAATACTTACCTGAACCCGATCTCCATTCAATGCTGTGCAGGAAAGCTGAGGCTTTCTTGGCTCTCTGCCTCTTCATTGGCTCCTGCTGCTGTCAATCACAGCCAGGGAATGCCTTATGGCGGTGGCGGCCCATCCATTAGGGGCGCCCGGGCGCCGCCCCTTCTCTCCTCGCCACCCCCTATATGGTAATAGATAGATTCATGCATAGCATGAATCTATCTATGGCCACCGCAGCCACTCCCTATTCATGTGTCCGGCCCCTTTTGGGTCACCGGGCGCATGAATTACAGCCGCGGGGGATTTTTTTGAAGCACCTGATTAGAACCAGAGGCTCTAATAGGCTTCAAAATCAGGTGGGCTCGGGGCGCAGAGCATGTGACCTGAAGCCCACCCAGGTGTGTTAAAACAGTGAATGAATATTCATTGTTGAAACACTGATCCTCAATCTGGCCAATCAGAAGCGGGGGTGACACCTGTTTTCTGATTGGCCGAAAAGAGAAGACTCCCGATTGGCCGTCGAGGAGGGAGGAAATAGAAGCCGCCGTTGTGGAGAGCAGGAGAACAAGAAGCCGCCGGTGATGGAGAACAGTGATGGGGTAAGTGCTCTCGACCGCTCGGGGGGGGGGGGGGGGGCATACTGTTTGCTGCCCCCCCCCCCAAAAAAAATGCCCACCAGCTGCCACTGGCTTATGGACACACTGAGCCAGCTTGGGAGCGAGCCCACCCAAATGCTTCCATAGCAAGCTGCTTGCTGTAGGGGCACTCAGCAAGGGGGGGGGGGGAAACCAGGGGTGCCATCGGGGGACCCGAGAAGAGGAGAATGGGGGCTGCTCTCTGCAAAACCAGAACAGGTAAGAAACAACCTTTACAATCACTTTAAAGTCTTAAAAAAATAAAAAAGACAACTTACTCGGTTTGGACCCCTCGGTCACTGTGCCTTCAAACACCGGCTGGGTGAAGGACGGACGATTGTCGTTCTGATCGGTCACTGTAATAATAATCTCAATGGGGGTCTCCACTGGTTGCCCGTTTGATGAGACGGCATAGAGCAAGACCTGAAACAAGAAGAAACAATCTATTATTATAGAATCGTCTTGTCTGATGTATAACAGAAATTGGGAGGAAATCTTGTTGCTAACTCAACAATTTGCCCCAAACCTCACCCCCAACTGAAGATGATTTTTACCCCTGACCCTGTGACGTCATCCCGCTGTGTCACACCCAGAGAGATGTCACATTATACGAACTTACCGATACCATGATACCAAGCGGAACTAACGATAAAAATGTAAATATCGCGAGCAGGCTCTTCATTGTAGAAAAGATATATTTCTTCTGCAATAAAACAACCTCACACCCGCTCACAGTCTTCCTTAGAATATACACTGAGCTGCACATGTGCACACCCCGGTGCCGGGAATAATGAACTCCCATGTGTATGTACAGGAGTTCTATCACCATCACCAGCCAATGAAGACAGCAGGGGGGAGACTCACAGACGTTCCATCGATGGAGGGGAAGTATCTGCAGAATTTAGTTCTGCTTCAGTGTTAGAGAGAAGCGCATGTTCTGGGCACCTCTGTTGTAAGAGATAGTGCTTCCATTGTACAACAAGCTGCAAAAAAAAACACAGGAGACTGCAAGAAAATGTTTAAAGGAGACTGCTAGAGATTTCTCCGTGTTTTTTCTACCTGAGCACTAGAGGGCGCACCACTGCATCCAATATACGCACCCTGCTGGAGATGGCTTTTAGGCTCCAGAGCCGTCTTCCTATTTTAGTTAGGTATAATTGTAGAAACATTTTAAAGGCAAAAAAGTAAAAAAATATATTTAATAAAAGAAAAAATGTAATAAAATACTGGATCAAACGACCGGTCACATGACACAATGATGTATGAGCGGGCAGAATTGGACTGGGCACAGACAGGCAGGTCTCGGAGGTAATTAGCATTAGTTAGCAGATAAAATGTTTACTTACCTTATAGCTGGGTATAGTCTCTCTGTCCAGAGCCCGGGTCACATTAAGCCATCCAGTAGTCCTCTCAATGACAAAAGTCCCCCCCGGCGGGGAGTCGACCCCTTGGCCTGTGATGCTGTAGAACACAGACAAATAGCCTGCCAGGCTGGACTTGGCCTAGGAGGAAGCAATATGGGAAATGGGAAGGTTCTGATTATTTATTTTATAAGGCTGGAGGCTCCTTCTTCATTTTCATGATTACTAATGTAGCCAGACATTGGACTACGACAATATGGTGAAGGGGAAATTGATCTTTTTTTGCTTTCCCCCTCCTTTGTGTTATTATTTTGACCTAAATAACATTCCTCCAGCCAGCAGGGGGAGATCCAAGTCTAGAGAACTCATAGACCTCAATGTGGCACACCTGGAACCCACCTACAGGTCCACCCAGACCCCGTGCAAGTGGGAGGAAAGAGTTTATAATGAATCGCCCAGGAAAGCCCGCTCTCTTGGCACTATGGGAGTCCATGCTGGAAGATCTGTCCGTGACGGTGGGGAAAAAAAATTCTTACCTTTGGCTTATTTCTTTTCCACCCTGCACTGAACTAAGCTGCACCTATTGTTGTTATCTTACTGCATGCAGCATTGAAGGACTATCTTAAGTGCACCAATCCTCAGACGAAAAAGGGTCCCAACATAAGCCGGCAGAAGATTAACGTTGAAGACCGCCACTAATATTCACCTTACATGTTTCCGTTATATCCCTTCATTTTGTTTATATTGTTCAACCATATCCACAATCACCTAGTTGGTTTGGGCCTCGCTCTGCCACCATTAGTGCAGGTCAGAAGTATAACCCCGATATTGGTAGATCTAGTCTCATTCCTGCCCATCGTTACACTTTGGATGGCATTGCCGGTGTTTATGCTGGTCTGGGTGGCCCATGTCTCTTATATTTAGCCCTCATGGTCAGCCATTCCTTATGCTAAACTGTGCCAAATAGTTGTGAACTTATTTGTATTTGCTTGGGTTTCAGCAATACCGGGTAATAATACAACTAGACTACCTCTGCTAACGGGTTTGGTTATCAGTTTTTGGTATAGCACTATCATTGGAGAATAAGGATTATTTGCTGTTTTCTTGTCTTTACACTCAACCTGGTGTGTCAGAGGGGCTGAGGCCCTTGGGAAGGCAAAGAACAGAGGATCTATCCTATCCAGTGGCTCCTATGAGGGTAGCACCACATAAACTTTGCTCTATCCTTGTGACCTTATCTACTATTTTTCTGATGCCCATGGATTGTAGGTAGGATTGCTCCTAAACTGTGACATCACTATATATCCAAAAGATTGTGGAAAAAAGTTTGTGGACTCCTTACAAATGTTATTTTTGCTGAATGGACACCAATACTCCAAAATCTTGTGGAAAGCCTTCCCAGAAAGGTGGAGGTCGCTAAGTGGTGCTAACACCATATTATTGCTTTTGGAAAGGGACATCCAACAAACCTATATAGGTATCATGACCAACTCTCCACCAAATTTGGGCCATATGGTGTACCAATCATGAACAATGTGGTGCAATGTCAGAAGAGAAGCATTATATGTAGGAAGGAATTTCATTCTAATGTTCTGCTCACCCGACACAGAAAGAAGACATGCTGAGCCCTCTGTGCTAATAACCAATGTGTGATGTATTCTGTACGGAAGGAGAAAGGTTGGTCTTGTAGGTACCTGAATGAGCCTTTTGGGAAATGGGCCTCTTTCATTTTCAGAGCAATGAATTGGTGGGATGACCCAATCTCTCTTCTGCCTCCGAAGCTCATGTGATGGATGTGAATGTTCAGCCTGCAGAGGACACAATTATCACAATCAGCAAAATAAAATACTTTATAACTAAAGATAAAAACTCCACCCAAAGATGACATTTATTTCATTTTGATTGAATGAGGGAAGGTCAAATCATCTGCTTTCTTGTTATATTATTCTGGGACTCAAGCAACCAGATCTCCCCAATGGAGCTCCCTTCTCTCTGACCTGACACCTTGATATAAATGAACAGCCAACACTGATAGTGGAAAGTCCTCTTTGGGATGTCCAGTCCTAGGAACTTGTTTCTGACGTCTCTTAAACTAATTCTTCTCATTTTTCCCCAATGACAATGTCCTTTAGGATGAAACATTTCGGTGCGGAGCTACAGGGGTGACGTCATCACACCTGTCGGGGTGTTAGGTGTGATCTGTGTGTTATGCCGTGTTACCCTTTTTTATGTGAGTAGATGCCTAGTTTTGATAAACCTTTACTGTTATACTGCACCATCAGAGATCTCCTTCATTTTGCATGCTTTATTCTGATATGACCAATGGCTGGCCTGATCTGTGGTGGATGGAAGTGGACAGCGGTGTGCAGAGGTGGAGATAGTGAGAGCCTATTCTCCATCCAGAAGGTCGGAGTGTTGTTGTTCACCCATCCATTCCATCATGGAGCACTTGGTGTGCTAGGAAGTGACCATCCATCCATCTATTTTGGGATTTCTCCCTAAAACCCGGTAAGACCTCCTATACTCTGAGGTCTGAGGGTCTGGTAAGTGGTCTTGGTGTGTTGGTGTTCACAATGGTGAAGAGTTTGCTGATACATAGGATCACTTAGGATGTTTCCTTGGCGTACGGATACTTTATCTTCTGGATCTTCTTCTCAGCACTTTATTTACAGATGAGCTTTATTGGACTTTTATATTATTTTGTGAATTTTCTATATAGTACATGATTTATTGATTGATTTGTGTTATTTTAATATATTTATTCTGTGCTATATATGATTTATTTGTGGTAAAGCACTTGCACTTTCATTTATTCATGGTAGCGCAATATGATTGAGAAAATATTTCTCTAGTGTATCATATGTGGTGTAAAGTAAAAGACAATTCTTGCACTCGGCTCAAGAACAGAATAGGTGGTGGACCCGAACACTGGGCCAAATAAATGTTACTAAACTAAAAAAAAGGTGTGCTGTCACTTTAAATAAATAAATTCATAAATAAGTGCAAAAAAGCAATTTAAAGAAATCATAAATATGTGCTATCGTTTGAGATCACTAATAAGTGCAAATGAACAAATATGAATAATTATGTGTACTAATGTTCTCAATCAAACAATATATAGAATGCGCAATTCAGCAAATGTAAAAAAAAGTCCAGACATAGAAAGAATTGTGCAATGATTCTTAGTGAAATAAAAAACCACCATAGACAACATCTAATGCAATGCAAAGTCTATATATATTTATGGTGGATGGGTTATGACTGAGGCCTTATAGGCTGAAACGCGTCAACAGACTTAATCTGCGTTTGTTCACTGTGGCTATTCAATAAAATTAAGACATTTTAAGAGCAACAACCGGAGTGCGGATCGTTTGTTCTACATCCTTTGATTTCTCCCTAAGTTTGGCCTGGTTGTACTTTCCTCTTCTAACACTAGGTGGCTGGGCACTTGGAGGTATTAGATTAAGAAGGACAACTCAAGGTCAGGTTATGAGTATATGGGGTATCTCAGCCAATGGGCAGGGATTTTGTTGAATCCATTGGCCTGCTGGGAGAGCCTATATATATGAGGGAGGTCAGGTGATCCAAGTTCTTGTGTGCCACCCGGACGGCTGTCTGGATGGACGTGTGTTGTATTACCCCGGGCTGCTAGGCCGGAGATTGGGCCTATCCCGGGGACATCTGTCTGCCAGGCTGTCTGAGGGCCAATCCAGAAGTAAGAGGTCAGCGCAGGGTTGGGATTGCGGTTTGCAGTCCAACCAGAAGTGACGGTTCTGCCGACCGGAGAACCTGACGTGGTCGGAGGTAGAAGGGAAGCTGTCACCACTAAGGGGCCATCTACCTTATTACCAGGGACCACAGTGAGTAACTGAAGCAAGTATTCTCACCGAACGGGCACGGTGGAGAATCGGGAAACTTCAGGCGGTGATGAAGTCAGGGACCCAACCAGCGGAGGAGACACTTGCAGAGCCGCCTTGTGTGCCAAGCCAGGGACCGAGCCGGTCAGTGGGGTGAAGCTTGAGGAGTATCTGGAGTGCCAAGCCAGGGACCCAGCAGGGAAGAGGAGGCGACGCTTGAGGGAGAGACCACCACAAAAGCCTTGAGGAGCTCCAGGGATTCAGAGTCAGTGAATCGGAGGGTCCAGTGAGAGACCAGGAGCTCAAGGGGCTGAAGAACTACAAGGAGAAGAAGTTGTAGTACAGCTGAGAGAACTGTTATGTTGAGTTAGGACTGTTGCCATAGGAGACAGCATTCCTGCATGTACAGAAGTGGTGCCTTGCTGGGGCCTTTCCCTGTACGGCTGTCCTCCTATTGAAGTCTCGGAGTCTGCCATTTTAAATTACCTAAGGGTGTCCTGGCCCTAACCCTCTTTCCCTTGCAAAATATAAAAAGGACTGTCAAAGAAATAAAACCTCTTTTAAATCCGAGAAGTGTCTGGCGCCCAATGACTTTCACCATCTTTGCACCCACTATGCCTCACAACCCACCAGATTTTGAAGGATCTCACTTGTCTTTGGCCTTGAAGGTTCCCATTAGACTGGAAGGGGTCAGAGATTCTGCTACAAGTGTAAATCAGGCAAATTACTTGTTATGGGTATTGTCAGTGTTTCCATATCATGTTCATACTGTTTAAATATTGATTATATTAGTTTTCAATGGGAGTTCTGTAATTTTTCAGGTTGTCAGTAAAAAAATGTGTTCCGTCTGTAAATTGTCCATATTTTGTCAGTAAAAAATGCTGCGGGAGGTTGGCGAGCCTGAGCCTGACCTACCTGCCCCGTATATAGGAGGCTCACCTGTTTGTGGTGGGGGTGGCGTTTTCTCAGGATCACGGTGGTCTCAGTCAGCACATTCTTCCCCTCCAATGCCACAACACCCAACTCTTTGTGTCCATGAAGCTTCAGATGTTCCTTCACTACGATGGAGCCGTCAGCCTGAACTTCAAAGTGAGAGTCTTTGGATTCATAGCGTACCTTCGATTTCAGGCCGCAGGTAATGAAGTCCACTGAAAGATAAAAGAGGGGGGAGGTGTGAGCATTGAGGTCATCCCACCACCACACCATCCGTCACGTCTATTCAATTCTCTATCTTCTCTTCAAAATGTTCAATCCACTAAAATAAACATTGTGTAGAACTGGAATTTTATATCCAAAGCCAAAAACCTTTTCTTTTTTACTTTTTGATAGAGAGGGTAAGGGTTAGACCTCTGTCAGGTTTTTATTGCCCTCTGTGCCCCCCCTCTGACCTGTATGTCACTGGGGCAGAGAGGTGAGGGGGGGGGGACAACCAAATTATTATAAGTGTCACCAGAACAGGAATATAGAGGGGTTTCCAGGGGGACATCTATTCTCTGGGGAGATTTCCTTCCATTTTCTTCATATCTCCAGGACAGGAAATGAAGAGAAATCTCCCCAACAGGACCAAAAAATCCAAAACAAACAAAAGAAAACCTTCTGATAGAGTTTAACTAATTATTTCCTATGACCCTTTATTTTTCTGCAGCTGCAAACAGTAAGATGATTGTATATAGATTTCCTGTAGAGATGATATTGGAATACAATTGTATTATTACTATTTGTTACAATTTTCTTCCAGACCGGCATACTCTGACCCCAGAGGAAGATAGAAAATCCACTTGGGTTACCCTGATTATAGGACATTTATTGAAGTTTTCACACAATCGCCGTTATCGGGTATAATAGGGTATTGCTGTGATAAAGAACTGCCTGTCAGGAAGTATGATATGTCAGCCATGTATTTTTTTTTTATTATGATTTTTATAAGAAAGTGTCATAGATGTTGCCTTTAAAGTCCCGAGGGAGCTATATATACACAGAGCTTGTGAAAGTTATGAAAGGATGTTGGCAACACATTAGCTTTCTTTAGACCCTCCATCTTTATTGTTTGTTCATATCCCTTTAGATGTGATTTCCCTTTGGGAGTATCTCATCAAAAAATGACATTCTTGTTGCAGGGGATGCCCAAAATCAGACCCGTATCTTAGTACAGATGAAAATCAGTGAGCCAATCACACAAGCAGGAAATGACATTTCTGGGGGGCGGGGTTCTGTATACCATCTGTGTACAGAGCGCCTCCAGGTGGCCATATTGCATTTTGCAGAAAATGACAGCGGCTGCAGATTGTAAAGGAAAAGTCATTTTTAATAACATTCAATTACAATCTGATTGTGTAGCGATTGCATACGCTAGATTTTTTATTATTTTTTTGCTATTTTTTCCCCCATGAAAGTGGAGTCACCATTTATTGTAACCAAAGAGACTTTAGAAAAAAAAGGAAGTAATTCCTAGCAGACTAAACACCGGGGGAAGAAGTTGCACAATAGTGGAAGACAAATGACCTCAATCATTCACACACAATACTGACCATCCAACACCACAAAGCACGTGTTCAGTTGTGTTATATTCAGATACCAGACTTATATTTGGCAGACGGTTCCCATACAGCTCAAGCAGCCCTGTACAGTGACTTGAAAAAGTATTCATACCCCTTGACATTCCCCACATTTTCTCATGTTACAACCAAAAACATAAATGTATTTTATTGGGATTTTATGTGATGGACCAACACAAAGTGTCACATAATTGTGAAGTGGAAGGAAAATGATAAATGATACAAATAAATATGTGAAAAGTGTGGGGGGGGGGCATTTGTATGGCGCCCCCCGGAGTCAATACTTTGTAGAACCCCCTTTCTCTACAAGTCTTTTTGGGGATGTCTCTACCAGCTTTGCACATCTAGAGAGGACATTTCTGCCCATTCTTCTTTGTAAAATATCTCAAGCTCTGTCAGATTGGATGGAGAGCGTCTGTGAACAGCAATTTTCAAGTCTTGCCACAGATTCTCAATGGGATTTAGGTCTGGACTGTGACTGGGCCATTCTAACACATGAATATGCTTTGATGTAAACCATTCCATTGTAGCTCTGGCTGGATGTTTCGGGTCGTTGTCCTGCTGGAAGGTGAACCTCCCCCCCGGTCTCAAGTCTTTTGTAGACTCCAACAGGTTTTCTTCTAAGATTGTCCTGTATTTGTCTCCATCCATCTTCCCATCAACTCTGACCAGCTTCCCTGTCCCTGCCGAAGAAAACCATCCCCACCACATGATGCTGCCACCCCCATGTTTCACGGTGGGGATGGTGTGTTCAGGGTGATGGGCAGTGTTAGTTTTCCCCACACATAGCGTTTTACTTTTAGGCCATAAAGTTGAATTTTGGTCTCATGTGACCAGATCACCTTCTTCCACATGTTTGCTGTGTCCTCCACATGGCTTCTCACAAACTACAAACAGGACTTCTTATGACTTTCTTTCTCCAATGTCTTTCTTCTTCTCACTCTTCCATAAAGGGCAGATTTGTGGAGAACACGACTAATAGTTGTCCTGTGGACAGATTCTCCCACCTGAGCTGTGGATCTCTGCAGCTCCTCCAGAGTTACCATGGACCTCTTGGCTCTTCTCTGATTAATGCTCTCCTTGCCCGGCCGGTCAGTTTAGGTGGACGGCCATGTCTTGGTAGGTTTGCAGTTGTGCCATACTCTTTCCATTTTCCGATGATGGATTGAACAGAGCTCCGTGAGATCTTCAAAGCTTGGGAGATTCTTTGTATAACCTAACCCTGCTTTATACTTCTCCACAACTTTATCCCTGACCTGTCTGGTGTGTTCCTTGGCCTTCATGATGCTGTTTGTTCACTAAGGTTCTCTAACAAACCTCTGAGGGCTTCACAGAACAGCTGTATTTATACTGAGATTAAATGACACACAGGTGGATTCTATTTACTAATTAGGTGACTTCTGAAGGCAATTGGTTCCTCTAGATTTTAGTTAGGGGTATCAGAGTAAAGGGGGCTGAATACAAATGCCCCCCCCCCCACACTTTTCACATATTTATTTGTATCATTTATCATTTTCCTTCCACTTCACAATTATGTGACACTTTGTGTTGCTCTATCACATAAAATACATTTATATTTTTGGTTGTAACATGACAAAATGTGGAAAATGTCAAGGGGTATGAATACTTTTTCAAGGCACTGTAAGTAACTACTTCGGCTGATGAAGAAGCCAAGCGGTTTCGAAACGCGTCCCATGTCTACAATGATGCAGTTGCACTGACAGCGTCTTCCTCCATCTTCAGCGCGCTTCATCCCCAGCCAGTGGCCAAGGCTGGTGGTTCTCTGGCTGCCCCTTGGACACTTTTGGCTCCCAAGTCACCCTTATGCCATGCCCCACACACCCAGGGCCGGTGCTACCACTAGGCAAACTAGGCGGCCGCCTAGGGCGCCCGGCTGCTGGTTTCCCTACTCTCTGTCTCTGCACTATGTACGTTTTCGATGCTGTATTATAAATACCTCTGTAATAAATGTTATAACCTCTAGTGGGCGCTGCTGGGGTAAAGTGTGCACATCTAGGGGGGTGCAGGGGGTGCCTCTGCTGCACGGTACTGGGGCAGCCGCTCTGTAGTGTCATTATAGAGACGCAGCACTGGAGGAAATGTCCTGATGGAACGGAAGACAACAACCCCTGCGCACCTCTATGATCAATGCTCTCTACTGCAGCCGCATGCTTCCTCTAGCGCCGGCTCCTGTCACACTGATGCTCGGGCAAAAGGGGTGAGTTCAGGGGCGGAGCCAAGGGAGGCGGCTAAATGAGGTTTCGCCTGGGGTGTCAAAAATCCTTGCACCAGCCCGGTACACATGTGTGTTTTTATGAGTGCATTTTTATCTTTCAATAATTTGTCATCTATGTATTAATGATACACTATGGGGCTGCACTATTGTCTCTTTTCTTACACTTTATTCTTTATCCTGAGTAAAGGCATTTTATTTAACGACTGTCAGTGAATATTCACTACTACTGGAAGACCGAAGACCCCGGCCCTTTATTTCCTGTATGGCCACTTCATAGCCTTCTCATTCACTGATAACATTCACATTCAATGAAGAAGGTGAACAAATCTTCAAGAATGTAAACCATCCACCTGAAGAGGTTATAGAGCCCACCCAGTCAGACATCCTCCTGATAGCCGTCTACGGCCTTCCAACAAGATAACAAAAGATAGAAGGATAACCGCCCTGGAATTATCGGTGTCACAGGAGCTTCCCACCACTCCATCTGGATTATGATCAAACCAAAGTAAAACCCTGAGCGGTACTCTTACCTTTTCCCACCACCGTGCCGGGGTCCAGAGATCGGGGCACCGAGAAATGGTATTCCTTATCAGAAAAATCATAGCGACAAATGTCCCAGTCTGCCAATCCTCCCGTAATCTGCCGCAAGAGAAGAGAAAACATTGGTTGGTCTACAGAAGAGAACTTTCATCATTAGATGGACATGGAGGGTATCTAAAGAGACATCTGGGGGGGTATCTAAAGAGACATCTGGGGGGGTATCTAAAGAGACATCTGGAGGGTATCTAAAGAGACATCTGGGGGGTATCTAAAGAGACATCTGGGGGGTATCTAAAGAGACATCTGGGGGGTATCTAAAGAGACATCTGGAGGGTATCTAAAGAGACATCTGGGGGGTATCTTTCATTTAGTCCCATGGGCTGAACAAAAGTAATCAATCGATCACCCAATCCATCCCAAACCGAATGAATGGAGGATTCTTCACTGCCAGCTAATGTATTCAAACAGCCACAACAGCCTTGACTGCCTGAATACCTAAAAAAGGGACGACTTCTGATAGGATGAAGTCTCTCTGCAGTCAACAACATTCTACCCGGAATAATCTTTCATGTAAAGTGGAAGTTCAATCAGAAAGTGAAGTCCTGCTAGAGTTCTGTAGGTTGACCCCTTTAGGAGGTTTAGATATATAAAACATTAAATAGAAGTGTCTATACTGTGCACAATCCAGTAATACTCGGTCTCCCCTCGCTCTGCACATGCTCAGTTGCTCTTTATTTTAGGCACTACTCAATTTGTAGAGGCCGATCGGCTGACAGCCCTAAAGTGGAATGAAACCCTCCTATCCTTTACAGCCAAGGAAGCTGCTTCTGTTTGATCTGCAACTGTCATGGTGCAGCATATGTGATCATCTATGACTCCGGCCATTTGATGGTTTGACAGTTTGGTTGAGGACATAAGAAGATGTGACAGTTAGCAATCCCGGCATTCCAGGAATGTGACTGTTTTTTGAAACTGTTAAATTGATGGGTTTAATTCCGCTTTATGATTTACTGCTGCTCAGGGTACCTGGGCTTCAGCAAAATGGCCGCCTCCAGCATGAAGTAACAGGAGCAATGCTGGAGGCAATTTACAGCACACACGGATGTTGGTAGCAGAATTATTAATGTGGAATGGATGTTCCTTGATTTTTTATCACGTTGTTATGGGTAGAGTTCCACTTCACTTGAATTTTGTTGCACCAGATGGTGCCAACAGGACCACCTACCACCTGTCAGAAGCTGCATAGAATGGCGGAATTTACAAACGTTTGCAGCTTACTCTATGTACATCGATTGTATATAACAACGCCGAATTATAGATTATTATTAAAAACAAGAAAATGAATGTGGAACATCTGATTGGTTTCTATGACTTCTCACCCAACGGGCCTATTCCTGAGATTGTCCACCATCTGGAAGAATCCTCCCATACAACTTCCCCCGATACTTCCCACCATGGAGACCCCAGGAGACAATCTACCAATCAGATGACTGGTACTCCTATCACTACCATACTGGTATACGGTATATACTCCCTAATATAAATATCTGGCAGAGATGAGGAATTCTCTGATGTTTTTACACTTAAACTTCCGCCTACAAATCAGGGTTCATGTTTACAACATAAAGAAAATAAATATATATATATAGTCAGTATGATAGGTAAGTGTCTATGAAGTTCTAATAAGGTGTCCTTATGCTGAGTGTCTACAGAGTGTGGTAGGTTTTCAGAGTAGTAAGTGGTTCTAGTTAGATGTCCATAGGGCAGCAGATAATAATAGAGGAGGGTAGGTGTCCACAGGGCAGTAGTAGATATAGAGAAGGGTAGGTGACCATAGGGCAGTAGATTATATAGAGAAGGGTAGGTGTCCAAAGAGCAATAATTAATATAGAGAAGGGTAGGTACTGAAGGTGTCCCCAAGCTATGGTGTCCCTAGGATTGTAGTTTGGTGTCCGGACAATATTATGTGTCCAGGGGACACCGGCTGTGTGTGGCCCATTGGTTAGTCTTCATTCTGCAGAACTTTGATGGGGTATTCAGCGTCCTCCCTGCTCGGGGTCACCACTCACCTGCAGCAGGAGGCAGATCAGCAGAGCTCCCAGGCAGCTCCTCTTCCTCATTGGTGGGCTCTGGTTGGTGTCAGTCCTGTACAAAGTCCTGAGTGATGTGACGTCTCCTCTGCCTGTCCTTGCACTCTCTCCCCTGTGGTGGGCGTGGCTTCCTCAGGTGCGGCACCCAGGTAAAGAATAAGAGGTGACCACCGGGTACATCAGAGGGTCATTCGGGACTATGAAGTAGTGGAAGGACAGGTCTTAAAAATCAGAGAGAAGGAGAATCATCACAATGGTTGTCCAATAATACAAAAAACTGGTAGCCACCAGATCAGATCACCGACACCGAGATGTGCCGAATATTCTGTGCAATCTGCAAAGTGCAGTGTATGAGACAAAGAGCCAGACACCAGAGGAAGAAGAAGTGGTTAATAATTCTCAGGGACGGTCTCTGGGGTCATACGTGAATATTGGGTAAAGCAGAACTTCTCTCTCTCAGTCACGCCATAGAATTGCAGTCCGGATGCTTTTCTGCACCCCCCCCCCCCTCTTTTTTCTTAACATTAAATAACGACATTGGTGTTCTGGTGCTTTTTTTTCTGGAATGCATTGAAACTGCAAGCACTGGTGTGAATTCTGCCATTGGAAATCTTATAACCTACATTATTTGCGTTTTTGATGCAGAAAAAAACTGCACTGGACTGCATGTGGTGTGAACTGGTCCTTAGCCAATGAACTCGCTGTAATCCTTATCCTGCCAGCATTAACCTGTTTCCCCGAAAATAAGACCTAGTTAAAGTCCTTGTAGATCTTATTTTCAGGGTAGGTCTTATTTTCGGGGAAACAGGGTAGTACATAGATAGGAAGGGAGATGATATTTTTCTGTTTTACAATTTTCTTTACATTTCTTCAGTTACTTCCTAGTTTCTGGCCTAGGCCACTATGATGTCATACATCCCAGGAGTCTTCATGGAAGGAGGGGCTGCCTCAGCTAAGCAGTAGCACACCTTCCGGCCTGCATGTCTGAGCTAGGGGCAGATGGGTTCCAGGGAGTGAATGCTACATGAATCATCTGCCCTTACTCAAAATGGCCACGGCCAGAAATGCTAGGGGGGGGGGGGGGTTAAAGTGATTTCTTAACAAAATAGAACATGGACACATGGATGGATGTATAGATGGAGACATGGATGGATTGAGACATGGATGGATGTATAGATGGAGACATGGATGGATTGAGACATGGATGGATGGATGGATTGAGACATGGATGGATGGATAGATGGAGACATGGATGGATGAAGACATGGATGGATGGATAGATGGATGGATGGAGACATGGATGGATGGATGGAGACATGGATGGATGGATGGAGACATGGATGGATGGAGAGATAGATGGATGTATGAAGACATGGATGGAGACATTGATGGATGGATGGAGACATGGATGGATGGATGGATGGATGGATGGATGGATGGAGAGACATGGATGGATGGATGGATGGATGGAGACATTGATGGATGGATGGAGACGTGGAAGGGTGGATGGAGACATGGATGGATGGATGGATGGAGAGACATGGATGGATGGATGGAGACATTGATGGATGGACGGAGATGTGGAAGGATTGATGGAGACATGGATGGATGGATGGAGATGTGGAAGGATGGGTGGAGACATGGATGGATGGATGGATGGAGACATGGGTGGATGGATAAAGACATGGGTGGATGGATGGAGACATGGATGGATGGAGACATGGATAGATGGATGGATGGAGACATGGATGGATGGATGGATGGAGAAATGGGTGGATGGATGGAGACATGGATGGATGGAGACATGGATGGATGGATGAAGACATGGATAGATGGATGGATGGAGACATGGATGGATGGAGACATGGGTGGATGGATGGAGACATGGATGGATGTAGACATGGATGGATGGATGGAGACATGGATGGATGGATGGAGACATGGATGGATGAATGGAGACATGGATGGATGGAGACATGGATGGATGGATGGAGACATGGATGGATGGAGACATGGATAGATGGATGGATGGAGACATGGATGGATGGAGACATGGATAGATGGATGGATGGAGACATGGATGGATGGATGGATGGAGACATGGATGGATGGATGGAGACATGGATGGATGGATGGATGGATGGATGGAGACATGGGTGGATGAATGGAGACATGGATGGATGGAGACATGGATGGATGGATGGAGACATGGATGGATGGATGAAGACATGGATAGATGGATGGATGGAGACATGGGTGGATGAATGGAGACATGGATGGATGGAGACATGGATGGATGGAGACATGGATGGATGGAGACATGGATGGATGGATGGAGACATGGATGGATGGATGGAGACATGGGTGGATGGATGGAGACATGGATGGATGGATGGAGACATGGGTGGATGGATGGAGACATGGATGGATGGATGAAGACATGGGTGGATGGATGGAGACATGGATGGATGGATGGATGAAGACATGGGTGGATGGATGGAGACATGGATGGATGGATGGAGACATGGATGGATGGATGGAGACATGGGTGGATGGATGGAGACATGGATGGATGGATGAAGACATGGATGGATGGATGGAGACATGGATGGATGGATGGAGACATGGATGGATGGATGAAGACATGGATGGATGGAGACATGGATGGATGGATGGAGACATGGATGGATGGATGAAGACATGGATGGATGGATGAAGACATGGGTGGATGGATGGAGATATGGGTGGATGGAGACATGGGTGGATGGATGAAGACATGGGTGGATGGATGGAGATATGGGTGGATGGAGACATGGGTGGATGGATGGAGATATGGGTGGATGGATGGAGACATGGGTGGATGGAGACATGGATGGATGGAGACATGGATGGAGACATGGGTGGATGGATGAAGACATGGGTGGATGGATGGAGATATGGGTGGATGGAGACATGGGTGGATGGATGAAGACATGGGTGGATGGATGGAGATATGGGTGGATGGAGACATGGGTGGATGGATGGAGACATGGATGGATGGATGGAGACATGGGTGGATGGATGGAGACATGGATGGATGGATGGAGACATGGGTGGATGGATGGAGATATGGGTGGATGGAGACATGGGTGGATGGATGAAGACATGGGTGGATGGATGGATGGAGATATGGATGGGTGGATGGAGACATGGGTGGAGGATGGAGATATGGGTGGATGGAGACATGGGTGGATGGATGGAGATATGGGTGGATGGATGGAGACATGAATGGATGGATGAAGACATGGGTGGATGGATGAAGACATGGGTGGATGGATGGAGACATGGATGGATGGATGGAGACATGGGTGGATGGATGGAGACATGGGTGGATGGATGGAGACATGGATGGATGGATGAAGACATGGGTGGATGGATGGAGATATGGGTGGATGGAGACATGGGTGGATGGATGAAGACATGGGTGGATGGATGGATGGAGATATGGATGGGTGGATGGAGACATGGGTGGAGGATGGAGATATGGGTGGATGGAGACATGGGTGGATGGATGGAGATATGGGTGGATGGAGACATAGATGGATGGATGGAGACATGGGTGGATGGATGGAGACATGGGTGGATGGATGGAGACATGGGTGGATGGATGGAGACATGGGTGGATGGATGAAGACATGGGTGGATGGATGGAGATATGGGTGGGTGGATGGATGGATGGAGACATGGGTGGATGGATGGAGACATGGGTGGGTGGATGGAGACATGGGTGGATGGAGACATGGGTGGATGGAGACATGGATGGATGGATGGAGACATGGATGGATGAAGACACGGGTGGATGGATGGAGACATGGGTGGATGGATGGAGACATGGGTGGATGGATGGAGATATGGGTGGATGGAGACATAGGTGGATGGATGGAGACGGATGGATGGATGGAGACATGGATGGATGAAGACACGGGTGGATGGATGGAGATATGGGTGGATGGAGACATAGGTGGATGGAGACATGGATGGATGGATGGAGAGATGGATGGATGGAGACATGGATGGATGGATGGAGACGGATGGATGGAAGGAGACATGGATGGATGAAGACACGGGTGGATGGATGGAGATATGGGTGGATGGAGACATAGGTGGATGGAGACCAGGCTTCACTGCCGGGTTCCCTTTCTATGAATGGCTGCGGCTGCATCCTGACAGCTGATCCAAAGATTGGCTGGGGTGCCAACATCACGGGCTCTCTGGACAGGTAAGTGTCCATATATTAAAAATCAGCAGCTACAGAATTTGCACAGTATTTGTGGCTGCTGATTTTTTTTCCCCAGGCAGAACACCTCTGTAACCAGTTGCCGTCATTATACTGCGTCAGGTCGACACAATCCTGTGAACCGTTGTAGCTGTACGTCGGTCCCTTTAAACGAAATAGCAGACATGCGCCCGCTGCACTGCGTGGGTGCCGATGTGCGTGGCGGGCAGTGGCGATGACCGCTGGCCACGATCGTGCTTCCAGACTGTCCATCGTATATATACTACGGCAGGGCAGCCCGGCTGTACAAAACAACGTACCTGTACGCTGTTTCCTCTTCCTAGGTCTGGGGCGCGGGCCAATCAGCGGGTCCGGAGGCTGCGATGGGCCGCTGGCCACCCACAGTCATTCCTAGGAGAAGCAGAACGGTCTGTCACAGAGGAAGAGTGAGATCTGTGTTTCTGCTAATCAGGAACACAAATCTCTCTCCTCTTCCAGTCAGCTCATCCCCCACACAGTTAGAAAACACTCCCGAGGAGCACACTTAACCCTTTGATCGCCCCTGATGTTAACCCCTTCCCTGCCAGTGTAGTGTCACTTAGTGTCCGATTTGTCCGTCGCAATATCGCAGTCTCGCAAAAAATCACTGATCGCCGCCATTACTAGTAAAAAAAAAAAAATAGAAATAAAAATTTCATAAATCTATTCCATAGTTTGTAGACGTTATAACATTCGTGCAAACCAATCAAATATACGCTTTTTGGTATTTTGTGACCTAAAATATGAAGCAGAATACATATTGGAATAAATTGGTGAAGAAATTTGATTTTTTACATTTTTTTTATTGGATGTTTTGTAGCAGAAAGTAAAAAATATTTTTTTTTCCAAAATTGTTGTTCTTTTTTTGTTTACAGAACAAAAAATAAAAACCGCAACAGTGATCAAATACCACCAAAATAAAGCTCTATTTGTGGGAAAAAAAAGGACATCAATTTTATTTTGGTACATCGTCGAACAACCGCGCAATTGTCAGTTAAAGTAACGCAGTGCCATATCGCAAAAATGGCCTGGTCATTAAGGGGGGTAAATCCTTCCAGGACTGAAGCAGTTAAATTCCATTAGTGCGTTTTTTACAGAAATTCTGCATTTCCTAGACCTCTCCGGTAATATCATGTGACATAAAAAGTTGGAACTACCGCTATTTTATTCTCTAGGGTGTCTGCTCTCAGGAAATATACCATGTTTGGGGGTTTTGTGTAAACTTCACACCAAAAATTATTTTTTTAAATGTGTCTGCAAAAAACAGCTCTGGCAATGAAAGGGTTAAAGTTGACTAAAAAATAAAACAAAACTGTGGAGGTCACATGATTCCTGTGGAGGGCGGAGCTCCAGTCTGCAGCCACACCCCTCTCCAGAGGAGAGCTTGCAGATAACAGCCAGGGAAAAGTGAGGACTTCACTGCTTGTGTCACGCTGCTTGCGGGTTTTAGCTGGGGACATGCTGCCATGGAAACAGAGGCACGTGAAGAACGAGCTCGTTCTAGATAGCAGCCTGGGTGTGCACCTCTTCACCAAGCACACCCAGATGTCCTCCAGAGGGAGGGGCTGAAGGAGTGGCTGCAGGGATTATTGACACCCTAGGCGAAACCTCATTTTGCCACCCCCCATTGGCTCCACCCCTGACCCCACCCCCTTTGCCCTGCCCATGTATACCCCACCTTTTTAATGAAGCGCCCATCAATGCAGCCTCACCAGCGCCATCAATTCAGCCTCACCAGCGCCCATCAATGCAGACTCACCAGCGCCCATCAAATGCAGCCTCACCAGTGCCCATCAAATGCAGCCTCACCAGTGCCCATCAAATGCAGCCTCACCAGCGCCCATCAAGGCAGCCTCACCAGCACCCATCAAGGCAGCCTCATCAGCGCCCATCAATGCCGCCTCACCAGCGCCCATCAATGCAGCCCACCAGCGCCTATCACTGCAGCCCACTAACACCCATCAAGGCAGCCTCATCAGCACCCATGAATGCAGCCTCGCCAGTGCCCATCAATGCAGCATCGCCAGCGCTCATCAATGCAGCCCACCAGCACCCATCAATGCCGCCTCACCAGCGCCCATCAATGCAGCCCACCAGCGCCTATCACTGCAGCCCACTAACACCCATCAAGGCAGCCTCATCAGCACCCATCAATGCAGCCACGTCAGCACCCATCAATGCAGCCACGTCAGTGCCCATCAATGCAGCCTCGCCAGCGCTCATCAATGCAGCCCACCAGCACCCATCAATGCAGCCTCACCAGCGCCCATCAATGCAGCCTCACCAGCGCCCATCAATGCAGCCTCACCAGTGCCCATCAATGCAGCCTTACCAGCGCCCATCAATGTAGCCTCGCCAGCGCCCATCATGCAGCCTCGCCAGCGCCCATCAATGCAGTCCACCAGCACCCATCAATGCAGCTGCACCAGTGCCCATCAAATGCAGCCCACCAGTGCCCTCCCTCTTCTTCCCTTCCCACCCTCTTCTTCCTTCCCTCCCTCTTCTTCCCTTCCCACCCTCTTCTTCCTTCCCTCCCTCTTCTTCCCTTCCCACCCTCTTCTTCCTTCCCTCCCTCTTCTTCCCTTCCCTCCCTCTTCTTCCCTCCCCCCTCTTCTTCCCTTCCCCCCTCTTCTTCTCTTCCTATTTTTCCCTTCTCTCCTCCTCCTTCCCTCCCTCTTCTTCCCTCCCCCTCTCCTTCCCTTCCCCTCCTCGTCTTCCCTTCCCTCCCTCAACTTCCCTTTCCTCCCTCCCTTCCCTCCCCCTCTTCTTCCCTTCTCTCCTTCTCCTTCCCTTCCCTCCCTCTTTCTCCCTCCCTCCCCCTCTTCTTCCCTTCCCCCCTCTTCTTCCCTTCCCTCCTTCTCCTTCCCTTCCCTCCCTCTCTCTCCCTTCCCTCCTTCTTCTTACCCTCCATCCCTCTTTTTCCCTTCCCTTCCCCCCTCTTCTTCCCTTCCTTTTCTTCCCTTCCTTCCCTCTTCTTCCCTTCCCTCCCTTCCCCCCTCTTCTTCCCTTCCCTCCTTCAACTTCCCTTCCTCTCTCTCCCTTCCCTCCCTCTTCTTCCCCACCCCCTCTTCTTCCCTCCCCCCTCCCTTCCTCTCCTTCCCTTCCCCCTCGTTTTCCCTTCCCTCCCGCTCCTTCCCTTCCCCCTCGTTTTCCCTCCCCTCTTCTTCCCTTCTACCCTCTTCTTCCCTTCCCTTCTTCTCCTTCACTCTTCTCCCCCCCCTCTTCTTCCCTTCCCTCTGCCCTTCTTCCCTTCCCTCCCTCTTGTCATTCCCATCTCTCTCTCTCTTCCATGTTTTCCTTTTCTTTTCTCCTTCTCCTGATTATTCCTATTTCCTTTCCCAGCCCTCTTTTTTTTCTTTGTCTTCTCTCCATGGGCGAATACCTTTATGCACATATATACAGTGTGTGTGTGTGTGTGTGGGGGGGGGGGGGGGGGGGATGCTGATTGTCTCCCCTGCAGATGGTGTAAGTTTTGCCCACTTACATAGAAATGAAGGGTCTATAATTTTTATCATAGGTGTATTTTATATGATAGAGACAGAATATCAACCAAAAATCTCGCCTCACCAGCGCCCATCAAGGCAGCCTCACCAGCGCCTATCAATGCAGCCCACTAGCACCCATCAAGGCAGCCTCATCAGTGCCCATCAATGCAGCCTCACCAGCGCCCATCATGCAGCCTTGCCAGCGCCCATCAATGCAGTCCACCAGCACCCGTCAATGCAGCCTCACCAGCGCCCATCAATGCAGCCTCACCAGCGCCCATCAATGCAGCCTTACCAGTGCCCATCAAATGCAGCCCACCAGTGCCTGCCTCTTCTTCCTTTCCCCCCTCCTTCCCTTCCCATCCTCTTCTTCCTTCCCTCCCTCTTCTTCCCTTCTCGCCCCTCTCCCCCCCCCTCTTCTTCCCTTCCCTCCCTCTTCCTTCCCTCCCCCCCCTCTTCTTCTCTTCCTATTTTCCCCTTCTCTCCTCCTCCTTCCCTCCCTCTCCTTCCCTCCCTCTTCCTCCCTCCCCCCTTTCCTTCCCTTCCCCTCTCCTTCCCTCCCTCTTTCCCCCCCCTCGTCTTCCCTTCCCTCCCTCTTCTTCCCTCCCCCCTCTTTTTCCCTTCCCTTCCTCTTTTCCCTTCTCTCCTTCTCCTTCCTTCCCCTCTCCTTCCCTTCCCTCCCTCTTCTTCCCTTCCTCCCCTCTTCTTCCCTTCCTCTCCCTCCCTTCCTCCCCTCGTCTTCCCTTCCCCCCTCTTCTTCCCCTCCATCCCTCTTTTCCCCTTCCCTTCCCCCTCTTCTTCCCTTCCTTCCCCCTTCTTCCCTTCCCTTCCTTCCCCCCCTCTTCTTCCTTTCCCTCCTTCAACTTCCGTCCTCTCTCTCCCTTCCCTCCCTCTTCTTCCCCACCCCCTCTTCTTCCCTCCCCCCTTCCCTTCCCTCCCTCTCCTTCCCTTCCCCCCTCTTCTTCCCTTCCTTCCCTCTTCTTCCCTTCCCTTCCTTCCCCCCCTCTTCTTCCTTTCCCTCCTTCAACTTCCCTCCCTCTTCTTCCCCACCCCTCTTCTTCCCTCCCCCCTTCCCTTCCCTCTCTCCCTTCCTTCCCCCTTGTTTCCCTTCCCTCCCTCTCTTTCCCTCCCCCCCTCTTCTTCCCTTCCCTTCCCCCTTCTTCCCTTCCCTCCCTCTTGTCATTCCCATCTCTCTCTCTCTTCCATGTTTTCCTTTTCTTTTCTCATTCTCCTGATTATTCCTATTTCCTTTCCCAGCCCTCTTTTTTTCTGTGTCTTCTCTCCAAGGAGCGAATACCTTTATGCACATATATACAGTGGGGGGGGGGGGGAATAATGATCGTCTCCCCTGCAGATGGTGTAAGTTTTGCCCCCTTACATAGAAATGAAGGGTCTATAATTTTTATCATAGGTGTATTTATATGATAGAGGACAGAATATCAACCAAAAATCCAGAAAAACACACATGATAGGAATGTTATAAATGGAGTAAAATAAGTATTTGATCCCCTTAGTAGTTGGTGGAGAAACCCTTGTTGGTGATCACAGAGGTCAGACGTTTCTTGTAGGTGGTGATCACAGAGGTCAGACGTTTCTTGTAGGTGGTGATCAGTTTCCACACATCTCAGGAGGGATTTTCTCTTCTTTACAGATCTTCTCTAAATCCTGAAGGTTTCTTGCAACTCGAAGTTTCATCTCCTCCATACATTTTCTATAGGATTAAGGTCTGGAGACTGGATAGGCCACTCCATGACCTTCATGTGCTTCTTCTTGAGCCCCTCCTTTGTTGCCTTGGTGATATGTTTTGGGTGATTGTCATGCTGGAAGACCCATCCATGACCCATCTTCAGTGTTCTGGCTTAAGGAAGTTCTCATCTAAGATCTTACAATACATGGCCCTGTCCGTTGGCCCCTCAATGCGGCAAAGTCGGTCTGAACCTTTATCAGAGAAACACCCCAAATCATCATGTTTCCACCTCCGTGTGTGACTGTAGGGATGGTGTGTGACTGTAGGGATGATGTGACTGTAGGGATGATGTGTGACTGTAGGGATGATGTGTGACTGTAGGGATGATGTGTGACTGTAGGGATGATGTGTGACTGTAGGGATGATGTGTGACTGTAGGGATGGTGTGTGACTGTAGGGATGGGGTGTGACTGTAGGGATGATGTGACTGTAGGGATGATGTGTGACTGTAGTGATGATGTGTGACTGTAGGGATGATGTGTGACTGTAGGGATGATGTGTGACTGTAGGGATGGTGTGTGACTGTAGGGATGGGGTGTGACTGTAGGGATGGTGTGTGACTGTAGGGATGATGTGACTGTAGGGATGATGTGACTGTAGGGATGATGTGACTGTAGGGATGATGTGTGACTGTAGGGATGAGGTGACTGTAGGGATGATGTGTGACTGTAGGGATGAGGTGACTGTAGGGATGAGGTGTGACTGTAGGGATGGTGTGTGACTGTAGGGATGGTGTGTGACTGTAGGGATGGGGTGTGACTGTAGGGATGATGTGACTGTAGGGATGATGTGTGACTGTAGGGATGATGTGTGACTGTAGGGATGATGTGTGACTGTAGGGATGGGGTGTGACTGTAGGGATGGGGTGTGACTGTAGGGATGATGTGACTGTAGGGATGATGTGTGACTGTAGGGATGATGTGTGACTGTAGGGATGGTGTGTGACTGTAGGGATGGGGTGTGACTGTAGGGATGGGGTGTGACTGTAGGGATGATGTGACTGTAGGGATGATGTGTGACTGTAGGGATGATGTGTGACTGTAGGGATGATGTGTGACTGTAGGGATGGTGTGTGACTGTAGGGATGGTGTGTGACTGTAGGGATGGTGTGTGACTGTAGGGATGGTGTGTGACTGTAGGGATGATGTGACTGTAGGGATGATGTGACTGTAGGGATGATGTGACTGTAGGGATGGTGTGTGACTGTAGGGATGGTGTGTGACTGTAGGGATGGTGTGTGACTGTAGGGATGGTGTGTGACTGTAGGGATGATGTGTGACTGTCGGGATGATGTGTGACTGTAGGGATGGTGTGTGACTGTAGGGATGATGTGACTGTAGGGATGGTGTGTGACTGTAGGGATGATGTGACTGTAGGGATGATGTGTGACTGTAGGGATGATGTGTGACTGTAGGGATGGTGTGTGACTGTAGGGATGGGGTGTGACTGTAGGGATGATGTGACTGTAGGGATGATGTGTGACTGTAGTGATGATGTGTGACTGTAGGGATGATGTGTGACTGTAGGGATGATGTGTGACTGTAGGGATGGTGTGTGACTGTAGGGATGGGGTGTGACTGTAGGGATGGTGTGTGACTGTAGGGATGATGTGACTGTAGGGATGATGTGACTGTAGGGATGATGTGACTGTAGGGATGATGTGTGACTGTAGGGATGAGGTGACTGTAGGGATGATGTGTGACTGTAGGGATGAGGTGACTGTAGGGATGAGGTGTGACTGTAGGGATGGTGTGTGACTGTAGGGATGGTGTGTGACTGTAGGGATGGGGTGTGACTGTAGGGATGATGTGACTGTAGGGATGATGTGTGACTGTAGGGATGATGTGTGACTGTAGGGATGATGTGTGACTGTAGGGATGGGGTGTGACTGTAGGGATGGGGTGTGACTGTAGGGATGATGTGACTGTAGGGATGATGTGTGACTGTAGGGATGATGTGTGACTGTAGGGATGGTGTGTGACTGTAGGGATGGGGTGTGACTGTAGGGATGGGGTGTGACTGTAGGGATGATGTGACTGTAGGGATGATGTGTGACTGTAGGGATGATGTGTGACTGTAGGGATGATGTGTGACTGTAGGGATGATGTGTGACTGTAGGGATGGTGTGTGACTGTAGGGATGGTGTGTGACTGTAGGGATGGTGTGTGACTGTAGGGATGGTGTGTGACTGTAGGGATGATGTGACTGTAGGGATGATGTGACTGTAGGGATGATGTGACTGTAGGGATGGTGTGTGACTGTAGGGATGGTGTGTGACTGTAGGGATGGTGTGTGACTGTAGGGATGGTGTGTGACTGTAGGGATGATGTGTGACTGTCGGGATGATGTGTGACTGTAGGGATGGTGTGTGACTGTAGGGATGGTGTGTGACTGTAGGGATGGTGTGAGACTGTAGGGATGGTGTGTGACTGTAGGGATGGTGTGTGACTGTAGGGATGGTGTGTGACTGTAGGGATGATGTGTGACTGTAGGGATGATGTGTGACTGTAGGGATGGGGTGTGACTGTAGGGATGGGGTGTGACTGTAGGGATGATGTGTGACTGTAGGGATGATGTGTGACTGTAGGGATGATGTGTGACTGTAGGGATGATGTGTGACTGTAGGGATGATGTGACTGTAGGGATGGTGTGTGACTGTAGGGATCATGTGTGACTGTAGGGATGATGTGTGACTGTAGGGATGATGTGTGACTGTAGGGATGATGTGTGACTGTAGGGATGATGTGTGACTGTAGGGATGATGTGTGACTGTAGGGATGATGTGTGACTGTAGGGATGATGTTTGACTGTAGGGATGATGTGTCTGTAGGGATGGTGTGTGACTGTAGGGATGATGTGTGACTGTAGGGATGATGTGTGACTGTAGGGATGGGGTGTGACTGTAGGGATGATGTGTGACTGTAGGGATGATGTGTGACTGTAGGGATGATGTGTGACTGTAGGGATGATGTGTGACTGTAGGGATGATGTGACTGTAGGGATGATGTGTGACTGTAGGGATGATGTGTGACTGTAGGGATGATGTGTGACTGTAGGGATGATGTGACTGTAGGGATGATGTGTGACTGTAGGGATGGTGTGTGACTGTAGGGATGATGTGACTGTAGGGATGATGTGTGACTGTAGGGATGGGGTGTGACTGTAGGGATGGGGTGTGACTGTAGGGATGGGGTGTGACTGTAGGGATGATGTGTGACTGTAGGGATGATGTGACTGTAGGGATGATGTGTGACTGTAGGGATGATGTGACTGTAGGGATGATGTGTGACTGTAGGGATGATGTGTGACTGTAGGGATGGTGTGACTGTAGGGATGATGTGTGACTGTAGGGATGGTGTGTGACTGTAGGGATGATGTGACTGTAGGGATGATGTGTGACTGTAGGGATGGTGTGACTGTAGGGATGATGTGTGACTGTAGGGATGGTGTGACTGTAGGGATGGTGTGACTGTAGGGATGGTGTGACTGTAGGGATGATGTGTGACTGTAGGGATGGTGTGACTGTAGGGATGATGTGTGACTGTAGGGATGATGTGTGACTGTAGGGATGGTGTGTGACTGTAGGGATGGTGTGACTGTAGGGATGATGTGACTGTAGGGATGGTGTGTGACTGTAGGGATGATGTGTGACTGTAGGGATGGTGTGACTGTAGGGATGATGTGTGACTGTAGGGATGGTGTGTGACTGTAGGGATGGTGTGACTGTAGGGATGATGTGTGACTGTAGGGATGATGTGTGACTGTAGGGATGATGTGTGACTGTAGGGATGATGTGACTGTAGGGATGGTGTGACTGTAGGGATGGTGTGTGACTGTAGGGATGATGTGTGACTGTAGGGATGGTGTGTGACTGTAGGGATGATGTGTGACTGTAGGGATGGTGTGTGACTGTAGGGATGGTGTGACTGTAGGGATGGTGTGTGACTGTAGGGATGATGTGTGACTGTAGGGATGGTGTGACTGTAGGGATGATGTGTGACTGTAGGGATGATGTGTGACTGTAGGGATGGTGTGTGACTGTAGGGATGGTGTGTGACTGTAGGGATGATGTGTGACTGTAGGGATGGTGTGTGACTGTAGGGATGATGTGTGACTGTAGGGATGGTGTGACTGTAGGGATGATGTGTGACTGTAGGGATGATGTGTGACTGTAGGGATGGTGTGTGACTGTAGGGATGGTGTGTGACTGTAGGGATGATGTGTGACTGTAGGGATGGTGTGTGACTGTAGGGATGATGTGTGACTGTAGGGATGGTGTGTGACTGTAGGGATGGTGTGACTGTAGGGATGGTGTGTGACTGTAGGGATGATGTGTGACTGTAGGGATGGTGTGACTGTAGGGATGGTGTGACTGTAGGGATGATGTGTGACTGTAGGGATGATGTGTGACTGTAGGGATGGTGTGACTGTAGGGATGATGTGACTGTAGGGATGGTGTGTGACTGTAGGGATGGTGTGACTGTAGGGATGGTGTGTGACTGTAGGGATGGTGTGTGACTGTAGGGATGGTGTGTGACTGTAGGGATGGTGTGACTGTAGGGATGGTGTGTGACTGTAGGGATGATGTGTGACTGTAGGGATGATGTGTGACTGTAGGGATGATGTGTGACTGTAGGGATGATGTGTGACTGTAGGGATGGTGTGTGACTGTAGGGATGGTGTGACTGTAGGGATGATGTGTGACTGTAGGGATGGGGTGTGACTGTAGGGATGATGTGTGACTGTAGGGATGATGTGTGACTGTAGGGATGGTGTGTGACTGTAGGGATGATGTGTGACTGTAGGGATGGTGTGACTGTAGGGATGATGTGACTGTAGGGATGGTGTGTGACTGTAGGGATGGTGTGACTGTAGGGATGGTGTGTGACTGTAGGGATGGTGTGTGACTGTAGGGATGGTGTGTGACTGTAGGGATGGTGTGACTGTAGGGATGGTGTGTGACTGTAGGGATGGTGTGTGACTGTAGGGATGATGTGTGACTGTAGGGATGATGTGTGACTGTAGGGATGATGTGTGACTGTAGGGATGATGTGTGACTGTAGGGATGGTGTGTGACTGTAGGGATGGTGTGACTGTAGGGATGATGTGTGACTGTAGGGATGGGGTGTGACTGTAGGGATGATGTGTGACTGTAGGGATGATGTGTGACTGTAGGGATGGGGTGTGACTGTAGGGATGGGGTGTGACTGTAGGGATGGGGTGTGACTGTAGGGATGATGTGTGACTGTAGGGATGGGGTGTGACTGTAGAGATGGGGTGTGACTGTAGGGATGGGGTATGACTGTAGGGATGATGTGTGACTGTAGAGATGGGGTGTGACTGTAGGGATGATGTGTGACTGTAGGGATGGTGTGTGACTGTAGGGATGGTGTGTGACTGTAGGGATGATGTGTGACTGTAGGGATGATGTGACTGTAGGGATGATGTGACTGTAGGGATGATGTGACTGTAGGGATGATGTGTGACTGTAGGGATGGTGTGTGACTGTAGGGATGATGTGTGACTGTAGGGATGGTGTGTGACTGTAGGGATGATGTGACTGTAGGGATGATGTGTGACTGTAGGGATGATGTGACTGTAGGGATGATGTGTGACTGTAGGGATGATGTGACTGTAGGGATGGTGTGTGACTGTAGGGATGATGTGACTGTAGGGATGATGTGTGACTGTAGGGATGGTGTGTGACTGTAGGGATGGTGTGACTGTAGGGATGATGTGTGACTGTAGGGATGGTGTGACTGTAGGGATGGTGTGACTGTAGGGATGATGTGTGACTGTAGGGATGGTGTGACTGTAGGGATGATGTGTGACTGTAGGGATGGTGTGTGACTGTAGGGATGATGTGACTGTAGGGATGGTGTGTGACTGTAGGGATGATGTGTGACTGTAGGGATGATGTGTGACTGTAGGGATGGTGTGACTGTAGGGATGATGTGTGACTGTAGGGATGATGTGTGACTGTAGGGATGGTGTGTGACTGTAGGGATGGTGTGACTGTAGGGATGGTGTGACTGTAGGGATGATGTGTGACTGTAGGGATGATGTGTGACTGTAGGGATGATGTGACTGTAGGGATGATGTGTGACTGTAGGGATGATGTGTGACTGTAGGGATGGGGTGTGACTGTAGGGATGGGGTGTGACTGTAGGGATGATGTAACTGTAGGGATGATGTGTGACTGTAGGGATGATGTGACTGCAGGGATGATGTGTGACTGTAGGGATGGGGTGTGACTGTAGAGATGGGGTGTGACTGTAGGGATGGGGTATGACTGTAGGGATGATGTGTGACTGTAGGGATGGGGTGTGACTGTAGGGATGGGGTGTGACTGTAGGGATGGGGTATGACTGTAGGGATGATGTGTGACTGTAGGGATGATGTGTGACTGTAGGGATGGGATGTGACTGTAGGGATGATGTGTGACTGTAGGGATGGGGTGTGACTGTAGGGATGGGGTGTGACTGTAGGGATGGGGTGTGACTGTAGGGATGGGGTGTGACTGTAGGGATGGGGTGTGACTGTAGGGATGGGATGTGACTGTAGGGATGGGGTGTGACTGTAGGGATGGGATGTGACTGTAGGGATGGGGTGTGACTCCACTGGTCTCCATTCAGTGTCCTCCCCCCCTCTACCAATCTCTTCACTAGCTACCCCTACCTCACTGTCTAAAATTTAAAATACAAAGCAGAACATACAAGGCCATCCACAACATCGCCCCCCAGGTACATCACCAATCTCCTCTGCAGTTCTTGCTCAAATCCTCCTCTCTGCTCCTCCCGGGACCTCCTGCTCTAGTTCTCTTGTTACCTCCTCCCATGCTCACCTCCAGGACTTCTCCAGAACCTCTCCCATCCTCTGGAACTCCCTACGCCTACTCTCTTCTGTATTGTAATTGTACTGCCCCCCCCCCCCTTACATTGTAAAGTGCTGTGTAAACTGTTGGCGCCATCTACAATAAATCCTGTATAATAATAATAATAATGTGTTCTCACATTAGAACAACAACGGCGCCTGTCATTGATTTGTAGCGGCTGCTGGCCAAGGCTGTGCACACCGGGCCAAACCCACTGCAGGGAGACCCCGACTCTTGGCAGACTACGGCCCAAGGTGGTCCAAAGGCAGAGGCGGTTTTCCAGTGCTGGGATTCGCTGACATCAAATCTTTATGTGTTTATGTTGCCCGTCTTTGGCTCTGTAGAACGTCCAATCTGCACTTCAGCTGATTTACCTGAATGACGAGACTTCTTTTTTCTGAGGCTGCATTCCCCAACCCCACCTCCTGAAATATGCATGAATTATGAGGCTGCCTAAACCCGATTCTCCCTGACGGCCAGCATAAAACAACGATTCCAGACGGCAATTTGTCACCCTGCTCTCTGCCTCTTCTGCCACCGTTCTGATTTCAGATTTCAGCTGGTGTGCCGGGGGTGAGAGTTCAGTATAATAAAGTATTACAATACTACACACAGTATAGTCTACCGGGTTCATGAGCAGCTGAAGTACATCTATTAGAAATGGTAACGCGGATCCTTCACAGCATCAAATCCATTGATTTATATAGAGGAAAGAAATCCAGAAGACAAGCCGGGCTTATTAATGCCTCCTGATGGACGAAACGCGTAAACTGCTTGTCTTCTGCATATTTTACCTCTGCCTATACTAAATAAATGGATTTGATGATGTGAAGGGTCCAAGATACCGATTGCATCTGTTTTCAAATCTTCATTCCTTGTGGAGCCTGCTGATCGATTACAATAGGTTCCCGGAGGACAATCTTTCCTGCTGATCGTTTCCCGGAGGACAATCTTTCCTGCTGATCGTTTCCCGGAGGACAATCTTTCCTGCTGATCGTTTCCCGGAGGACAATCTTTCCTGCTGATCGGTTCCCGGAGGACAATCTTTCCTGCTGATCGTTTCCCGGAGGACAATCTTTCCTGCTGATCGTTTCCCGGAGGACAATCTTTCCTGCTGATCGTTTCCCGGAGGACAATCTTTCCTGCTGATCGTTTCCCGGAGGACAATCTTTCCTGACGATCGTTTCCCGGAGGACAATCTTTCCTGACGATCGGTTCCCGGAGGACAATCTTTCCTGACGATCGGTTCCCGGAGGACAATCTTTCCTGCTGATCGGTTCCCGGAGGACAATCTTTCCTGCTGATCGGTTCCCGGAGGACAATCTTTCCTGCTGATCGTTTCCCGGAGGACAATCTTTCCTGCTGATCGGTTCCCGGAGGACAATCTTTCCTGACGATCGGTTCCCGGAGGACAATCTTTCCTGACGATCGGTTCCCGGAGGACAATCTTTCCTGCTGATCGGTTCCCGGAGGACAATCTTTCCTGACGATCGGTTCCCGGAGGACAATCTTTCCTGACGATCGGTTCCCGGAGGACAATCTTTCCTGCTGATCGGTTCCCGGAGGACAATCTTTCCTGACGATCGGTTCCCGGAGGACAATCTTTCCTGCTGATCGGTTCCCGGAGGACAATCTTTCCTGACGATCGGTTCCCGGAGGACAATCTTTCCTGACGATCGGTTCCCGGAGGACAATCTTTCCTGCCGATCGGTTCCCGGAGGACAATCTTTCCTGACGATCGGTTCCCGGAGGACAATCTTTCCTGCCGATCGGTTCCCGGAGGACAATCTTTCCTGCTGATCGGTTCCCGGAGGACAATCTTTCCTGCTGATCGTTTCCCGGAGGACAATCTTTCCTGACGATCGGTTCCCGGAGGACAATCTTTCCTGCTGATCGGTTCCCGGAGGACAATCTTTCCTGCTGATCGGTTCCCGGAGGACAATCTTTCCTGCTGATCGTTTCCCGGAGGACAATCTTTCCTGACGATCGGTTCCCGGAGGACAATCTTTCCTGACGATCGGTTCCCGGAGGACAATCTTTCCTGACGATCGGTTCATTCTGGAAGGAAGGTCGGGGTTGTCTCACTTTATACCGGACAGCAGGTTTTTTTATTTTTTTTTGCTCAGGAAAGAATTACTATAAAAAAATAAAACCAACTTGTTTCTCTTCTGTCTTCATATCAACAAGAAAAAAAGAAGAGAATTTCATTTAATATTCATTTATTTGAAAGTAAAAGAGAAATCTCTGTGATTCTGTAGTAGTCTCCATCACATGTCAGTAATATGTGGCAGTGCGCCCGTCACCTTCCCCTCTCTAGCTCCCTCTGTAGGTGGAATAGGAATGTGGGGTAATCAGGAGAGGCACGTGATATTTCTCTTTTGGGTCATTGATGTTGAAAACAACCTGGAGGAGAAAAAACAAGAACTGGTCAGAATTTCCACGATCATTCAATAGGTAATTAAAGCGTTTGTAAACCCGCCATATCCCCAGTGTAGTGACCGGCCTCCGGTGATACACAGAGAGAAAAACAAATCCTCCTACATAAGTTGTACCTTTTTATCTGCGGTCTTCTCTTCTCTACAACTATTAACATTCTAGAATTTATACAGCTTATTTGAGTGTTCAGAAAAAAGGGGGGCAGAGAGCTGAAGTTACACTCTGCAGAGCTCAGTTAGAGCTGATTGGAGGGATGAATCACACCCCTGTTCACACAGCACACACAGGGACAGAGCTGAGGCTGTCAATCACAGGCTGTGTGCTGGAGCTTTCTTCCCTGGAGCTGAGTGTACAATATAGGGGGCCGTGTGTACAATATGGGGTGCCGTGTGTACAATATGGGGTGCCGTGTGTACAATATGGGGGGCCGTGTGTACAATATGGGGGGCCGTGTGTACAATATGGGGGGCCGTGTGTACAATATGGGGGGCCGTGTGTACAATATGGGGGCCGTGTGTACAATATGGGGGCCGTGTGTACAATATGGGGTGCTGTGTGTACAATATGGGGTGCTGTGTGTACAATATGGGGTGCTGTGTGTACAATATGGGGTGCTGTGTGTACAATATGGGGTGCAGTGTGTACAATATGGGGTGCTGTGTGTACAATATGGGGTGCTGTGTGTACAATATGGGGTGCTGTGTGTACAATATGGGGTGCTGTGTGTACAATATGGGGTGCTGTGTGTACAATATGGGGTGCTGTGTGTACAATATGGGGTGCAGTGTGTACAATATGGGGTGCAGTGTGTACAATATGGGGTGCTGTGTGTACAATATGGGGTGCTGTGTGTACAATATGGGGTGCTGTGTGTACAATATGGGGTGCTGTGTGTACAATATGGGGTGCTGTGTGTACAATATGGGGTGCTGTGTGTACAATATGGGGTGCTGTGTGTACAATATGGGGTGCTGTGTGTACAATATGGGGTGCTGTGTGTACAATATGGGGTGCTGTGTGTACAATATGGGGGGCTGTGTGTACAATATGGGGGGCTGTGTGTACAATATGGGGTGCTGTGTGTACATTGAGGAAAAAAATCAACTTAAATGATTTCAGCAAATGGCTGCAATATAACAAGGAGTAAAAAATTTAAGGGGGTCTGAATACTTTCCCTCCCCACTGTACCTTCAGAGGTCTAGTGGAGTCCATTCCTCGAAGGGTCAGAGCTGTTTTGGTGGCAGAACAGGGACCTACTCAGTATTAGTTGGGTGGTCATGAAGTTCTGGCTGATCGGTGTATAGCATAACCATCCAAGGTCTGGACATCTGGATACCACTGTGGGTTTTGGGACTACATTTGGGAAGAAGGTTCACCACTTTTGAAAATGTACATTTTAGATGAAACCTTTTAGATTGTTACCAATGTGTCAGCCAATGGACAGGCGCTCCCCCCGGACATCATCCAGTTCTAGTTCTAGAGTGGTGTGTGTCTCCATGCCCAGTGACATGGCTGCCCTGGAACCAGCAGCTCTCGCTGGGCTGGGAGGGTGGCCGGCCGCTATCAGTTGTGGGATAACAGCCTTCCTGAAGGATATTTGGGTTGTTTAGGAAGATACAATCCCTATTGAGTGCTCAGATGTGCCGTATCTGGCAAAGAAAGGGCAGACTATGCCCGACTCCACAGACCTTATTATATATACCATTCCTGGCATTTCCTCTGAAAGAACAGAACTGGAGGAATGCCACCAGGTACCACACAGGCACAGAAATGCCTCATTTATGAGTGTTTCAAGAAAACTAATGCCAGAAACATCCAATCAGAGGCTGCCTTTCTCCAAGGAAGTCACCAAAAGTCAGAATCTGGTTAAGTGTTACTGGCAACAAAGACCCTAATCCTACCACTTTACAAGACTCTGTTGTTTCCACATCTGGAGTATTCTGTCCAGTTCTGATCACCAGTCCTCAGGAAGGATGTGCTGAAGCTGGAGAGACTCCAGAGATGGGCAACAAAGCTAATAAAGGAGGCTGGAGGACCTCAGTTAAGGGGATAGAGAAGGTCACTCATGGGGGATGGAGGACCTTCGTTATGGGGAATGGAGGAGGTCAGTTATGGGGGGGGATTGAGTTTAAAGTTAAACTGCACGGAGGGTTCTTTACTGTCAGAGCGGTAAGGTTGTAGAACTCCCACAATCGGTGGTGTCAGCATGAAGTATAGATAGTTTACAAAAACTCCTGGAAGTGCATCTTAGTGAACACAGTATACAGGGATAAGGGGAATGGTTTTTGACATCAACACACACCCACACAGGTTGAACTGGATGGCCTGGTGTCTTTATTCAACTTTACCAACTAATGTAACTAAGACAGTTCTCAATGAAGACACTTTTCTAAGTAACATCAGATACCTCTGCATAGGGGTGGAAAGCCTCAAGTTTTAACTGCTTCCAATATTCTCCAGTATCGAAGCGCAGCTGGAAGGTCCCGGCTGTAAGAGGTTTCTCCACGCAGAAGTCCTGGACAGCGGCCATCCTGGTCAGTGACACTGGGCAACACGTTTAGGGTCAATCAGTGAAAGCTGAATTCTGATTCATCGTATTGAATATACCTGGGCCCAGCACGCTCACCTTCCGCCCAGCACGCTCACCTTCCACCCAGCACGCTCACCTTCCGCCCAGCACGCTCACCTTCCGCCCAGCACGCTCACCTTCCGCCCAGCACGCTCACCTTCCGCCCAGCACGCTCACCTTCCGCCCAGCACGCTCACCTTCCGCCCAGCACGCTCACCTTCCGCCCAGCACGCTCACCTTCCGCCCAGCACGCTCACCTTCCGCCCAGCACGCTCACCTTCCGCTCAGCACGCTCACCTTCCGCCCAGCACGCTCACCTTCCGCCCAGCACGCTCACCTTCCGCTCAGCACGCTCACCTTCCGCCCAGCACGATCACCTTCCGCCCAGCCCCCCGCTCACCCCCTGCTCACCCCCCGCTCACCTTCTGCTGATTAGTTCAAATCTTGGTTCTCTGGCATTGAACTTGGACAAGGTCACTGTCAGGCCTTTAGCCGGGGTCCCTTGTGCGATGTTCAGGACCTGTGTGGTCAGCAAACTCGGAACGCTCCCCGGTATTTCCTGTAGGTGAGAAGAAGACCACATGATATGTTAAAGGAGTATCTCAATTATATTCAGTAGTCTTTCTAAAAGTCTATACCAGCCTTTCTCCACCTGAATACACCGCTCCTTCACCGCTCCAAAGATGCGGCTTTGCCGGAGATTTTTTCTTCTCCTGCCAGCGCACCGCTTCAGTGTGAAAGCCCTCGGGTGGAGGCTGTTTTGGGGCGGTTTGCAGGCGGTATTTTTAGCGCAATAATGCCTGCAAACCGCCCCAGTGTGAAAGGGGCCTTATTGTTGTGTATATATAAATACAATATAATGTATAAATTATAACAAAAATACTGTATAGGTAGATTACCTGAATGAGTGCAAAAATTCCCAAAATAATCAATTTGCACTGTATTACCTGTATATAGCAATGATAAGCACTCGTTAGGTGCACTTCAAGCCTTTAAGCTTTACCAACCACTTGGATGCACCTCAAGTCTTACATCTGAAATATATACTACAGTATATGCATCACAGTGATATATATTGATCCCAAGGATATGTATCTCTGCATCAGCCCCAAATATACATGCATCAGACTTGGAGTGTGAACCATATAGGTGCCCTACAGTTCATATAGTGAGATCTGAACCCAACATCTGCTGCAGCAGGTTGAATCACAATAAAGTGCGATAGTCCCCATAGGTTTATCACTGTATCAGGTCAGGAACTCCCAGGGGTGACTTCTGTGCTCCCCCTTCTGATTTCCTACTCACCGACTCCTGGTACCCCTGTAGGGGTGATGGGCCTGTAATGCTTTAAGTGGAACTCACTGCTCCCCGTAGCTTGCGGTGGCTGCCTCGGATGTATCCTGGTTGGTGAAGATGCTGCATTGCCCTCATACATCAGGAAATATTAAAAAAGGGCTTCCATAGTGTGATACCGTAAAAGTCTTTTATTTATTAAAAAGCATATAGTAAAAACAAAAACAAAAGTAAAAACAAAATGTCCCAAAGAAGTGCGTCTTCCCACCCAGTTATGCACTAGGGCTAGGAGAACAGCAATTCCCGACAGGAAAACAGATTGGAAGTCACTGTATGAAAGGCGTGTGTCCAGATGGGGGATGTGACAGCTATGCGCTGCACCTGCGTTTCATCCACTCGAGTGCACGGAAGTGACGTAATGTGCGTGGTTCCGTCGTGAACCATAGCTGTCACATCCCCCATCTGGACACACGCCTTTCATACAGTGACTTCCAATCTGTTTTCCTGTCGGGAATTGCTGTTCTCCTAGCCCTAGTGCATAACTGGGTGGGAAGACGCACTTCTTTGGGACATTTTGTTTTTACTTTTGTTTTTGTTTTTACTATATGCTTTTTAATAAATAAAAGACTTTTACGGTATCACACTATGGAAGCCCTTTTTTAATATTTCCTGATGTATGAGGGCAATGCAGCATCTTCACCAACCAGGATACATCCGAGGCAGCCACCGCAAGCTACGGGGAGCAGTGAGTTCCACTTAAAGCATTACAGGCCCATCACCCCTACAGGGGTACCAGGAGTCGGTGAGTAGGAAATCAGAAGGGGGAGCACAGAAGTCACCCCTGGGAGTTCCTGACCTGATACAGTGATAAACCTATGGGGACTATCGCACTTTATTGTGATTCAACCTGCTGCAGCAGATGTTGGGTTCAGATCTCACTATATGAACTGTAGGGCACCTATATGGTTCACACTCCAAGTCTGATGCATGTATATTTGGGGCTGATGCAGAGATACATATCCTTGGGATCAATATATATCACTGTGATGCATATACTGTAGTATATATTTCAGATGTAAGACTTGAGGTGCATCCAAGTGGTTGGTAAAGCTTAAAGGCTTGAAGTGCACCTAACGAGTGCTTATCATTGCTATATACAGGTAATACAGTGCAAATTGATTATTTTGGGAATTTTTGCACTCATTCAGGTAATCTACCTATACAGTATTTTTGTTATAATTTATACATTATATCGTATTTATATATACACAGCAATAATACCTACTGTGTAGGGGATTCAGAAACGCCTCCTACCCATTCCCACTAGCAATCAACTATTGGGATATTCCCTCTTCATAAATTGATTGAGATGATATGTATATTGGTGTGTAAGACTATAATAATATAAAACCATCTCTAAGGTTTTTTCCTGTATATGTTTAGCAAATCAGGTTTTCCAGGTAGCGCCAATGAGCCCATTGTCTGAGAGAGTTTACCAGCTTATCAACCCCCAAAGTGCTCTCATGCTTTATCAACTGCTATCTCCCTATTAGAATCCATACCGAGAGGTCCTATACGCCCCCATACCGAACTGTCCTATATGTCCCCATACCGAACTGTCCTATATGTCCCCATACCGAGCTGTCCTATACGTCTCCGTACTGAGAGGTCCTATACGTCCCTGTACTAAGCTATCCTATACGTCCACATACTAAGCTGTCCTATACGTCCCCATACCAAGCTGTCCTATACGTCTCCGTACTGAGAGGTCCTATACGTCCCTGTACTAAGCTATCCTATACGTCACCATACTAAGCTGTCCTATACGTCCCCATACCGAGCTGTCCTATACGTCTCCGTACTGAGAGGTCCTATACGTCCCTGTACTAAGCTATCCTATACGTCCCCATACCGAGCTGTCCTATACGTCTCCGTACTGAGCGCTCCTATACGTCCCTGTACTGAGCGCTCCTATACGTCCCCGTACTGAGCGGTCCTTTACATCACCCTACTAAGCTGTCCTATACGTCTCTGTACTGAGCGGTCCTATACTTTCCCATACCGAGCTGTGCTATACGTCACCGTACCAAGCTGTCCTATATGTCCCCGTACTGAGCGCTCCTATACGTCCCCGTACTGAGCGGTCCTATACGTCCCTATACTGAGCGGTCCTATACGTCCCTGTACTGAGCCGTCCTATACGTCCCTGTACTGAGCCGTCCTATACGTCCCTGTACTGAGCGGTCCTATACGTCCCTGTACTGAGCGGTCCTATACGTCCCTGTACTGAGCGGTCCTATACGTCCCTGTACTGAGCGGCCCTGTATGTCCCCATACCAAGCTGTCCTATACGTCCTCATACCGAGCTGTCCTATACATCACCATACCAAGCTGTCCTATACGTCCCCATACCGAGCGGTCCTATACGTCCCCGTACTGAGCGGTCCTATACGTCCCCGTACTGAGCGGTCCTATACGTCCCCATACCGAGCTGTCCTATACGTCACCGTACCAAGCTGTCCTATACGTCCCTGTACCGAGCTGTCCTATACGTCCCCGTACCGAGCTGTCCTATACGTCCCCGTACCGAGCTGTCCTATACGTCCCCGTACCGAGCTGTCCTATACGTCCCCGTACCGAGCTGTCCTATACGTCCCCGTACCGAGCTGTCCTATACGTCCCCGTACCGAGCTGTCCTATACGTCCCCGTACCGAGCTGTCCTATACGTCCCCGTACCGAGCTGTCCTATACGTCCCCGTACCGAGCTGTCCTATACGTCCCCGTACCGAGCTGTCCTATACGTCCCCGTACCGAGCTGTCCTATACGTCCCCGTACCGAGCTGTCCTATACGTCCCCGTACCGAGCTGTCCTATACGTCCCCGTACCGAGCTGTCCTATACGTCTCCGTACCGAGCTGTCCTATACGTCCTCATACTGAGTGGTCCTAAACGTCCCCGTACTGAACTGTCCTATATGTCCCCGTACCAAGCTGTCCTATATGTCCCCATACTGAGCTGTCCTATATGTCCCCGTACCAAGCTGTCCTATACATCCCCGTACCGAGCTGTCCTATATGTCCCCGTACTGAGCTGTCCTATATGTCCCCGTACCAAGCTGTCCTATACATCCCCGTACCGAGCTGTCCTACAGATCTTGGTTTCCTATGCCTTCAGTACTACTTCTTTAGTCCTATACCATAGCTCCCAATTGTCCCTGATTTGGAACAATGTCCCTCTGTCCCTCTGTCCTCCTCATTTGTCCCTCATTTTTGTCTGATCTATATACATCTGATTTTTAAATTGCTGCATTTGTAAATTGCAAAAGCCAATATAAAGGAATAGTAGTGGTAATAAAAAGCACTTGTGGGTTTAACCAATCTTGTTTTTTGTACAATTCTCCTTTAAGGGGGCGTGGCAAGGGGTGTGTCCTATGCCTGCATACTTTTGCTGTTAGGTGTCCCTCATTCCCATCTCAGAAAGTTGGGAGATATGTATGTACAGCGATCACTAACCAGGATTTCCTCGCTAATCTCCCGGCAGCGGAGCGTCCATCCAGCTCTCAGATGACAATGCGTTGCTGGAATATGGGGGGGGGGTGTACAACGTTCCGGAGGAATAACACCAGCAGCTGCCAGTTGTAAACGGTGATAACAGTTACCTGTCCACCCTGCAGGTGGCGGGATCCGCTCATAGCAAGAGCTCTCTGGGGGCAGAGCGCAGACTTTAGTACTCTACGGGTCATGTGACAGAGGGGTCCTGGTTAACTTTCATACGTGACTCCCGACCAATCAGTCATCCAAGGGAAGAAAGAGGAAACCTTCTTTTGTTTTCTTGTTTTTTTACTTTTTACATTTATTTTTGCATTTTTACAATGCAGAATTCAAAAGATGTTGCAACATTTTGTAGTGTGAGCTACGTCAGCATCGCCAACTGCACTCCAGATATAAGATATGGACAATTACACCGTGCCAAGCTGGACAAATACAAGCTGGCAATAAAGCAAATTGCTGGAGTTCTGCTTTAAGTCCGGCACCCGCTAAAACAGTTTCTTTTTTCTTTAAATTCCGGAAAGAATTTAGAAGGGTCGGTCTGCTTTTATATTGGTGTCTGGGTCTCCATTTGGGAAATTTCTCCCCACTGCCTGTCTCTTTGAGTAATGAAAGATAGAACAGGAAGTTATTATCATTATTAATATACAGGATTTATATATTATTATTATTATTATTATTCAGGATTTATATATTATTATTATTATACAGGATTTATATATTATTATTATTATTATAATACAGGATTTATATATTATTATTATTATTATTATACAGGATTTATATATTATTTTTATTATACATGGTTTATATATTATTATTATTATTATTATAATACAGGATTTATATAATATTAATATACACGATTTATATATTATTATAAAGGATTTATATATTATTATTATACACGATTTATATATTATTATTATTATTGTACACGATTTATATATTATTATTATTATTATTGTACACGATTTATATGGCGATGACAGTTTGCGCAGCGCTTTACACCATAAAGGCAGAGGGTATAGTTACAATATAATTCAATAAAGGATGAATCAGAGGGCCCTGATCCTGACAGCTTACAATCTAAAAGGGATTCAAGGGAAAACCTCATCAACAGAAACTCGGACAGCAAAAAAACAAAACACAATCCTGCAGCCAGTATCATTCCTGGTTATTCATCATTCGCCGGGTAATACATACCGGAGAGTCGGCTTTGCCCACGACGATTACAACTGTTCTAGTGATTGCTAATCCCTTGCCCTCCTTGTCCGCCGCTCTGATCACTAAAGTAAATTTTGGGTTGCTCTGAAAAGAGAAAGTAATCACACAGAGATGAATCGGAAGTAAAACATTTCTATGTAAGATGTAAAAGACAAATAGACCTAAAAAATAAGAGTTGCTTAAAGTGTTTGTTACCCCAACATTTCATATTCCTGATATGTGTACCATGTACTGTATGAAGAAGTCTCCTGTTCCCGATGTTATTGTTGTTTTATCTTTGTATTAGTTCCATTCCCTGTGCTGATTGTTTGTCTTACCTGATAACGATCGCTCACATGTTGTGTCTGCAGGATTTGTTGTCATGGCTGACCGGTTTCCCTATGTCCAAGTATTCATTCACCCAGCTTGTCCCTATTCCCCAATGTCCATGTATTCATTCACCTAGCTTGTCCCTATTCCCCTATGTCCATGTATTCATTCACCCAGCTTGTCCCTATTCCCCTATGTCCATGTATTCATTCACCCAGCTTGTCCCTATTCCCCTATGTCCATGTATTCATTCACCCAGCTTGTCCCTATTCCCCTATGTTCATGTATTCATTCACCTAGCTTGTCCCTATTCCCCTATGTCCATGTATTCATTCACCTAGCTTGTCCCTATTCCCCTATGTCCATGTATTCATTCACCCAGCTTGTCCCTATTCCCCTATGTCCATGTATTCATTCACCTAGCTTGTCTTTATCCCCTATGTCCATGTATTCATTCACCCAGCTTGTCCCTATCCCCCTATGTCCATGTATTCACTCACCCAGCTTGTCCCTATCCCCCTATGTCCATGTATTCATTCACCTAGCTTGTCCCTATTCCCCTATGTCCATGCATTCATTCACCTAGCTTGTCTTTATTCCCCTATGTCCATGTATTCATTCACCCAGCTTGTCCCTATTCCCCTATGTCCATGTATTCATTCACCTAGCTTGTCCCTATTCCCCTATGTCCATGTATTCATTCACCTAGCTTGTCTTTATTCCCCTATGTCCATGTATTCATTCACCTAGCTTGTCTTTATTCCCCTATGTCCATGTATTCATTCACCCAGCTTGTCCCTATTCCCCCATGTCCATGTATTCATTCACCCAGCTTGTCCCTTTTCCCTATGTCCATGTATTCATTCACCTAGCTTGTCCCTATTCCCCTATGCCCACGTATTCATTCACCCAGCTTGTCCCTATTCCCCTATGTCCATGTATTCATTCACCTAGCTTGTCCTTATTCCCCTATGTCCATGTATTCATTCACCCAGCTTGTCCCTATTCCCCAATGTCCATGTATTCATTCACCTAGCTTGTCCCTATTCCCCTATGTCCATGTATTCATTCACCTAGCTTGTCCCTATTCCCCTATGTCCATGTATTCATTCACCCAGCTTGTCCCTATTCCCCTATGTCCATGTATTCATTCACCCAGCTTGTCCCTATTCCCCTATGTCCATGTATTCATTCACCCAGCTTGTCCCTATTCCCCTATGTTCATGTATTCATTCACCTAGCTTGTCCCTATTCCCCTATGTCCATGTATTCATTCACCTAGCTTGTCCCTATTCCCCTATGTCCATGTATTCATTCACCCAGCTTGTCCCTATTCCCCTATGTCCATGTATTCATTCACCTAGCTTGTCTTTATCCCCTATGTCCATGTATTCATTCACCCAGCTTGTCCCTATCCCCCTATGTCCATGTATTCACTCACCCAGCTTGTCCCTATCCCCCTATGTCCATGTATTCATTCACCTAGCTTGTCCCTATTCCCCTATGTCCATGCATTCATTCACCTAGCTTGTCTTTATTCCCCTATGTCCATGTATTCATTCACCCAGCTTGTCCCTATTCCCCTATGTCCATGTATTCATTCACCTAGCTTGTCCCTATTCCCCTATGTCCATGTATTCATTCACCTAGCTTGTCTTTATTCCCCTATGTCCATGTATTCATTCACCTAGCTTGTCTTTATTCCCCTATGTCCATGTATTCATTCACCCAGCTTGTCCCTATTCCCCCATGTCCATGTATTCATTCACCCAGCTTGTCCCTTTTCCCTATGTCCATGTATTCATTCACCTAGCTTGTCCCTATTCCCCTATGCCCACGTATTCATTCACCCAGCTTGTCCCTATTCCCCTATGTCCATGTATTCATTCACCTAGCTTGTCTTTATTCCCCTATGTCCATGTATTCATTCACCTAGCTTGTCTTTATTCCCCTATGTCCATGTATTCATTCACCCAGCTTGTCCCTATTCCCCTATGTCCATGTATTCATTCACCCAGCTTGTCCCTATTCCCCTATGTCCATATATTCATTCACCCAGCTTGTCCCTATTCCCCTATGTCCATGTATTCATTCACCCAGCTTGTCCCTATTCCCCCATGTCCATGTATTCATTCACCCAGCTTGTCCCTTTTCCCTATGTCCATGTATTCATTCACCTAGCTTGTCCCTATTCCCCTATGCCCACGTATTCATTCACCCAGCTTGTCCCTATTCCCCTATGTCCATGTATTCATTCACCTAGCTTGTCCTTATTCCCCTATGTCCATGTATTCATTCACCCAGCTTGTCCCTATGTCCATGTATTCATTCACTTAGCTTGTCCCTATTCCCCTATGTCCATGTATTCATTCACCCAGCTTGTCCCTATTCCCCCATGTCCATGTATTCATTCACCCAGCTTGTCCCTATCCCCCTATGTCCATGTATTCATTCACCCAGCATGTCCCTATTCCCCTATGTCCATGTATTCATTCACTTAGCTTGTCCCTATTCCCCTATGTCCATGTATTCATTCACCCAGCTTGTCCCTATTCCCCTATGTCCATGTACTATTCACCTAGCTTGTCTTTATTCCCCTATGTCCATGTATTCATTCACCCAGCTTGTCCCTATTCCCCTATGTCCATGTACTATTCACCTAGCTTGTCCTTATTCCCCTATGTCCATGTACTATTCACCTAGCTTGTCCTTATTCCCCTATGTCCAAGTATTTATTCACTTAGCTTGTCCCTATTCCTCCATGTCCATGTATTCATTCACCTAGCTTGTCTTTATTCCCCTATGTCCATGTATTCATTCACCTAGCTTGTCTTTATTCCCCTATGTCCATGTATTCATTCACCTAGCTTGTCCCTATTCCCCTATGTCCATGTATTCATTCACTTAGCTTGTCCCTATTCCCCTATGTCCATGTATTCATTCACCTAGCTTGTCCCTATTCCCCTATGTCCATGTATTCATTCACCCAGCTTGTCCCTATTCCCCTATGTTCATGTATTCATTCACCCAGCTTGTCCCTATTCCCCTATGTCCATGTATTCATTCACCCAGCTTGTCCCTATTCCCCTATGTTCATGTATTCATTCACCTAGCTTGTCCCTATTCCCCTATGTCCATATATTCATTCACCTAGCTTGTCCCTATTCCCCTATGTCCATGTATTCATTCACCTAGCTTGTCCCTATTCCCCTATGTCCATGTATTCATTCACCCAGCTTGTCCCTATTCCCCTATGTCCATGTATTCATTCACCTAGCTTGTCTTTATTTCCCTATGTCCATGTATTCATTCACCCAGCTTGTCCCTATCCCCCTTTGTCCATGTATTCATTCACCTAGCTTGTCCTCATTCCCCTATGTCCATGTATTCATTCACCTAGCTTGTCCCTATTCCCCTATGTCCATGTATTCATTCACCTAGCTTGTCCCTATTCCCCTATGTCCATGCATTCATTCACCTAGCTTGTCTTTATTCCCCTATGTCCATGTATTCATTCACCTAGCTTGTCTTTATTCCCCTATGTCCATGTATTCATTCACCCAGCTTGTCCCTATTCCCCTATGTCCATGTATTCATTCACCCAGCTTGTCCCTATTCCCCTATGTCCATGTATTCATTCACCCAGCTTGTCCCTATTCCCCCATGTCCATGTATTCATTCACCCAGCTTGTCCCTTTTCCCTATGTCCATGTATTCATTCACCTAGCTTGTCCCTATTCCCCTATGTCCATGTATTCATTCATCCAGCTTGTCCCTATTCCCCTATGTCCATGTATTCATTCACCTAGCTTGTCTTTATTCCCCTATGTCCATGTATTCATTCACCCAGCTTGTCCCTATTCCCCTATGTCCATGTATTAATTAACCTAGCTTGTCTTTATTCCCCTATGTCCTTGTATTCATTCACCTAGCTTGTCTTTATTCCCCTATGTCTATGTATTCATTCACCCAGCTTGTCCCTATTCCCCTATGTCCATGTATTCATTCACCCAGCTTGTCCCTATTCCCCTATGTCCATGTATTCATTCACCCAGCTTGTCCCTATTCCCCTATGTCCATGTATTCATTCACCCAGCTTGTCCCTATTCCCCCATGTCCATGTATTCATTCACCCAGCTTGTCCCTTTTCCCTATGTCCATGTATTCATTCACCTAGCTTGTCCCTATTCCCCTATGCCCAAGTATTCATTCACCCAGCTTGTCCCTATTCCCCTATGTCCATGTATTCATTCACCCAGCTTGTCCCTATTCCCCCATGTCCATGTATTCATTCACCCAGCTTGTCCCTTTTCCCTATGTCCATGTATTCATTCACCTAGCTTGTCCTTATTCCCCTATGTCCATGTATTCATTCACCCAGCTTGTCCCTATTCCCCTATGTCCATGTATTCATTCACCTAGCTTGTCTTTATTCCCCTATGTCCATGTATTCATTCACCCAGCTTGTCCCTATTCCCCTATGTCCATGTATTAATTAACCTAGCTTGTCTTTATTCCCCTATGTCCTTGTATTCATTCACCTAGCTTGTCTTTATTCCCCTATGTCTATGTATTCATTCACCCAGCTTGTCCCTATTCCCCTATGTCCATGTATTCATTCACCCAGCTTGTCCCTATTCCCCTATGTCCATGTATTCATTCACCCAGCTTGTCCCTATTCCCCTATGTCCATGTATTCATTCACCCAGCTTGTCCCTATTCCCCCATGTCCATGTATTCATTCACCCAGCTTGTCCCTTTTCCCTATGTCCATGTATTCATTCACCTAGCTTGTCCCTATTCCCCTATGCCCACGTATTCATTCACCCAGCTTGTCCCTATTCCCCTATGTCCATGTATTCATTCACCTAGCTTGTCCTTATTCCCCTATGTCCATGTATTCATTCACCCAGCTTGTCCCTATTCCCCTATGTCCATGTATTCATTCACCTAGCTTGTCTTTATTCCCCTATGTCCATGTATTCATTCACCCAGCTTGTCCCTATTCCCCTATGTCCATGTATTAATTAACCTAGCTTGTCTTTATTCCCCTATGTCCTTGTATTCATTCACCTAGCTTGTCTTTATTCCCCTATGTCTATGTATTCATTCACCCAGCTTGTCCCTATTCCCCTATGTCCATGTATTCATTCACCCAGCTTGTCCCTATTCCCCTATGTCCATGTATTCATTCACCCAGCTTGTCCCTATTCCCCTATGTCCATGTATTCATTCACCCAGCTTGTCCCTATTCCCCCATGTCCATGTATTCATTCACCCAGCTTGTCCCTTTTCCCTATGTCCATGTATTCATTCACCTAGCTTGTCCCTATTCCCCTATGCCCACGTATTCATTCACCCAGCTTGTCCCTATTCCCCTATGTCCATGTATTCATTCACCTAGCTTGTCCTTATTCCCCTATGTCCATGTATTCATTCACCCAGCTTGTCCCTATTCCCCTATGTCCATGTATTCATTCACCTAGCTTGTCTTTATTCCCCTATGTCCATGTATTCATTCACCTAGCTTGTCCCTATTCCCCTATGTCCATGTATTCATTCACCTAGCTTGTCTTTATTCCCCTATGTCCATGTATTCATTCACCCAGCTTGTCCCTATTCCCCTATGTCCATGTATTCATTCACTTAGCTTGTCCCTATTCCCCTATGTCCATGTATTCATTCACCCAGCTTGTCCCTATTCCCCCATGTCCATGTATTCATTCACCCAGCTTGTCCCTATCCCCCTATGTCCATGTATTCATTCACCCAGCATGTCCCTATTCCCCTATGTCCATGTATTTATTCACCTAGCTTGTCTTTATTCCCCTATGTCCATGTATTCATTCACCTAGCTTGTCCCTATTCCCCTATGTCCATGTATTCATTCACCTAGCTTGTCCCTATTCCCCTATGTCCATGTATTCATTTACCTAGCTTGTCCCTATTCCCCTATGTCCATGTATTCATTCACCTAGCTTGTCCTCATTCCCCTATGTCCATGTATTCATTCACCTAGCTTGTCCCTATTCCCCTATGTCCATGTATTCATTCACCCAGGTTGTCCCTATTCCCCTATGTCCATGTATTCATTCACCCAGCTTGTCCCTATTCCCCTATGTCCATGTACTCATTCACCTAGCTTGTCCCTATTCCCCTATGTCCATGTATTCATTCACTTAGCTTGTACCTATTCCCCTATGTCCATGTATTCATTCACCCAGCTTGTCCCTATTCCCCTATGTCCATGTATTCATTCACCCAGCTTGTCCCTATTCCCCTATGTCCATGTATTCATTCACGTAGACATGTATTCATTCACCTAGCTTGTCCTTATTCACTAAAAGGAGAGACACAGCATCCAATCTATGCCTTGCTATCTCCTCTGGGAGTGATAAAGTGATGAATACAAATCTCTCCCAGCTTGGTGAGATCTCTCCTAATTGCTCAGCCTATCTGTGTCTGTGTCAGATCTAATTACTATGTAGCTCTCACCTGCACCAGCACTAGACTAAGAGACCCGGGGATTGTGGGATATGTAATATCTTTACAGGAAGTGTCAGTTCTTAGATTAGTATCAGCATGCATGGAGTACTGCAGCGCGGCTCCTTGTGCTGTTTCTCCCTCTCCTAGTCTGAGCTCTGCTGTGCTAGGACTTCAAGAAGCTGATGCCAAGTCATATTCAGGCGCATGCACGGCTCGCATTTAAAAAATACATTCAGTGAGCTGTATACTGCCTGGAGTTCAGCTTTAATTCTTCATATTTAGCAATATTGATACATCACAGCTTTATTCAAACTATAAAAGGTAACAAACCTGGTGGGTCAATCCCTCCGCATTAACAGTGATGATCCCGGTATCAGCGGCGATGGCAAACGCATTGGCGGGCTCTTTGGGTGTTTGTTGGATGATGGAATAGCGAATTATCCCATTATTACCCTCTTTGGTGTCATCCAAATCACTCGCTGAGATCGTCACCACAGATGTCCCTGGAAGGATCAATACAAATGTTATTATCAGCTGATTTATTTTATCACTATTTAATGCACATTTATAAAGAAAATGTTTAGTGATCTCTATTAACACCTTAGCCTACACTATGTACCCCTATATGGAGCCTACACTATGTACCCCTATATGGAGCCTACACTATGTACCCCTATATGGAGCCTACACTATGTACCCCTATATGGAGCCTACACTATGTACCCCTATATGGAGCCTACACTATGTACCCCTATATGGAGCCTACACTATGTACCCCTATATGGAGCCTACACTATGTACCCCTATATGGAGCCTACACTATGTACCCCTATATGGAGCCTACACTATGTACCCCTATATGGAGCCTACACTATGTACCCCTATATGGAGCCTACACTATGTACCCCTATATGGAGCCTACACTATGTACCCCTATATGGAGCCTACACTATGTACCCCTATATGGAGCCTACACTATGTACCCCTATATGGAGCCTACACTATGTACCCCTATATGGAGCCTACACTATGTGCCCCCATATGGAGCCTACACTATGTACCCCTATATGGAGCCTTCCCTATGTGCCCCCATATGGAGCCTGCCCTTTGTACCCCCATATGGAGCCTGCCCTATGTGCCCCCATATGGAGCCTGCCCTATGTGCCCCCATATGGAGCCTGCCCTATGTGCCCCCATATGGAGCCTGCCCTATGTGCCCCCATATGGAGCCTGCCCTATGTGCCCCCATATGGAGCCTGCCCTATGTGCCCCCATATGGAGCCTGCCCTATGTGCCCCCATATGGAGCCTGCCCTATGTGCCCCCATATGGAGCCTGCCCTATGTGCCCCCATATGGAGCCTGCCCTATGTGCCCCCATATGGAGCCTGCCCTATGTGCCCCCATATGGAGCCTGCCCTATGTACCCCCATATGGAGCCAGCCCTATGTGCCCCCATATGGAGCCAGCCCTATGTGCCCCCATATGGAGCCAGCCCTATGTGCCCCCATATGGAGCCTGCCCTATGTACCCCCATATGGAGCCAGCCCTATGTGCCCCCATATGGAGCCTGCCCTATGTACCCCCACATGGAGCCTGCCCTATGTACCCCCACATGGAGCCTGCCCTATGTACCCCCATATGGAGCCTGCCCTATGTACCCACATATGGAGCTTGCCCTATGTACCCCCACATGGAGCCTGCCCTATGTACCCCCACATGGAGCCTGCCCTATGTACCCCCATATGGAGCCTGCCCTATGTACCCCCATATGGAGCCTGCCCTATGTACCCCCATATGGAGCCTGCCCTATGTACCCCCATATGGAGCCTGCCCTATGTACCCCCATATGGAGCCTGCCCTATGTACCCCCCATATGGAGCCTGCCCTATGTACCCCCATATGGGCCCTTAGAGAATTGAAATAATCATTTCCAATCATAAATCACAAATACTTGTGTTGCTTTGCCTATTTTAGTGATTTTTTTTATAGCATAAATATATGAAATAACATTTTTAAACCAGGTATTGTTTCCAGAAGCTTCCTCTATTCATAAACAAATTAATTAGGAGAAACTAAAATAGGATGGCCACACTCCCAATGTAAATGCAATGAAAAAATGTTTATTGAGGAGTAAAAGCAAGATGAAATGGAGCAATGACATAGGCAATGGCAGGGGAAAAGGTGACGCGTTTCACACGACTAGCGCGCTTCGTCAAAATCATTTAGAACACAATCACCAACATGTTAATATACAAAAAATGAAATAATCACATAACTAGGGTTGTCCCGATACCACTTTTTTAGGACCGAGTACAAGTACCGATACTTTTTTTCAAGTACTCGCCGATACCGATTACAGATACTTTTTTTTAATGTCACGTGACAGTGTTTTTTTTTTGTTTTGTTTTTTAACAGTGCTTTCTTTTTTTTCTTTTTTCGGGGGGGGGGGGGGTAAGGGGGTGAACGGTGTATGTGTGTGTGTTTTTTTTAATTATTTACAATTTTTATTTTTTACAATAATATTTTTATTCTTTATTACAATATGTGGTTTTTTTTTGTTTTGTTTTTTTTTTTAATCAGCCCTGTGGGGGGCTTTGGTGAGATATCAGGGGTCTTAACAGACCTCTGATATCTCCCCCTTGAGACAGAGAAAGAGACGGAGGATAGAGATTCCCCAGTCCCTTTCTCTGCAGCCTCAGCTGCACTGAGAATGAATGGAGAGAAGACAGCGGCTCCTCTCCATTCATAAACTGACACATCGTAATCACAGGAGATTACAATGTATCCGTTATGTGAATGGACTGAGTCAGCTGACTCTGTCCATACACAAGGGAAGGAGGAGGGGGACGGCAGAACGGAGGGGGAGAACGGAGGGGACAGAGAAGGAGAGGGGGAACGGGAGGGACAGTGGAGAGGCACAGCAGACGGAGGGGACAGCGGAGGGGGACAGAAAAGGAGAGGGGAACGGCGGAAAGGAGGGGGACAGAGAAGGAGAGGGGGATAGCAGAATGGAGGGGGACAGAGAAGGAGAGGGGGATAGCAGAACGGAGGGGACAGAGAAGGAGAGGGGGATAGCAGAACGGAGGGGACAGAGAAGGAGAGGGGGATAGCAGAACGGAGGGGACAGAGAAGGAGAGGGGGATAGCAGAACGGAGGGGACAGAGAAGGAGAGGGGGATAGCAGAACGGAGGGGACAGAGAAGGAGAGGGGGATAGCAGAACGGAGGGGACAGAGAAGGAGAGGGGGATAGCAGAACGGAGGGGGGACAGAGAAGGGAGAAGGGGGATAGCAGAACGGAGGGGACAGAGAAGGAGAGGGGATAGCAGAACGGAGGGGACAGAGAAGGAGAGGGGAATAGCAGAACGGAGGGAGACAGAGAAGGAGAGGGGGTGCAGAACGGAGGGGACAGAGAAGGAGAGGGGAACGGCAGAATGGAGGGGGACAGCGGAGGGGACAGAGGAACGGAGGGGGCACGGAGGTGATGCAGTGAGCAGTCAGCGTGTGACCGATCAGCGGCTCCTCTCCATTCAGAAACTGACACTCGTAATCACAGGAGATTACAATGTATCCGTTATGTGAATGGACTGAGTCAGCTGACTCTGTCCATACACAAGGGAAGGAGGAGGGGGACGGCAGAACGAGGGGGAGAACAGAGGGGACAGAGAAGGAGAGGGGGAACGGAGGGGACAGCGGAGAGGCACAGCAGAACGGAGGGGGACAAGAGAAGGAGAGGGGGAACGGAGGGGACAGTGGAGAGGCACAGCAGAACGGAGGGGACAGCGGAGGGGGCAGGAAAAGGAGAGGGGAACGGCGGAACGGAGGGGGACAGAGAAGGAGAGGGGATAGCAGAAGGAAGGGGGACAGAGAAGGTGAGGGGGATAGCAGAACGGAGGGGACAGAGAAGGAGAGGGGGAGAGCAGAACGGAGGGGGACAGAGAAGGAGAGGGGATAGCAGAACGGCGGGGACAGAGAAGGAGAGGGGAACGGCAGAATGGAGGGGGACAGCGGAGGGGGACGAGAACGGAGGGGACAGAGAAGGAGAGGGGGATAGCAGAACGGAGGGGACAGAGAAGGAGAGGGGGATAGCAGAACGGAGGGGACAGAGAAGGAGAGGGGGATAGCAGAACGGAGGGGACAGAGAAGGAGAGGGGGATAGCAGAACGGAGGGGACAGAGAAGGAGAGGGGATAGCAGAACGGAGGGGACAGAGAAGGAGAGGGGATAGCAGGAACGGAGGGGACAGAGAAGGGAGAGGGGGATAGCAGAACGGAGGGGGACAGAGAAGGAGAGGGGGATAGCAGAACGGAGGGGGACAGAGAAGGAGAGGGGGATAGCAGAACGGAGGGGACAGAGAAGGAGAGGGGAACGGCAGAATGGAGGGGGACAGCGGAGGGGGACAGAGGAACGGAGGGGCACGGAGGAGGATGCAGTGACAGTCAGCGGTGACCGATCACCGCTGTATGTCACTAAAGCTGGTGAAAGTCACGGGGGGAGAATCTTGTAACTCCCCCCCGCGCCGATCACAGCTGACTTCTAGGTATCGGGGGAAGCATCGGAGCTTTGCCCGAGTACAAGTACTTGGGCAAATGCTCGGTATCGGTGCCGATACCGATACTAGTATCGGTATCGGGACAACCCTACACATAACGTAGTAAATTCAAAACAGATGTAGCTGCTTCAGTGATTGGATCCATAGGTTCTGTTCTTTGCTTCCAAATAGAAAATTCACAAACAAATGGCATCAGCAATACTGTGTGAATTTCTATTTGGAAGCAAAGAACAGAACCTATGGATCCAATCACTGAAGCAGCTACATCTGTTTTGAATTTACTACGTTATGTGATCATTTCATTTTTTGTATATTAACATGTTGGTGATTGTGTTCTAAATGGTTTTGACGAAGCGCGCTAGGTCGTGTGAAACGCGTCACCCTTTCCCCCTGCCATTGCCTATGTCATTGCTCCATTTCATCTTGTTTTTACTCCTCAATAAACATTTTTTCATTTTATCTACTTTGGGAGTGCGCCATCCTATTTTAGGTTTCTCCATTTGCCTGCAGCAGTCACAGGGCATGCGCCCCATCTGATGCGGGTTTATTTGCAGCCCAGGAGTCTCCAACCCAGAGCAGTTTTTTTTGTTTTGTTCAAGCTAATTAACTAGTTGGATGGGTTCATGAAGCTCAGGCATCAGAAAGTGATGTTGGCAGGAAAGAGGGGAGCACTTCACCGGACCAAAGGAGGAATCTCACCTGAGAATGGCGCCAGCACCCAATATCTTCTGTTCACTTGTAGAGTAGAGCCTGGGTTCCTGGGTTGCCTACAGAGATCGTAAAGCTGCTATAACCTGAGCTAAGCGACTTTTTAGCATATTCTGATTGTACAGACCATTGTTCATGCTCCTTCGCTAGGAAGTTAGGTAGCTTGTGCATGTGTTGTATGTATATCTGTCAGTTTTGTATTGTATTCCTAATTTGTAATAGTTTGTATGTACAGCATTTTGTTTAGTAAAGCTCACTAATATGCTACAGAGGTTTTTTCTCTTCCCTTGCTTTTACCGCAAAGAACCTTAAAGTGGTCGTAAACCTCAGACATGAAATCTGAACAAAGCCTATTCCTCTATAGTCTGTACATGTCTCAGTCCAGAGCACTAATTGTCATTTATGTCTTCTGCCTCCTTCGTCTGATATCTGCATAATGTCACTTCTGACAAGTTTTCTTGACACCAAGAGGAAAATGGTGACAGGGGGAGGGAGCTCCAGCACACAACCTGTGACAGCCTCAGCTCTGCTCCTGTGTGAAGGGTGGTGTGTCCCCTTCCCTCCAATCAGCTCTCACTGAGCTCCGCAGAACAACTTCAGCTCCTCGCCTCCAGCTTTCTGAAAGCTCAAACAAGCTGTATAAATTCTGAACTTTGAATGGATGTAGAGAAGAGAAGGCTGCAGATAAACAGGTACAACTTATGTTGGAGGATTTGTTTTATCTCTGAATTACCTGAGACCAGTCACTGCACTGGGTATATGGAGGGTTTACAGACAGTTTAAAAGATGCAAAGCAAAACAATACTGCATGTACATATTGGGTTGTTATGGACCCCAAAGAGAACATCCACTGGTCAGATAAGAACACTTACCCTTTGGGGACCCCCTGTCACAAAGCCATCAGATGTGATCTGTTGTGAAGAACGGATGATTGTCATTCTGATCGATCACTTTAACGATGAATGTCCTTTGGCTCTTCCACCTTGGTTCCAGTCTCTGACAACGCTTGCACCTCCAGCTAAAAGACAATTATTCACGGAATTATTTGTATATCTTCCGTCACTGGGCGCTGCTTTCATATGTGCACTGGAAGATCTGGCAGAGATTTCCATCCCCCGGCTGCATCAGGAGACACTGGGGGCCATTCAGGGAAGCTGCCGCTCCACTTTTCTGGCGTTAATCCCAGAAATGTGGAATCCCGGGAAAAACCCGCTGGTTGATGTATTGCACCAAATTCATGAAGCATCTGCAAACACTTCTGGTTCTGACAGCGACTCCTGCGCCAAAGTCAGGGAGTTATGCAATGCATCGCTTTTCCACCGGGGGAGATCTGGTGCAGCTCTGCATGGCAGCCAATCAGCTTCCAGGGTTTATTATCAAAACTTTCATTGAAGAAGCTGAACAAAGAAGCTGATTGGCTGCCATGTAGAGCTGCACCAGATTCTGCACTCTCCAGTTTTAGTAAATCTCCCCCAAAGTAATGAATTGTAATAAACCAAATTCCAAATAAAATATCAACAGCTCATGTCTTACGAAAGTGGAGCTGATTAAGACCAACTCTCTCTTTTGGAGTACAGAGAGGGAAAGTGGCGCAGTGTGTGTCAAATTCCAGTAGAAGTTCTAGACTGATACATGGACATTGCACCACATATAGAACATGGAGACACGTTCGCAGAATCTCAGCACCGGTCTTTATGAATTGCAGGGACTGTCTCCTTGTCCATGCTGGGAAACTGACAGAGTCCCTGCAAAGGACATCCTCACCCCATCCCAACATACTCACCTTACCCATCCTCCATCACAGCTCCCTTATTCAGCCACTGAGAATATGTAATCAGGGGCCTGGATCACCTGTCTAAGGGCACTGTGGTTCCGAGAATAGAAGATTGTAGTTCCAGGGTCCACCAGCAGGTGTCTCCTACTAAGCAGTATTCACCTGATGCTGGCTGCTGGGAAGGGTATTGAGTTCCTCCTCTACTATATTCTGGCACTTCAATGTTTTGCCTGCTAGTCAGATACAGCTTTCTATTTATCCTGACCTTGCTTCTGATCTTGCCTTGCACCCTGAACCCTGAAGCCTTGTATCGGCCCCCTGTTCCTGATCCCAGTCATGGCTCACCCCTTGTTTGCATCTTCACTATTACCCCGTTTATCCATGTTGTCTCATTTTTAATGGACTGTATTATACCTGGCCAAATCCCTGGTGCACCCCATGGCCTGCATGTGTCTCATGAGGAGTGCGGCTTGTCCAGGCAGGTGGTCCCAGTGTTCATTGAAGAGAGGTCGGGACTTTGGCTCGGTTCACACTGGGGCGACTTGGGATCCGACTTGTACGCCCTCAAGTCGCCCCAAGTCGCCCCCAGAAATAGTTTCGATGGGAGTGAACGCTAGCGTCTTAATAGACACTACTGAAGTCGCTCCGACTTCAGAGCGTACTCCCTGTACTACTTTGATCCGACTTGGTAGGCGACCTGTACCATAGAAATCAATGGAAGTCGCCTCCAAGTCGGATCTCTCTGTAAAGTCAAGCGACTTTGCAGGGAAAACCCCTCCCTCCCCCCTCCCTCCCAGAGAGCTGATTGCCCCGTGATTGGCCACAGGTGAAGTCGCCTGTCATGGAGGCGACTTCAAGTCGCCTTGTAATTTGCTGAAGTCGCGCTGAAGTCGCGCTGAAGTCGCGCTGAAGTTGTGTTGCCCCAGTGTGAACCGACCCTTAGTATGAAGCATGCAGGGGGGTGTGGGGGGGGGGGTGACCATGATGCAAATTGTGTCTGACTAGTTCGTTATATAACTGTAATTACTAAATTTCAATACAATCCACATAAAGAATATAATAGAATAGTGGGCTGGTGTTTGGAGACAGAGAAAAATGCCATCAGAAAAGGCAGCCATCTCTTGCTAGCTACATTGTCAGACATCTGAGAAGGGGGAGGGGCACTAGCCTTAGATAACACATAGGAAGATGGGGCAAAGTACTCCCTGTACCGTGTCCTCTGGGATCAGATCACAGTAATATGGAGGAAGGGAGACTCCTAAAACACATGGAAAATATATACCGGCCACAATGCTTTACTATGGGGAACGGGAGGCTGGACTCCATCCACCTTCACCCAGCCCATAATATTCATATGAATCAGATTATAGAGGCAGAAATTCACCATTGTATTACCACAAAGAGATCGACTGAACTCTCACCTCATACTTATCAATATCTTCCCTGTCCAGAGATCGGGTAACGGAAAGCCATCCGGTGGTGGCGTCGATGGTGAAGACCCCGACTGGGGGCCTGTTGGCTCCTCCACCACTTATAGAGAATTTTATATTCTTGATTTTTGTGCTCTGAGTCGAATGAATCTGTAAAATGAGAATATGATACAATATTATTAAACACACTGTACAGGTGCGGATGTACCCCGAGTGATATTGTACAATAAGACACGTGTGTGGCCAACTTTACTTCTCTGATTATTAATCACATTGGCCCTCCCACAATGTTCTCGCAAGGCTGGAAGCGCACGATCCTCTAAAATGTCTTCCTATGCTGCAGAATTTCAGCATCCTTCACTGACCAATTGTCAGGGCTGGGCTCAGCCCTTCCTTCTCTGAGCTGGCCGCTCAGCTGTCGGCTAATTGCCAGCTCCCATCTCTCTCCACAGTGACTCAGCTGTTGATGATATCCTGCTCATCAGTCCTGCCTAATTAAGCCGTCCAGTCCAGAAGAGCTCTGCTTTCGCCTTGGTCAACATCACAGAAATGATCTCCTGCGATCCTGTTCAAGACTTGCTTTGCTGACATCCCTTCTGGCTCCAGATCCTGCTTGCTGTTCCACTACATTGATCCCTGACTTCTGGCTTGGCTGACTCTCCGTTCCGGTTACTTAACTTTGGCTATGTTTTGACTACGTTTGTTCTTTTTACTTTTATTATTAAACAAGTGTGATTTAACTGTACTTCTGTCTCGGTCTGATTTCATGGTTTCTGACACCATTAGAGGGTTGTTCACATATTTGTGACACTATTGTGTTTTAAAGGGTTTGTAAACCTTTGTGCATCCTATGCATTAAGGTGAAAAGACACCTGGCAGTGACCCCCCCCCCCCTTTTACTTACCTGAGCCCCTTCATCTCCTCAGCGGGGACGCGCTCTCCCTCTCTCCACAGGGTCCCGGTTCTTGATTGGATAGATTGATAGCAGTGCAGCCATTGGCTCCTGCTGCTGTCAATCAAATCCAATGACGCGGACGCCTGGGGGCGGGGCCGAGTCTGGCATTCATGTCTATGGACGCAAATGCTGGTCTCGGGAGCGCGCCCTCAAGGTAACCCCCTTGGGAGAGCGCTTCTCCTAGGATGTTATCTGATGTGGGGAGGAGCTGCGAGAGCCGCCGGGGGACCCCAGAAGAGGAGGATTGGGGCCACTCTGTGCAAAACGATCTACACAGTGGAGGTAAGTATGATATGTTTGTTATTTTTAAAAAAATCAAAAGTGAACCCTTCCAGTCACTAAAGTGGCCTTTCTTTCTGTCCTCGCAGCTTCACCCCCCTTACCTGGACAATGCGTTTAGGAAATGGTCCCCGATCATTCTCAGAGATTGTCACCGGAGGGATCGTCAAATCTCTCTTCTGCCTCTTCAACAAATGGGAAGTTTCCTGTAAGAAAGGAAAGCGAGTCTCAATGTCACCTGTATTTCCAGTAGAATGGATGACATGCAGGAGATCGTGATGTGGTACCTTTGGGTCGTACTGAATGTAGTACATTGGTTGAGTGAACTTTGTAGACCGACCATCTAGGAAGCCGTTTTTCTGCAAGTGAAATCGCCTACTGAGTGTATATATAATGTATACTACAGGTGTTTTCTGGTGTTTTACATTGCGGCCAGGTAAAGATTTTAATTTGGTAAATCTCGGCACAGGCGAGCGGGAACATTAATGGGCATCTGATACAATCTCTGTACAATTTCCTTTAGATTTAACAATACTCTGGAATTCTGGGATTGTAAATGGGATAATGCGGGAATAACACACACCTGGCCATGGAACAGCTGAGCAGCCAATTGTCCCATTACTTTTGGTCCCTCAAAAAGTGGGAGGCACATATAGAAACTGTTGTCATTCCTACACCGCTCACCTGATTTGGATGTAAATACCCTCAAATTAAAGCTGGAAGTCTGCAGTTAAAGCACATCTTGTTTCATTTCAAATCCATTGTGGAGGTGTATAGAGCCAAAAAGATTAGAATTGTGTCGCTGTCCCAATATTTATGGACCCGACTAATAGTGACATTCATTCATTTTTGAAAAAGCGATTTTTTGAGGAGGAGTGAATTGAAATTGGCAAAGCGTAGCGCAGTACCAAATGGTTATAAAAAAAAAAAAAAATTAAACAGCCTTTAAAGGGTTAGTTCACCAATAAAAAATTAAAAAAGTAAATAAAAATAAAAAGTGGAGAGGGCAATGAAAAGGATATGATGGAACTCCAGCTACATTTATGAGGAAATGCCGGGAATTGTCCGTCAGGAAAACGGTTATCCCAGAGGGAAGAAATCTCTTCTGAGAGGAGCCCCGGAGGAGTTCGGGTTTCCGGCATTTGATCGGAAGATTTTAGACTCTGGAAAGGTTCCAAAGTTGCCCCCCAATCTCTGCTCATATTTCCCCCGGAACGTTCCTCAGGACTATCGGGGGGACAAGGAGATTTGTAGACGTAATATGAACAATAAAGCAGCAATGTTCACGAATTGTTTTTATCTTGCAGCCTCTTTCCTCTTTCCAGGGGGACTCGGCCTTTGCTACACTATCCAATCTACAAATCATCGGAATCAACATATAAAAGGACAGAAGATTGGAGAGGAACTTCCCCTTCACTCGGATTCATTATATAGACATGGCACAAACCTGCCCTCTTCATTGTCTAGACTTCCCACCATACTATCATTGATCACATCACACCTTGTAAAAAAGGAAAAATCTTTTTGTTCTTGTAACACTAGGCAATGGGCAATGTTGCTGGATTTGCAGAACCTTATTTGTCCACAAGATGGCAGTGTTAATTAATTAGTTGAGCTGTGACTGATTATAGGTGGCCAGGAGCAGTCTGGGAGATGTAGTCCAGCCGGAAGCAGTGTTGCCAACCTAACAGATTTAAACTTACTGACACAACACACAAAATTTACTGGCACAGCCACGTTTTTACTGGCATGTCCAAAAGTTACAAAATTACAGTTTTAAGTACAAATTTCACTATTTTGGCTACAAACAAGTACAATATATAATTAGCAATGCGATTTAAGGTAGATAATAAGGCAAAATACATATTTCTTTTTTTATTTTCAATATAGTAAGTAAGTAGCTCAGGGACAGGACTCAGGAGGGCAAGAAATTAGAATGGGTAGCACACACATGAAATAAACCTCACAGTAAGCAGCAGTACAAATTACAGACAAGACACGTCCCCTCCTGAGTCCCACTGACAGTCTCACTCCAAGCCAGGTGGTCCCTGCAGTCCAAACAGCACTGATGGTCCCGCTCCTGGCCTGCCTTGCTCCCATCCCGCAGACCCACACACAAGGCTCTGGCCACTCTGTTTGGCTCCCTTGCACCATGACATCACTGGACATGCTCAGGCACCACCTCCACCAGAGCCGCCCGAACACACTGTAACAGGCACTCGTATGGTCTCGGCTGGCTCCGGGCCAAGCGTCACAGCCATACTTTTTACTGGCAACCTTTTCTTTTTACTGGCATTTACTGGCAGGAGAAAATTGCCTGCGTTTTACTGGCTGCCAGTAAAAATACTGACGGCTGGCAACACTGGCCGGAAGTTCCTGTCCATAACTGTTCATGGGCTGCAACTACAAGGCCCATAAGTACCCGAGAGCAGGAGGGACTATAAAAAGGGAAATGCCCAGGAAAGGGAAGGACAGTTGAGGGGAAAGGCATCAACCAGGAGGGAGGAGAAGCTGTGCTACACCGAGCCACGAGGGTTGGTGCAGGACTTGGTGTGGAGTGGTGCATGACATGGCATGTGGGGTGGTGCAGGACATGGAGTGTGGAGCGGTGCAGGACATCGCGTGCGGAGCGTTGCAGGACATGGCGTGCGGAGCGTTGCAGGACATGGCGTGCGGAGCGTTGCAGGACATGGCGTGCGGAGCGATGCAGGACAGGATGTGCGGAGCGGTGCAGGACATGGCATGCGGAGGGGTGCAGGACATGGCGTACAGAGCGGTGCAGGACATGGCGTACAGAGCGGTGCAGGACATGGCGTGTGGAGCAGTGCAGGACATGGCGTGCGGAGGGGTGCAGGACATGGCGTGCGGAGGGGTGCAGGACATGGCGTACAGAGCGGTGCAGGACATGGCGTGCGGAGCAGTGCAGGACATGGCATGCGGAGGGGTGCAGGACATGGCGTACAGAGCGGTGCAGAGGTGGCGTGCGGAGTGGTGCAGAGGTGGCGTGCAGATCGGCTCATTGATCAGAGCGGGGGGATGAGCAGAGCCCACACGGCGGACCCCGCTCTGCTGTATAGGGGGAGGGGTCGGGAATAATTGGACTCTGCTGCCTGTTTACACCCGGCTGCCTCCAATCCACCGAAACAGAAGAGGACGTGGTGCTCCGCCATTTTTTTGGTGGATCTGATCAGAGCCGGAGGTAGGTGGGTGTAGACAGATGTCCATTTACACTCCATAGGAATTCATCGACCTTCCGATCGGATCTGCCTAAAAAACTGACAGTTAGACCTGATTGGTTGGGTGTGTGGAAGGGTCCTAAGATAACTGAGACCATGAAGGGATTGGGAGTCATCAGACACCTATGAAGAGTTCCTCCTATGAAGAGCGAGTTACCTGCTGCTCCCTCTCGTTCCACAAAAACACCGTCACCGAGTATTTCTTCCCAGCGCCGTCCCAGGCGTTCAGCACGAAGCTCACAGATCCATCATGGAGGATGACCTGCCTCTTCACCGTCACCTTCCCGTCCGGGAAAACTCGGAATCGCGAGTCATCGGCGGAGAAGAGAGCCCGGGACTCCGAGGAGCAAGGATCGAACGTCACTGCAAGAGGAAAAGAAAAGGGGAACCCTTTATATTCTAATATCTTCTTACAATCCGTCTACAACGTACCTCACTTCTAGAGACACAAAAACTGTCTGCGCCAGATTCTCTCTGCACCCCAAAAGAGAGATGGTCTTAACCCCTTCAATACCGGACACTCCCCCCCCCATACCGGACACTCCCCCCCCATACCGGACACTCCCCCCCCATACCGGACACTCCCCCCCCATACCGGACACTCCCCTCAATACCGGACACTCCCCTCAATACCGGACACCCCCCAATACCGGAAACCCCCCAATACCGGACACCCCCCCCCAATACCGGACACCCCCCCCCAATAACGGACACTCCCCCCCCATTACCGGACACTCCCCCCCCATTACCGGACACTCCCCCCCATTACCGGACACTACCCCCCATTCCCGGACACTACCCCCCATTACCGGACACTCCCCCCAATACCGGACACTCCCCCCAATACCAGACGCTCCCCCCCAACACCGGACACTCCCCCCCAACACCGGACACTCTCCCCAATACCGGAAACCCCCCAATACCGGACACTCCCTTCTAATACCAGACACTCCCCACCAATACCCGACACTCCCCCCAATACCAGAACCCCCCCCAATACTGGACACCCCCCCAATACCGGACACCCCCCCAATACCGGACACCCCCCCAATACCGGACACCCCCCCCAATACCGGACACCCCCCCAATACCGGGCAATCCCCTCCACCTTCCCGCCCCCCAATACCGGGATGGGCACTCCCCACCAAATACCGGGCACTCCCCCCAATACCGGCACTCTACCCCCCCTTCCTGCCCCCCACACCAGACACTCCCTCGTTAATACTCAGCACTCTCCCCCCTTCCTGCCCCCCAATACCAGACACTCCCCTCCCCCCGAATATCGGACACTTTCTTCCCTTTCCTGCCCCCCAATACCGGACACTCTCCCCCTAATACCGGGCACTCTCCCCCTTCCTGCCCCCCAATATCAGACACTCCCCTGCTCCCCAATACTGGACACTCCCCCAATACTGGGCACTCTCCCCCTTCCTGCCCCCCCAATACCAGACACTCCCTCCCTTTTCCTGCACCCCAACCCAATACCGGCACTCTCCCCCCTTTCTGCCCCCCAATACCGGACACTCCCCTCCCCCTTCCTGCCCCCAATACCAGACACTGCCCCCCAATACCGGACACCCTCCTTCCTACCCCCCAATACCGGACAATTTCCTGCCCCCCCAATACCGGACACTACCCCCCCTTCCTGCCCAGGCCAATTCTCAGCTTTCAGTGCTGTCACACTTTGAGTGACAATTACGCGGTCATGCAACGTGCAATAGGACATTTTTATCATTTTTTTCCATACAAATAGAACTTTCTTTTGGTGGTATTTAATCACCTCTGGGGTTTTTTTTATTTTTTGCTAAACGAACAAAAGACTAAAAATTTTGAAAAAAAAACCAACAATAAAACACGTTTTCTTCGTTTCTGTTATAAAATTTTGCAAATAAATAATCTTTCTTCATAAATTTAAACCAAACTGTATTCTGCTCCATTTCTTTGGTGAAAATAACCCAAATCAGTGAATATTATTTAGTGTGTAGGAAAGTTATAGAGATCACAAACTATGGGATATATATCTGATCAATCGATCAATCCTGATGTACTGACAGCCGATCATTTCTGGAGATCACTAACAACCCAGGACAGTAAAAAAAACAAAAAAACAAAACAAAAACAAAAAACAAAACAAATCACCCCTTTTGAAAAGTAGACATTCTAATGTATTTTAATGTATTTAGTAAGAGGCATTGCGAGTTTTTGAAGTTGTCATTTCTTGTCATAATTTTTGAAAGAATTAGAAAATTTAAAAAAAAAAGGAAAAATTTTTTAAACATTTTTTTTCCCTTTTGTTTTTCTTTTTTATTACATTTTTTTAACACATTGTGACCAGAGCAATATAATGTTACCATAGTAACACTGCACTACTCTGGGGAAGTGATCAGGATTTTGTTTTCTTTTTTTTTTTACATTCTGATCTCTTTGTGCCAATTCATTTCTTTGGTATAAAGAACCATTTTTACTGAATGAAGCCGATTCGGTGTGTATTGTTGTGGTTTGACATGTGCGTTTCGTTTCGTTCCGAATTAATATTCTGATGAATTTTTCGTTATTCGGAGATTCGGATTTATCCGAATTAGAATATAAACAGAATTTACAGAATGCTCCGAATAACGAAACCAAATTCATGGGAAATTCGGACTAATTTGAATCTAATTTTACATGGGACTTCCGTTGAATTCTCTCATATACACATATTACTGAAATCAAAGATTATTATTATTATTATTATTATTATTATCATTATTATTGTTATTAGAGGACCATTTGGAAATAATTGCTGTTTTTTTTGTGAAGCCAAAACGTGATTTAAAGAGTCATTGTAATCATTTGATGAAGATTTCCTTTTGTTTCTTCACTTTGCCACATTGGAATCGAAAAAAAGAAAATCTAAAAGTTTTCGATTTTACCGATTAAATAATGTATCGATTTGATCGGATAAATGGATTATGATTATCAAAACATGTATTCTGATTAAGCAGATATATTGGATACGACTCTGATAGTCATAGAATAGAACAGCTGTTTTTGGTTGTGGTCAAATGACATTCACACCTTCAGCTGTGAAAAGGTTTATCTCTGATTTCCCACAGAACTTGGGAAGTGACTTGTATATCTTAAAGTGGAGCTCCACCCACTTTTACAAATCTTCAGCATCCCTCACTAAACTGTGCACTGTAAACTAATTGGATATTTTTTTATTTTTTTCTCAGCACCTCCTGTATATCTGCTGTATTCATTTTTCACTTCCTCCTCTCTGGCCGCGGCCCATCGCATCATTTCCTGTTTGCAATGCCTTCTGGGACAGGGCGGCAACTTCCTCTGACACTGCCGTTGCTATGGAAACCTGACCTGAAACCTATTACACTGCTTGTGCTGCACTGAGCATGTGCGAGATCTGCAAGGATGAGATCCAGGAAGAAATACAGTCTGGCTTCAGATGCCCACACTTAGATGGCCACGGCCTGCTGTAAGTTTATAAAATAACAAACTAATGCTATAATCTAACAAAACAGACCTTAGTTTACAGACTCACTTTACTAGAATACATTAAGCTTGTGTATTATAGGGGGATTTTTATTTAAAAAGTATCATTTCGGCCGGAACATCACTTTCATTGACCATCTGTTTAGCAATGTAAATGACCAACAAGTTAATCAGGACTTCAAAGAGACTTACAAGGATTAGCCCCCACCTTTGTATAGGGTATAAAATGTACTCCGGCCCCCAGCTTCAGTCAGAACAATCATATTGAATGTCACTGTGTCCTTACTGTATTGTTCTCCCTGCCTATGGCTAAAACTATAGGCTTGAATATTAAATACATCTTTTTTGAATGTGGTTTAGCAGTCAAAATGTTATTGTAAACCCCTAAGTTCTGGGATTTCCCTATCAGATTCAAACATTTTAAATCAGAAAAAAAAACCCGGTAAATTCGAAGAAAATTCTAAAGATTCCGAATCCTGAATACGAATTGAACGAATCAACCGAATTTAACAAAACTAAATAAGTAGATGAACGAATGATGAACATGAACATCCAATGACATCACATGACGGGCTGTGATTGGCCCTGTCTGTAGCATGTGATCAATGTGACCAATCACAGCTAGCAACACAATTGTAAATAGATGGCATGCAAGGAAGCCAACCATTATTTACAATTGTCATGTGATCTGCTGTGATTGGTCAGATGGTACCAGCAGGGGGCGGTACGGTGCTCCGCAGGGGGGCCCCATGTAAGGTGCGGAGTAATTCGATCCACTTTTGTAAGTGTTGGTAATTTATTCAGAGTTTGGTGCATTTATTTAATCCTGCGATCTTCCAGATGTCTCCTAAGGGGCATTTCCAACATTCTTAGTATTCGCTCCAACTTGTCGCGTCTGCAGAGTCAGCGATCGAAGTTCTGAGCAGGAAAGTCACAGACATGAGATTTTCTATCTTACCTAAATTCATATATTTCCACCTTCCTTCAATAAATCATTCCCTCTACTGACGTCTCTGGTGATTAGTAATCTTCTAATGATTAATGTGAGTAGCGATCTGTAATTTAACCCCTGACCTCTGAAAGATTTACCCCCCTTCATGACCAGGCCACTTTTTTGTGATACGGCACTGCGTTATTTTAACTGACAATTGCGCGGTCCTGCGACGTTGTACACAAATAAAATTGACGTCATTTTTTTCCCACAAATAGAGATTTCTTTTGGTGGTATTTGATCATCTCTGCGTTTTTTATTTTTTGCGCTATAAACAAAAAACGAGCGACAATGTTGACAAAAAACATTTTTAAACTTTCTGCTAAAAAACATCCAACAAAACAAATCTAAAAAATCAAATATCTTCATCAATTTATTCCGATATGTCTTCTTCTACATGTTTTTGGTTAAAAATGAAATCCTAATAAGAGTATATTGATTGGTTTGCGCAAAAGTTATAACATCTACAAACTAGGGGATTTTTTTTAAATTTCTTACTAGTAATAATCGGCGACTTATAGCGGGACTGCGATATTGCAGCAGACGAAATCGGACACTAACTGACACTTTTGACACTTTTAGGGAACCAGCGACATCAATACAATGATCGGTGCTAATACTATACACTGACATTGGCTGGGAAGGGGTTAACATCAGGGGGCAATCAAAGGGTTAAATGTCTGCCTAGCCAGTGTTTGTGTGCACTGTGGGGGAGGTGCTTTTACTAGAGAAAGAGATTGATTTTATTCCCTGCTTTGCAGAGACACGGAATATATCCCCTCCCCCCCCTGTCAGAATGGAGATTTGCCTTGTTTACAGATCGCAGTTCTGAGTCTCTGCCGGACGATCGGCGGGTGCCGGAGGACATCGAGTGCCCGGCACCTGCAGATTGGCTTCCGCTGTGTGTAATCAGCTGCTGGCGGTGTGAATGGGCAGGAATGATCTGCTATAGGACAGAAATGGAAGTAAATTTCATTGGTTGGGGTGGGGGGGGGGGGGGAGGGGATAGGTGAGCTGCCCCCACAGTATACAGGTATATACAACAGACCCATATACTGAGCTTGTGGTTTTCTTATGAAAATTTAGGGTCAAAGTTTAAAGTTTGGGTTACTGCTGGTACAGACACTGAGGATGGTTAAGGACCTCCCTCAAGGGTCAAAGGTCAGGAGGTGTGTCCCCACAGGTCACGAGGCGCGTCCCCACAGGTCAGGAGGCGCGTCCCCAAAGGTCAGGAGGCGTGTCCCCACAGGTCACGAGGCGCGTCCCCACAGGTCACGAGGCGCGTCCCCACAGGTCACGAGGTGTGTCCCCACAGGTCACGAGGTGCGTCCCCACAGGTTAGGAGGTGTGTCCCCACAGGTCAGGAGGCGCGTCCCCACAGGTCACGAGGCGCGTCCCCACAGGTCACGAGGCGCGTCCCCACAGGTCACGAGGCGTTTCCCCACAGGTTAGGAGGTGTGTCCCCACAGGTCACGAGGCGTTTCCCCACAGGTTAGGAGGTGTGTCCCCACAGGTCACGAGGCGCGTCCCCACAGGTCACGAGGCGCGTCCCCACAGGTCACGAGGCGCGTCCCCACAGGTCACGAGGCGTGTCCCCACAGGTCACGAGGCGCGTCCCCACAGGTCAGGAGGCGCGTCCCCACAGGTCAGGAGGCGCGTCCCCACAGGTCAGGAGGCGTTTCCCCACAGGTCAGGAGGCGTTTCCCCATAGGTCACGAGGCGCGTCCCCACAGGTCACGAGGCGCGTCCCCACAGGTCACGAGGCGCGTCCCCACAGGTCACGAGGCGCGTCCCCACAGGTCACGAGGTGTCCCCCCACAGGTCACGAGGCGCGTCCCCACAGGTTAGGAGGTGTGTCCCCACAGGTCACGAGGCGCGTCCCCACAGGTCACGAGGCGCGTCCCCACAGGTCACGAGGTGTGTCCCCACAGGTCACGAGGCGTTTCCCCACAGGTTAGGAGGCGTGTCCCCACAGGTCAGGAGGCGTGTCCCCACAGGTCACGAGGTGTGTCCCCACAGGTCACGAGGCGCGTCCCCACAGGTCACGAGGCGCGTCCCCACAGGTCACGAGGCGCGTCCCCACAGGTCACGAGGCGCGTCCCCACAGGTCACGAGGCGCGTCCCCACAGGTCACGAGGCGCGTCCCCACAGGTCACGAGGCGTTTCCCCACAGGTTAGGAGGTGTGTCCACACAGGTCAGGAGGCGTGTCCCCACAGGTCACGAGGTGTGTCCCCACAGGTCACGAGGCGTGTCCCCACAGGTCACGAGGCGTTTCCCCACAGGTTAGGAGGTGTGTCCCCACAGGTCAGGAGGTGTGTCCCCACAGGTCACGAGGTGTGTCCCCACAGGTCACGAGGCGTGTCCCCACAGGTCACGAGGCGTTTCCCCACAGGTTAGGAGGTGTGTCCCCACAGGTCACGAGGCGCGTCCCCAAAGGTCACGAGGCGCGTCCCCAAAGGTCACGAGGCGTTTCCCCACAGGTCACGAGGCGTTTCCCCACAGGTCACGAGGCGTTTCCCCACAGGTTAGGTGGTGTGTCCCCACAGGTCGGGAGGCGTGTCCCCACAGGTCAGGAGGCGCATCCCCACAGGTCAGGAGGCGCGTCCCCACAGGTTAGGTGGCGCGTCCCCACAGGTCGGGAGGCGTTTCCCCACAGGTTGGGAGGTGTGTCCCCACAGGTTGGGAGGCGTGTCCCCACAGGTTAGGAGGCGTGTCCCCGCAGGTCAGGAGGCGTGTCCCCACAGGTCAGGGGGTGTGTCCCCACAGGTCAGGAGGCGTGTCCCCACAGGTTAGGAGGCGTGTCCCCACAGGTCAGGAGGCGTGTCCCCACAGGTCAGGAGGCGTGTCCCCACAGGTCAGGAGGCGTGTCCCCACAGGTCAGGAGGCGTGTCCCCACAGGTCAGGAGGCGTGTCCCCACAGGTTAGGAGGCGTGTCCCCACAGGTCAGGAGGCGTGTCCCCACAGGTTAGGAGGCGTGTCCCCACAGGTCAGGGGGTGTGTCCTCACAGGTCAGGAGGCGTGTCCCCACAGGTCAGGGGGCGTGTCTTTCCTCCCACCTGTACTTGTTGCCCTGGGGTCGCTCAGTCGCTTCACCACGGACCGGATTCAGGGGAATGAACCAATTCGGGGAAAGCAAAGGATCCACCCCCCTCCCCCCCCACCGGCATCTCTGCCACCTCAATCTTCAGGATGTCGGCGGGGCAGAAACAGAAACTTTGACTGTAAAGCCGAGACATGAAATCTGAACAAAGTCAGTACCAGTACAAGGGGTGGGCAGGAGGGTCAGCTGCCCCAGGCACAGACGAGCAAGGGGGGGGCAAAGAACAGGCCCAGGGTGGTACACCCCCATTCTATGACATGTATCAGAGAGGGAGGGGTGTGCAATTCTGGATCCTTACCCCGGATGCTGGACGACCCGCCATTGAACAAATCCTATCCCTCTATGGTGTGTACCTGTATGTGCCCCTCCCCCCCGTCATCTCACAGTCAGGTCGGCTCACCTTTCCCCAGGACTCTTCCTCGTTCCAGAACCTTGCGGGTCACGGTGAAAGCATAACGCGGCTCGGTGAATCCCGGCTCACACTCCGTGCTTCCATGGCACACCTACAGGAGCCAATAGGAGAAAAGTCACCCAGTCCCTTCATAGGACACAATGTATACATTTCTTATCACAGAAACTCTTCTGTATCATAAATGACACTTTATGCATCAGATTACCTGCTGAGACCCGGCCTGTCCGGGCAGAACGGCCACCTGCTGACCCAGCACCATCCACAGGCAGCTTCACTCTTCAACAGGAAGTTAAATCCAAAACAATTTTACTTCATCTAATTACAGTAGAGAGGATGTTCTCCAATCACTTTCCCGGCCCTGTCTTTACTAAAACATGGAAGAAGTGGGGAGGGTCAAGCTAGGATTGAAAGAAAACCTCCCCCCCAATGGGGGCACTAGTTCTGGTGACACCCCTGGATTCCCTCATTTTACAAGGATATCCTCTCACTTCCTGTTGTGTTTATGGGACAGGAAGTGAAGGGAAATCTCTGCAATGGGGACACTAGTTCTGGTGACACCCCGGGATTCCCTCACTTTACAAGGATATCCTCTCATTTCCTGTTGTGTCTATGGGACAGGAAGTGAAGGGAAATCTCCCCCAATGGGGACACAGATTACTCCATGCAGAATTTTTTTTTAAAAAGTTTGCCTTCAGTTATACGTTAAAGAGTAACAATTCATGTAATAAATACGGACATTTCCTGTGTTTTGTCTCTTTAAAATGGAATTGAAATTTAATAAAAATGAAGATTCAGGGAAAATGTAGATAATTGTGTCCAATCACCTAAAAATGTTATTTTTGTCTGAACTTCCTCCTGAAATCTATCAGAGAACTTCCTGGTCTGTGAGGTGCCGAGGTTCTCCTTTGTCTATACAGAGAGGGGGAAAAGTATTTGATCGGCTGCTGATTTTGTGACAAAGAATCGATCGTCTATAATTTTATTGGTCGGTTTATTATAAGAGTGAGAGAATAAAAACAAAGATATCCAGAAAAACACATTTCATAAATGTTATATGATTTACATTTTAATGAGTGAAATAAGTATTTGATCTCCTATCAACCAGCAAGATTTCTGTCTCCCAGGTGTCTTCTATACAGGTAATGAGCTGAGATTAGAACTCTCTTAAAGGGAGTGCTCCTAATCTCAGCTTGTTACCTGTATAAAAGACACCTGTCCACAGAAGCAACCAATCAGATTCCAATCTCTCCACCATGGGGAAGACCAAAGAGCTGTCCAAGGATGTCGGGGAGAAGATTGTAGATCTACACAAGGCTGGAATGGGCTACAAGACCATCGCCAAGCAGCTTGGTGAGAGGTGACAACAGTTGGTGGATTATTCACAGATAGAAGAAACACAAAATAACGATCGATCTCCCTCTGTCTGGGGCTCCATACAAGATCTCACCTGGTGGAGGTTCAATGATGATGAGAACGGTGAGGAATCAGCCCAGAACTACACGGGAGAATCTTGTCAATGATCTCAGCTGGGACCATAGTCACCAAGAAAACAATCGGTAACACACTACACCGTGATCGACTGAAATCCTGCAGCCCCCGCAAGGTCCCCCTCAGGAAATCACATGTACAGGTCCGTCTGAAGATCACTAATGAACATCGAATGATTCCGAGGAGAACTGGGGGAAAGTGTTGTGATCAGAGGAGACCAAAATCGAGATCTTTGGCATCAACTCAACTCGCCGTGTTTGGAGGAGGAGGAGGAATGCTGCCTATGACCCCAAGAACACCATCCCCCACCGTCATACATGGAGGTCCTATGACCCCAAGAACACCATCCCCCACCATCATACATGGAGGTCCTATGACCCCAAGAACACCATCCCCCACCATCATACATGGAGGTCCTATGACCCCAAGAACACCATCCCCCACCGTCATACATGGAGGTCCTATGACCCCAAGAACACCATCCCCCACCGTCATACATGGAGGTCCTATGACCCCAAGAACACCATCCCCCACTGTCATACATGGGGGTCCTATGACCCCAAGAACACCATCCCCCACCGTCATACATGGAGGTCCTATGACCCCAAGAACACCATCCCCCACCATCATACATGGAGGTCCTATGACCCCAAGTACACCATCCCCCACAGTCATACATGGAGGTCCTATGACCCCAAGTACACCATCCCCCCCACTGTCATACATGGAGGTCCTATGACCCCAAGAACACCATCCCCCACCGTCATACATGGAGGACCTATGACCCCAAGAACACCATCCCCCACCATCATACATGGAGGTCCTATGACCCCAAGAACACCACCCCCCACCGTCATACATGGAGGTCCTATGACCCCAAGAACACCATCCCCCACCGTCATACATGGAGGTCCTATGACCCCAAGAACACCATCCCCCACCGTCATACATGGAGGTCCTATGACCCCAAGAACACCATCCCCCACCGTCATACATGGAGGTCCTATGACCCCAAGAACACCATCCCCCCACCGTCATACATGGAGGTCCTATGACCCCAAGAACACCATCCCCCACCGTCATACATGGAGGTCCTATGACCCCAAGAACACCATCCCCCACCGTCATACATGGAGGTCCTATGACCCCAAGAACACCATCCCCCACCGTCATACATGGAGGTCCTATGACCCCAAGAACACCATTCCCCACCGTCATACATGGAGGTCCTATGACCCCAAGAACACCATCCCCCACCGTCATACATGGAGGTCCTATGACCCCAAGAACACCATCCCTCACCGTCATACATGGAGGTCCTATGACCCCAAGAACACCATCCCCCACTGTCATACATGGAGGTCCTATGACCCCAAGAACACCATCCCCCACCGTCATACATGGAGGTCCTATGACCCCAAGAACACCATCCCCCACCGTCATACATGGAGGTCCTATGACCCCAAGAACACCATTCCCCACCGTCATACATGGAGGTCCTATGACCCCAAGAACACCATCCCCCACCGTCATACATGGAGGTCCTATGACCCCAAGAACACCATCCCCCACCGTCATACATGGAGGTCCTATGACCCCAAGAACACCATCCCCCACCGTCATACATGGAGGTCCTATGACCCCAAGAACACCATCCCCCACCGTCATACATGAAGGTCCTATGACCCAAGAACACCATCCCCCACTGTCATACATGGGGGTCCTATGACCCCAAGAACACCATCCCCCACCGTCATACATGGAGGTCCTATGACCCCAAGAACACCATCCCCCACCGTCATACATGGAGGTCCTATGACCCCAAGAACACCACCCCCCACCGTCATACATGGGGGTCCTATGACCCCAAGAACACCATCCCCCACCATCATACATGGAGGTCCTATGACCCCAAGTACACCATCCCCCACAGTCATACATGGAGGTCCTATGACCCCAAGTACACCATCCCCCCCACTGTCATACATGGAGGTCCTATGACCCCAAGAACACCATCCCCCACCGTCATACATGGAGGACCTATGACCCCAAGAACACCATCCCCCACCATCATACATGGAGGTCCTATGACCCCAAGAACACCACCCCCCACCGTCATACATGGGGGTCCTATGACCCCAAGAACACCATCCCCCACCGTCATACATGGAGGTCCTATGACCCCAAGAACACCATCCCCCCACCGTCATACATGGGAGGTCCTATGACCCCAAGAACACCATCCCCCCACCGTCATACATGGAGGTCCTATGACCCCAAGAACACCATTCCCCACCGTCATACATGGAGGTCCTATGACCCCAAGAACACCATCCCCCACCGTCATACATGGAGGTCCTATGACCCCAAGAACAAGATCCCCCACCGTCATACATGGAGGTCCTATGACCCCAAGAACACCATCCCCCACCGTCATACATGGAGGTCCTATGACCCCAAGAACACCATTCCCCACCATCATACATGGAGGTCCTATGACCCCAAGAACACCATCCCCCACCGTCATACATGGAGGTCCTATGACCCCAAGAACACCATCCCCCACCATCATACATGGAGGTCCTATGACCCCAAGAACACCATCCCCCACCGTCATACATGGAGGTCCTATGACCCCAAGAACACCATCCCCCACCGTCATACATGGAGGTCCTATGACCCCAAGAACACCATTCCCCACCGTCATACATGGAGGTCCTATGACCCCAAGAACACCATCCCCCACCATCATACATGGAGGTCCTATGACCCCAAGAACACCATCCCTCACCGTCATACATGGAGGTCCTATGACCCCAAGAACACCATCCCCCACTGTCATACATGGAGGTCCTATGACCCCAAGAACACCATCCCCCACCGTCATACATGGAGGTCCTATGACCCCAAGAACACCATCCCCCACCGTCATACATGGAGGTCCTATGACCCCAAGAACACCATCCCCCACCGTCATACATGGAGGTCCTATGACCCCAAGAACACCATTCCCCACCGTCATACATGGAGGTCCTATGACCCCAAGAACACCATCCCCCACCGTCATACATGGAGGTCCTATGACCCCAAGAACACCATCCCTCACCGTCATACATGGAGGTCCTATGACCCCAAGAACACCATCCCCCACTGTCATACATGGAGGTCCTATGACCCCAAGAACACCATCCCCCACCGTCATACATGGAGGTCCTATGACCCCAAGAACACCATCCCCCACCGTCATACATGGAGGTCCTATGACCCCAAGAACACCATTCCCCACCGTCATACATGGAGGTCCTATGACCCCAAGAACACCATCCCCCACCGTCATACATGGAGGTCCTATGACCCCAAGAACACCATCCCCCACCGTCATACATGGAGGTCCTATGACCCCAAGAACACCATCCCCCCACCGTCATACATGGGAGGTCCTATGACCCCAAGAACACCATCCCCACACCGTCATACATGGAGGTCCTATGACCCCAAGAACACCATTCCCCACCGTCATACATGGAGGTCCTATGACCCCAAGAACACCATTCCCCACCGTCATACATGGAGGTCCTATGACCCCAAGAACAAGATCCCCCACCGTCATACATGGAGGTCCTATGACCCCAAGAACACCATCCCCCACCGTCATACATGGAGGTCCTATGACCCCAAGAACACCATTCCCCACCGTCATACATGGAGGTCCTATGACCCCAAGAACACCATCCCCCACCGTCATACATGGAGGTCCTATGACCCCAAGAACACCATCCCTCACCGTCATACATGGAGGTCCTATGACCCCAAGAACACCATCCCCCACTGTCATACATGGAGGTCCTATGACCCCAAGAACACCATCCCCCACCGTCATACATGGAGGTCCTATGACCCCAAGAACACCATCCCCCACCATCATACATGGAGGTCCTATTACCCCAAGAACACCATTCCCCACCGTCATACATGGAGGTCCTATGACCCCAAGAACACCATCCCCCACCATCATACATGGAGGTCCTATGACCCCAAGAACACCATCCCCCACCATCATACATGGAGGTCCTATGACCCCAAGAACACCATCCCCCACCGTCACACTTTATAATCAGTCACAGTAACAATTTTGTTCTTTTTGGTATAAAGATTTTAGATAAAGATAAATAAAAGCTGGTCATTGTAAGCATCCCTCTCAGTGGTAAATGGTTTGTCTCATCGCTGTGATTCTGCAGTAGAGCTTGTGCTTTTGAAAAACAGACTTATTGTCAGGATCACCAGATGAAAATAGAAGTGAGAATGGCGCCGTCACATCTAAGGATTGACAATGAAGAATAATAAGAAAACAATGATATTCTATTATGGAAGCTCCTCTAATATTCCTCTATTGGGGACATTTCCCTCTCGGGACGTCTTGCAGTGAATGAGAAGTTTTGTGGATGACCCCCCCACACCCGGGGTGACCTATGAACAGCGATTCCCATGTACCCCTATGATGAGTTGCTGCAGATGATGCTGGTGGAATTTTACCCCCCAGTGACATCGGCCATGCAGTATGGTAACAGAAGCTGCGATTATCGGGGGGAAAAATCAAAAATAAAGTTTTCTCACCTGAATCAGCGAGACGAGGAGAAGACAACAGAGCTTCATCCTGGACACGTCTCCCAATAACTGGCTCTAGAAGAATCTGCGATCCTCCCCCCCTCATAGGGATGTGGCAAGAGAAGCCCTCCAGCTGTTTAAGTAATTACAGATGTGAGGGGGCTGAGCCCCCCCTCCCCTGCCCCAACCCATCCTCCCCCCCCCCAACCCAACCCTCCTTCCCCCACTGGAGGCCCCAATCACCGAGAGGTCCGACCAGAGAGTAACAACACTTTGATCTTCTCGGCATCTGAGAAACTCAAACCAAAACCACTATTTAATTCATTTTTAATATTCAAAGCAAACTCCATCCATCCATCCATCCATGTCTCCATCCATCCATGTCTCCATCCATCCATCCATGTCTCCGTCCATCCATGTCTCCGTCCATCCATGTCTCCGTCCATCCATCCATGTCTCCGTCCATCCATCCATCCATCCATCCATGTCTCCATCCATCCATGTCTCCATCCATCCATCCATGTCTCCATCCATCCATCCAGGTCTCCATCCATCCATCCATCAATCCATGTCTCCATCCATCAATCCATGTCTCCATCCATCCATCCAGGTCTCCATCCATCCATCCAGGTCTCCATCCATCCAGGTCTCCATCCATCCATCCATCAATCCATGTCTCCATCCATCCATGTCTCCATCCATCCATCCATGTCTCCATCCATCCATGTCTCCATCCATCCATCCATGTCTCCATCCATCCATCCAGGTCTCCATCCATCCATCCATCAATCCATGTCTCCATCCATCCATCCATGTCTCCATCCATCCATCAATCCATGTCTCCATCCATCCATCCATGTCTCCATCCATCCATCTATCCATGTCTCCATCCATCCATCCATGTCTCCATCCATCCATGTCTCCATCCATCCATGTCTCCATCCATCTATGTCTCCCTCCATCCATCCATGTCTCCATCCATCCACCCATGTCTCCATCCATCCATGTCTCCATCCATCCATGTCTCCATCCATCCATGTCTACATCCTTCCATCCATGTCTCCATCCGTCCATCCATGTCTCCATCCATCCATGTCTACATCCTTCCATCCATGTCTCCATCCATCCATGTCTCCATCCATCCATGTCTCCATCCTTCCATCCATGTCTCCATCCGTCCATCCATGTCTCCATCCATCCATGTCTCCATCCATCCATCCATTTCTCCATCCATCCATGTCTCCATCCGTCCATGTCTCCATCCATCCATTTCTCCATCCATCCATGTCTCCATCCATGTCTCCATCCATCCATTTCTCCATCCATCCATGTCTCCATCCATCCATGTCTCCATCCATCCATTTCTCCATCCATCCATGTCTCCATCCATCCATCCATGTCTCCATCCATCCATGTCTCCGTCCATCCATCCATCCTTCCATCCATGTCTCCATCCTTCCATCCATGTCTCCATCCATCCATCCATGTCTCCATCCATCCATCCATGTCTACATCCGTCCATCCATGTCTACATCCGTCCATCCTTCCATCCATGTCTCCATCCATCCATCCATGTCTCCATCCATCCATGTCTCCATCCATCCATCCATGTCTCCATCCATCCATGTCTCCATCCATCCATGCCTCCATCCATCCATCCATGTCTCCATCCATCCATATCTTCATCCAACCATGTCTCCATCCATCCATCCATGTCTCCATCCATCCATCCATGTCTACATCCATCCATCAATCCATCCATCCATGTCTCCATCCATGTCTCCATCCGTCCATGTCTCCATCCATCCATCTATCCATCCATGTCTCCATCCATCCATCCATCCATCCATGTCTCCATCCATGTCTCCATCCATCGATCTATCCATCCATGTCTCCATCCATCCATCTATCCATCCATGTCTCCATCCATCCATCTCTCCATCCATCCATGTCTCCATCCATCCATCCATCCATCCATCCATCACTGTCTCCATCCATCCATCCATGTCTCCATCCATCCATCCATGTCTCCATCCATCCATCCATGTCTCCATTATTTTGTTCAGAAATCACTTTGAAAAATACCCCCCTAGCATTTCTAACTGCAGCCATCTTGAGTAAGGGTAGATGATTCATGTAGCATTTACTTTCTGCAATGCATCTGCCCGTAGCTCAGGCATGCAGGTGTTCCATCAGAATCAGTGGCCCATCACAATAGGTAACGACATACCTCCCAAGTTTCTGAGATGGGAATGAGGGACACCTATCAGCAAATGTATGCAGGCATAGGACACACCCCTTGCCACGCCCTCTTAAAGGAGAATTGTATAAAAAAAAAAACAAGATTGGTTAAACCCACAAGTGATTTTTTTACCACTTCTATTCCTTTATATTGGCTTTTGGAATTTACAAATGTAGCAATTTAGAGATCAGATGAAAGGTTTAGCTCTGGGAAACACTTTTTGATAGATAAAAGGTGCATTTTATATACATCTCTATAGATCAGACCAACATGAGGGACAAATGAGGAAAAATAAGGGAAAGAGGGACATTGTTCCAAATCAGGGACAGTCCCTCCAAATCAGGGACACTCCCTCCAAATCAGGGACACTCCCTCCAAATCAGGGACAGTCCCTCCAAATCGGGGACAGTCCCTCCAAATCAGGGACACTCCCTCCAAATCAGGGACACTCCCTCCAAATCAGGGACACTCCCTCCAAATCAGGGACAGTCCCTCCAAATCGGGGACAGTCCCTCCAAATCAGGGACACTCCCTCCAAATCAGGGACACTCCCTCCAAATCAGGGACACTCCCTCCAAATCAGGGACACTCCCTCCAAATCGGGGACAGTCCCTCCAAATCTGGGACAGTTGGGAGCTATGGGTAACGGAAATGACATTCTGTCACTAAACTACGGCGGCCATCTTAGTACACCCCGCACTCGGTCGCAGTAAGCCTGCAGTCAGAAGGCGGCAAGCGGACATCTTTTTACTCACGTATCTTTGATATGTCTCAAATAAAATTGTTTTAAAACTTAAAATATTCCGCTTGCCGCCTTCTGACTGCAGGCTTTCTGCGGCTGAGTGCGGTGTGTACCAAGATGGCCACCACAGTGTAGTGACGGAACGTCATTTCCGTTACCTATTCTGATGGCGACCCTTCAGAATTTGTAACGAAAGTGACGTTCTGTCACCGCCATCTTTCCTACACCCCGCACTCGTCCACAGAAAGGCAGCAAGCGGTCATCTTGGTACACCCACCGGAGTCTATTGCATCTCCTCTGATGGGAGATTGGGGTGCTCTGCAGTGAAGGGAGATTGGGGTGCTCTGCAGTGAAGGGAGATCGGGGTGCTCTGCAGTGAAGGGAGATTGGGGTGCTCTGCAGTGAAGGGAGATTGGGGTGCTCTGCAGTGAAGGGAGATTGGGGTGCTCTGCAGTGATGGGAGATTGGGGTGCTCTGCAGTGATGGGAGATCGGGGTGCTCTGCAGTGAAGGGAGATTGGGGTGCTCTGCAGTGAAGGGAGATTGGGGTGCTCTGCAGTGATGGGAGATCGGGGTGCTCTGCAGTGATGGGGGATTGGGGTGCTCTGCAGTGATGGGGGATTGGGGTGCTCTGCAGTGAAGGAAGATTGGGGTGCACTGTAGTAATGGGAGATTGGGGTGCTCTACAGTGAAGGGAGATCGGGGTGCTCTGCAGTGAAGGGAAATTGGGGTGCACTGTAGTGAAGGGAGATTGCGGTGCTCTGGAGTGGAGATTGGGGTACACTGCAGTGGAGATTGGGGTGCTGTGAAGGGAGATTGGGGTGCTCTGATGTAATGGGAGATTGGGGTGCTCTGCAGTGATGAGAGATTGGGGTGCTCTGCAGTGAAGGGAGATCGGGGTGCTCTGCAGTGAAGGGAGATCAGGGTGCTCTGCAGTGGAGATTGGGGTGCTCTGCAGTGAAGGGAGATTGGGGTGCTCTGATGTAATGGGAGATTGGGGTGCTCTGCAGTGATGAGAGATTGGGGTGCTCTGCAGTGGAGATCGGGGTGCTCTGCAGTGAAGGGAGATTGGGGTGCTCTGATGTAATGGGAGATTGGGGTGCTCTGCAGTGAAGGGAGATCGGGGTGCTCTGCAATGGAGATTGGGGTGCTCTGCAGTGGAGATTGGGGTGCTCTGCAGTGGAGATTGGGGTGCTCTGCAGTGAAGGCAGATTGGGGTGCTTTGCAGTGGAGATTGGGGTGCTCTGCAGTGAAGGGAGATTGAGGTGCTCTGCAGTGAAGGGAGATTGAGGTGCTCTGCAGTGAAGAGAGATTAAGGTGCTCTGCAGTGGAGATTGGGGTGCTCTACAGTGGAGATTGGGGTGCTCTGCAGTGAAGGGAGATCGGGGTGCTCTGCAGTGGAGGGAGATCGGGGTGCTCTGTAGTGGAGATTGGGGTGCTCTTCAGTGAAGGGAGATTGGGGTGCTCTGCAGTGGAGATTGGGGTGCTCTGCAGTGAAGGGAGATTGGGGTGCTCTGCAGTGGAGATTGGGGTGCTCTTCAGTGGAGATCGGGGTGCTCTGCAGTGGAGATCGGGGTGCTCTGCAGTGGAGGGAGAATGGGGTGCTCTGCAGTGGAGATCGGGGTGCTCTGCAGTGGAGATTGGGGTGCTCTGCAGTGGAGATTGGGGTGCTCTGCAGTGGAGATTGGGGTGCTCTGTGTACACATACCATCATATCAGGAAATTTCTGTCTGGATACCCAAAGACATGACCCATGGAATATTTTATACTGGCGCAGTGATATTCCTATCCACTAGGGGGCGTATACTTACAACAAATACAATTCATATGCTGCTGGTGATTTGCTCTAATTTTTGGCCTCCATAATGCCGCGTACAAACGATCAGAAAATCAGATGAGAAATACGGCTTTCGAATCGATCGTGCGATAATCTGAACGTTGGTACACGGCTTTCAAGAGTCGATCACAACCGTTCGTCTGAAATTATCCAAAGGGAGAAACATGAACATTTTTCTTGTATGATATCACAACGAACGATTTTTGTTTGATCAGTACTGTATTCATCCGAAAAAATCAGAAAAGGAAGACGGTGAATGCTCCGAAATGAAAGAATACATTACAACACATGACATCGCTTCCCAAGTTCTGTTCTGTCATACAAGAGTTTTTGTAATTTTAGTATCTCTTCATTTTCCATATTGTAATTTTAGTATCTCTTCATTTTCCATATGGAGACGAGCGTGCAAAAATAAAAAACAGGTGATCAATCGTCCGATATTCTCACCGTGTGTAGCAGGCTACAGGGAATATTGGGGAATTCTTTTCATGAATGAAAAGTTACTATGAACAAGAGGTGTGTGTGCGCCACCTAGTGGCTGCATAATATTATAAGTATGAAATTATAGTACGGTAGTTATGCCACTATTTAAGTTTTCCTTTTATATTTATTACTGATTTTATATATTAAATGTTACGCTTTATATGTGTTTAAATCTAATTATGGATGTAATTGGATGTTTTTGATAGGAACAAGTTGTATCATATTCTTAAGCATTTAGGCATTTTTCTATTTACATAGAAGAGAACTTTGGTAGCTAACAGAGTACACAGCATGAAACGCGCAGAGTCTATGTCCTGTGCAGCCGCAAAGACGCCACTGTTCTTCCACCCCTGCCGGATTGTCACCATACAGAGATCGGTGTCATAGATTGTTCCCGCAGGAGCCTCACACAGTGCACAGAGCTCAGGGGTGCGCTACACACAGTGCACAGAGCTCAGGGGTGCGCTACACACAGTGCACAGAGCTCAGGGGTGCGCTACACACAGTGCACAGAGCTCAGGGGTGCGCTACACACAGTGCACAGAGCTCAGGGGTGCGCTACACACAGTGCAGAGTTCAGGGGTGCGCTACACACAGTGCACAGAGTTCAGGGGTGCGCTACATACAGAGTGCAGAGTTCAGGGGTGCGCTGCATACAGAGCGCAGAGTTCAGGGGTGCGCTGCATACAGAGCGCAGAGTTCAGGGGTGCGCTGCATACAGAGCGCAGAGTTCAGGGGTGCGCTGCATACAGAGTGCAGAGTTCAGGGGTGCGCTGCATACAGAGCGCAGAGTTCAGGGGTGCGCTGCATACAGAGCGCAGAGTTCAGGGGTGCGCTGCATACAGAGCGCAGAGTTCAGGGGTGCGCTGCATACAGAGCGCAGAGTTCAGGGGTGCGCTGCATACAGAGCGCAGAGTTCAGGGGTGCGCTGCATACAGAGCGCAGAGTTCAGGGGTGCGCTGCATACAGAGCGCAGAGTTCAGGGGTGCGCTGCATACAGAGCGCAGAGTTCAGGGGTGCGCTGCATACAGAGCGCAGAGTTCAGGGGTGCGCTGCATACACAGTGCAGAGTTCAGGGGTGCGCTGCATACACAGTGCAGAGTTCAGGGGTGCGCTGCATACACAGTGCAGAGTTCAGGGGTGCGCTGCATACACAGTGCAGAGTTCAGGGGTGCGCTGCCGCTACATACAGAGTGCAGAGGTGCACTGCATACAGAGTGCAGAGTTCAAGGGTGTTCAGGTACCTGACGGTAGAGCCTGATATGCAGGGAACGGCCTCTCTTGCTCCTCTGATTCTGGCCCCCTGATAGAGTAGACAGGAGGAGCACAAGTGCCAAACAGTTCGTCTTCACTGTAATGTAGAACAGCGGCAGGTGGCACGGTGCTGGAGCAGGGTTCTCCAATGAGCGGAAGATGCAGGTCGGGCAAGCCGGGTCAAACACTGGCAGGAACGTCAGGAGCAGAAGCGGAGGCAGGTGCGTAATCTGGATGCAGGCAGGGTCGGCAACGGGCTGGCAGCGTGGTAGTAGAAGGAGCAGGCCGATGCGGAGTCAGAACAAGCCGGGTCAGATGCAGGCAGCAGGTAGCAGAGTCAGAGGCAAGCCGGGTCGGTAAACAGGTGCAGGTATCATGGGTAAAGCAGGCAGGAACACACAGGAACGCTGTAGAACGGACAGCACTGGATGCAAGCACAGACCAAGTTTAAATAGCCTCTTGGTAATGTGCACACCGGTGCACCGAAGGTGTTCTGACAGAGGCTGAGGTCACAGGTCGACTTCTCCGTCGGCCATCTTGAGTACTGGCTGGTCTTCCCTGACAGTGCCCTACATACAGAGTGAAGAGTTCAGGAGTGCCCTACATACAGAGTGCAGAGTTCAGGGGTGCGTTGCATACAGAGTGCAGAGTTCAGGGGTGCGTTGCATACAGAGTGCAGAGTTCAGGGGTGCGCTGCATACAGAGTGCAGAGTTCAGGGGTGCGCTGCATACAGAGTGCAGAGTTCAGGGGTGCGCTGCATACAGAGTGCAGAGTTCAGGGGTGCCCTACATACAGAGTGCAGAGTTCAGGGGTGCCCTACATACAGAGTGAAGAGTTCAGGGGTGCCCTACATACAGAGTGCAGAGTTCAGGGGTGCCCTACATACAAAGTGCAGAGTTCAGGGGTGCGCTGCATACAGAGTGCAGAGTTCAGCCTTCTTCTATAGCCGCTTACCACTGCATCCCCCATCCACATTTCACGTTCACCCCTTTTCAGCTCTGACTTCGGCATGCAACCCCCCCCCCCCACTGCCCCCATCTTTCCCCCCTCCTTAAAAGCTCCACCATATTTCACATGTCTTACTTGTGCTGATGTATTAAGCGGAAGCACCCAGCCGGCTCTGGTACCTCCCTGCACACTGTAGATTTTGTCATTCCTGGATCGGGGTCTGCACCTTGGAGAAGGCAAAGGGCTTTGGTTGGGAAGAAACCCCCAGTCCAGTGTCCGGGTCTTGTCAGAGACCAGCAGGGTGGCTGTCCGGGTGCACGCAGCCCTTATAATGAGGGCATGAGGATAGCTCTGAGCTCTCCCCAAGAGACAGGAGGACTCCCCCCTTCACCACGGGCACCACGGGCAAAGCCATGTCTCTGTCTCTGTCTGCAGAGTGCAGGTGGGAGCTACAAGAGAGCCGGGGGGTCAAGAGAATCCCAACCCAAAGGCCAGGAGAAGGCCATGGAGCAGGATACTGAGTGAGCCAAGAGAACCAGGAGAGCCGAGTGATACAGACAAAGGGACTGATAAGAAGATCAGCGGACCAGGGAGCCAGGCCACTTGGCATTTTTCAGTTGATGGTGGAAACCCTTAGATGGAAGACTCACTTCTGTGTGACGTTTTCCATTCTGTGTAATAAAATTGGGCTGAAATGCCATAAAATACAGTTTGGAGCGAGAACTCATTGGAAAACTCATCTGTACATTTATTATTCTTGTTTAATAGTTTTATTGAAAGTTTTTAGTGCAAAAAGATGGGAAAACCCCAAAGAAGTGGATCCAGAAATTGTACATACGTGCCTACTGCACGAGTTAGCGCCATTATGAAGCTTGTTGGGATGACAGGTGACATCTTTACATTATTGAACTAAAAAGCAATAAACAGTTATCAGGAGATTGGTGAGAGGGGAAGATGAGCGACACGTTAATCTTTGGGATATATAAGGATTCCTGGGGAGCAGATTTTGAGGAATTTCTCGTGGTTGTCGGGGGAAACGGTTGACAATTTTTAATTAGTAATTTTCCCAAATACTATATATATTACTCACCATTCATAATAAATACAACCTGAACCTATTGAAGAGCAAATAAACAATGTAAGAGGCATCTTCCCGTATAATCATCAAATTATACCAATCCAGAATCGCAGATGAGACTTTAGATATGCCTACGAGAGTCACACCAACACAGTATTATATGATAGAAACGAGCTTTACTACAAAAATATGTCTCTAAAAAGTCAAAAATGTGACCAACATAAAGATTAAAAAGTAGAAAGAACTCTGTGAGTCACAATGGTGTGGGCCAATCCCACCAAAGTTCTAGAATATCTCCGCAAAATGCGTAGTAGACCTCAAGAACTTGTGACATCGGTGGGATTGGCCCACACCATTGCGACTCAGAGTTCTTTATACTTTTTAATCTTTATGTTGGTCATATGTTTGACTTTTTACAGACATATTTTTGTAATAAAGCCAATTTTTATCATATTTTACTGTGTTGGTGTGACTCTCGTAGACATATCTAAAGTCCCATCTGCGATTTTGGATTGATACAAGACCTAGACTTAGTCCCTCGCGCACCCCTTGGACTACTACAGTCTGCAATGTTGCTGCCTCTTGTGTGATCTGTGTGAACGGGGTAGGGGAGCGCAGGAATAAAAGGCTTTATATGACCAGTTTTGGATCCGACTTGATGGGCCGTTGTGTCTTCCAGAAACCTTGCGCCACCTGAGACATACGCACTCATCTCCAGCTGGCAGACATCATTCCACCAGCCCTTCTTGTTCCATGTAGAGATTGGAGTTCCTGTATACAATGGATCCCCCTTTTCAGTACCCAGTAGTATGGGGACCATGAGGGTGAGTACTCTGTCAGATCCAGTCCTCTCGTGTCCTGGGTGCCTAAACAAAGGTAAAGGTCCACCATGAGGACCAGAGATCAGCTGGAGCTCTCAGTTTTTCCTGTTGGGTAGAGGAGTGAAGAACAATCCTCCAATCTCTACATGGAATACAGTCATGGAAAGATGGCACAGCAAACAAAATGTGAAAGGACCCCTCTGAAGGTACTTTTGGTTGAGCAGACCAGAAGGGTGTTGGGTGTCGGGGAAGGCGGTTGCACATTTTGAAGGATAAGTTTTGTTTGAGCTTTTCTCAGATGGGATATACTGACTCTATCCATCCCTACCATGAGGCTTGCTTGGCCTTCAGAATCTGAGTTCAGCTCCCTGCTACTGTCCTCTGCAATTTCCATTCATCTCAGTGGAAGGAAGCTCAATATTTGCAGACAGGTCTACTACTGAAGATGATGAAAGTTGTGGAGAACATGCACAGGAGGTGCACTGAGCAGAACCTTTAGGTAAAGGCCATGCAGCAGTGGAAGGAGTAAAGATGACCGATGTGGGTGTGTGAAGGAAACCCCAAGTCCCACCTCTGGTCCTCAAACCTTCCTGATGGTAGGAGCTTTCTGTTATCCCCACCCCCCACACATTGCTTCTGGCCCACCCCTATGATGGGCAGCATTATTTGCCAATATGAATACACAGGTCACGTGTACTGACCAATCATCTGCAGCTGGGCCATTCCAATAGGCATGTATAGCTGCGGCTGCCGGATGACCAATGCTTCAGCCACTCATGATTGGCCCACTACAGTGACAGCTTCCTGGTGGGTATAGACTGGGATCCAGTGACACCATGTCTTTGGAGTGTGGGAGGAAACCCATTCAAGCATAGAGACATCATGCAAAGTCCATACAGATGGAGCCCTGATCAGAATTTCAACTGGGGACCCCAGAAGCCGGAAGTGCTAACCACTGAGCCACAGTGCTGCCCACATTGTACCCATCACCCCTCTCACATCCTGACATTCTGACTAAATAGGAAGTGAGGGGAAATCTATCCAAAGGAGACACAGATAAAACCTAAATCTCTTCCTATCCAGGAAAAGGTTGGAGTTCTCCCAGCGCCTGTCTGGAGGAAACCTTAGGAAGCAGCCACAGTTCTCTTTCAGTTATTTTCCCTTCAGCTTCATCTCCACTGAGGTTCCTTTCAACCTGATTTACTGGTGAGACCTGCAGACCCCGGCCTGACCCCCAATGTCTAATATTTCATCTCCATCACTCTTCCCGACAAACCCTTCTCCTGGGACTTCCCTGGAGCTGGACAGACGTCTCTTCTGTCTTCACTATTCCACCCTCCCTTATCGTCTGGAAGATTTTGTGGTCGCTTTTTAGGTGACTAACAATGGAACGTACAACCCCCCCCCCCCCCCATTACCGAGACCCTCCTGCATCCTGCAGTACATGGAGACAACACTGAAGAAATGACACTTGTCTACAATGTAAAGTAGTGAGTGTACAGCTTGTATAACAGTGTAAATTTACTGTCCCCTCAAAATAACTCAACACACAGCCATTAATGTCTAAACCGCTGGCAACAAAAGTCAGTACACCCCTAAGTGAAAATGTCCAAATTGGGCCCAAAGTGTCAATATTTTGTGTGGCCACCATTATTTTCCAGCACTGCCTTAACCCTCTTGGGCATGGAGGTCACCAGAGCTTCACAGGTTGTCACTGGAGTCCTCTTCCCCTCCCCCATGATGACATCACGGAGCTGGTGGATGTTAGAGACCTTGCGCTCCTCCACCTTCCGTTTGAGGATGTCCCACAGATGATCAATAGGGTTTAGGTCTGGAGACATGCTTGGCCAGTCCATCACCTTTACCCTCAGCTTCTTTAGCAAGGCAGTGGTGGTCTTGGAGGTGTGTTTAGGGTGGTTATCATGGTGGAATACTGCCCTGCGGTCCAGTCTCTGAAGGGACGGGATCATGCTCTGCTTCAGTAGGTCACAGTACATGTTGGCATTCATGGTTCCCTCAATGATCTGTAGCCCCCCAGTGCCGGCAGCACTCATGCAGCCCCAGACCATGACACTCCCACCACCATGCTTGACTGTAGAGACACACTTGTCTTTGTCCTCCTCACCTGGTTGCCCCCACACACGCTTGTCACCATCTGACCCAAATATGTTTATCTTGGTCTCATCAGACCACAGAACATGGTTCCAGTAATCCATCCCCTTAGTCTGCTTGTCTTCAGAAAACTGTTTGTGGACTTTCTTGTACATCATCTTTAGAAGAGGCTTCCTTCTGGGATGACAGCCATGCAGACCAATTTGATGCAGTGTGCGGCGTATGGTCTGAGCACTGACAGGCTGACCCCCCACCCCTACAACCTCTGCAGCAATGCTGGCAGCACTCATACGTCTATTTCCCAAAGACAACCTCTGGATATGACGCTGATCACGTGACCTCAACTTCTTTGGTGGACCATGGCGAGGCCTTTTCTGAGTGGAACCTGTCCTGTTATACCGCTGTATGGTCTTGGCCACCGTGCTGCAGCTCAGTTTCAGGGTCTTGGCGGTCTACTTATAGCCTAGACCATCTTTATGTAGAGCAACAATTCTTTTTTTCAGATCCTCAGAGAGTTCTTTGCCATGAGGTGCCATGTTGTACTTCCAGTGACCAGTATGAGGGAGTGAGAGCGATAACACCAAATTTAACACACCTGCTCCCCATTCACACCTGAGACCTTGTAACACTAACGAGTCACATGACACCAGGGAGGGAAAATGGTTAATTGGGCCCAATTTGGAGATTTTCACTTAGGGGTGTACTGACTTTTGTTGCCAGCGGTTTAGACATTAATGGCTGTGTGTTGAGGTATTTTGAGGGGACAGCAAATTTACACTGTTATACAAGCTGTACACTCACTACTTTACATTGTAGACAAGTGTCATTTCTTCAGTGTTGTCACATGAAAAGATAGAAGAAAAGATTTACACAAATGTGACAGAGGGGTGTACTTACTTTTGTCTGATACTGTATATATATATATATATATATATATATAGTATATAGAGATGATGATTTGTGAACACTTTACAGGGGGTGCTTAAAAAAAATGTTTTTCTTATTTATTTCACCTTTTATGTTGTCAGTTTTATTCCTATTACAAGTAATGTAAACATCCCTTGTAATAGAAAAAATCATGACAGGTCCTCTTATATATGAGATCTGGGGGGTCACATGACTTCACATCTCATATTTACACTAAAATGCAATAAAAAATTTTTAAAAAAAAGTTGTAATTTAAAACAAAATACAATAAAAAAGCCCCATTAAGGGCTGTGGGCGGAAGTGACGTTTTGACACAATGTTATGGGCGGGGCCTCATCACTCCTCTCCGTGTCACATAAGGGGCAACTTCTCATCGCCTCCGCCGGTGCCGACAGCTCCAGTAAGCGGCGGACGGCACCGGAGAGCGGCGGGAGGGGGGGCCTCTCCCTCCGCCGATAAAAGTGATCTCACGGTGAAACCGCCACAGAGACCACTTTTATCTTGAAGAGGAACCACCCACCAAAGAAGAGGACACCGGGGGCAGCTGCTGCCATAACAACGAAATTCTTCTTCAAAGTACCGATGTAAAACGACGGCGGGCGATCCGGAAGTGGTTAAACCCCACACAATGCAGAGTGTGGGGGTCAGTAATATGTAATGTAGAGTGTGGGGGTCAGTAATATGTAATGTAGAGTGTGGGGGTCAGTAATATGTAATGTAAAGTGAGGGGGTCAGTAGTATGTAATGTAGAGTGTGGGGGTCAGTAGTATGTAATGTAGAGTGTGGGGGCCAGTAGTATGTAATGTAGAGTGTGGGGGGTCAGTAATAGGTAATGTAGAGTGTGGGGGTCAGTAGTATGTAATGTAGAGTGTGGGGGTCAGTAGTATGTAATGTAGAGTGTGGGGGTCAGTAATATGTAATGTAGAGTATGGGGGTCACTAGTATGTAATGCAGAGTGTGGGGGTCAGTAATATGTAATGTAGAGTGTGGGGGTCAGTAATATGTAATGCAGAGTGTGGGGGTCAGTAGTATGTAATGTAGAGTGTGGGGGTCAGTAGTATGTAATGTAGAGTGTGGAGGTCAGTAGTATGTAATGTAAAGTGTGGGGGGTCAGTAGTATGTAATGTAGAGTGTGGGGGTCAGTAGTATGTAATGTAGAGTGTGGGGGGTCAGTAGTATGTAATGTAGAATGTGGGGGGTCAGTAGTATGTAATGTAGAGTGTGGGGGTCAGTAGTATGTAATGTAGAGTGTGGGGGGTCAGTAGTATGTAATGTAGAGTGTGGGGGTCTGTAGTATGTAATGTAGAGTGTGGGGGGTCAGTAGTATGTAATGTAGAGTGTGGGGGGTCAGTAGTATGTAATGTGGAGTGTGGGGGTCCGTAGTATGTAATGTAGAGTGTGGGGGTCAGAAGTATGTAATGTAGAGTGTGGGGGCCAGTAGTGTGTAATGTAGAGTGTGGGGGTCCGTATTATGTAATGTAGAGTGTGGGTGTCAGTAGTATGTAATGTAGAGTGTGGGGGTCAGTAGTATGTAATGTAGAGTGTGGGGGTCAGTAGTATGTAATGTAGAGTGTGGGGGTCAGTAGTATGTAATGTAGAGTGTGGGGGTCAGTAGTGTGTAATGCAGACTGTGGGGGTCAGTAGTATGTAATGTAGAGTGTGGGGGTCAGTAGTATGTAATGTAGAGTGAGGGGGTCAGCAGTATGTAATGTAGAGTGTGGGGGTCAGTAGTATGTAATGTAGAGTGTGGGGGGTCAGTAGTATGTAATGTAGAGTGTGGGGGTCAGTAATATGTAATGTAGAGTGTGGGGATCAGTAGTATGTAATGCAGAGTGTGGGGGTCAGTAGTGTGTAATGCAGAGTGTGGGGGTCAGTAGTATGTAATGTAGAGTGTGGGGGTCAGTAGTATGTAATATAGAGTGAGGGGGTCAGTAGTATGTAATGCAGAGTGTGGGGGTCAGTAGTATGTAATGTAGAGTGTGGGGGGTCAGTAGTATGTAATGTAGAGTGTGGGGGTCAGTAGTATATAATGTAGAGTGTGGGGGTCAGTAATATGTAATGTAGAGTGTTGGGGTCAGTAATATGTAATGCAGAGTGTGGGAGTCAGTAGTATGTAATGTAGAGTGTGTGTGTGTATGGGGGGGGGGGGTCAGTAGTATGTAATGTAGAGTGTGGGGGTCAGTAGTATGTAATGCAGAGTGTGGGGGTCAGTAATATGTAATGTAGAGTGTGGGGGTCAGTAATATGTAATGTAGAGTGTGGGGGTCAGTAGTATGTAATGCAGAGTGTGGGGGTCATTAATATGTAATGTAGAGTGTGGGGGTCAGTAATATGTAATGTAGAGTGTGGGGGTCAGTAATATGTAATGTAGAGTGTTGGGGTCAGTAATATGTAATGCAGAGTGTGGGGGTCAGTAATATGTAAAGTAGAGTGTGGGGGTCAGTAATATGTAATGCAGAGTGTGGGGGTCAGTAATATGTAATGTAGAGTGTGGGGGTCAGTAGTATGTAATGTAGAGTGTGGGGGTCAGTAATATGTAATGTAGAGTGTGGGGATCAGTAGTATGTAATTGTAGAGTGTGGGGGTCAGTAGTATGTAATGCAGAGTGTGGGGGTCAGTAATATGTAATGTAGACTGTGGGGGTCAGTAGTATGTAATGTAGAGTGTGGGGGTCAGTAATATGTAATGTAGAGTGTGGGGGTCAGTAGTATGTAATGTAGAGTGTGGGGGTCAGTAGTATGTAATGCAGAGTGTGGGGGTCACCGGGAACTAACAGCTGACGACCGGCTCATACCATCTGATAGAAGGCGCTAACACAGCGGGACTCTCTTCATCTGATGGCACAAGCAAACGCAACATTCTTCGCCTACAAGTGACCACTCGGGGTAGAGCCTGTGATCTTGTGAGCTGCTGATCCACCTGGTGAGAGATGTATCACTCCAATTTATGATATCAGTACAGCCTTGCCGTACTTGCTCCCCCTACTGCTTGCTATCTACATGAACTGTTTGCTTGATTGTCCTGAGTTACTATTGCCTCAATAGGTTTTGCCGGTCATTGTGGTCAGCCTATATATGCCATTGTTTAGCTCCCGGACTGGTATCAATTTCTCAATTGTGTTCAAACTACTGAACCTCCCTGCAATATTACCAAGCCAATCTACATTCATCCACCCTACCCCTACACCGCCACACCGTCTATACTTGGACTAATCTGAGGTCTCACACTATCTAATACTAGTCGATCTAGTCAGAATCTGCTGCTGTGATTGGTGTGTGTATGGGGTATGCTTGGCCGCGGCTCCGTTGTTTTTAATGATAACGTTATCAATTTTAATTAGTCATGTGATATCTTCCCTGATTTGCCCATAATTTCCTATATTTTGTATCTTTGTGTGGTGTTTATAGCCTAATAAATATATTGTTTTTTGACAGATCGTGTTTGGGTTTTTGCCTTCTTTTGGGGAATCTCTTTTTCCTTGTTATTTTTGGGGGTCAGTAATATGTAATGTAGAGTGTGGGGTCAGTTATATGTAATGTAGAGTGTGGGGGTCAGTAGTATGTAATTGTAGAGTGTGGGGGTCAGTAGTATGTAATGCAGAGTGTGGGGGTCAGTAATATGTAATGTAGAGTGTGGGGGTCAGTAGTATGTAATGTAGAGTGTGGGGGTCAGTAATATGTAATGCAGAGTGTGGGGGTCAGTAGTATGTAATGTAGAGTGTGGGGGTCAGTAATATGTAATGCAGAGTGTGGGGGACAGTAGTATGTAATGTAGAGTGTGGGGGTCAGCAATATGTAATGTAGAGTGAGGGGGTCAGTAATATGTAATGTAGAGTGAGGGGGTCAGTAATATGTAATGTAGAGTGAGGGGGTCAGTAATATGTAATGTAGAGTGAGGGGGTCAGTAATATGTAATGCAGAGTGTGGGGGTCAGTAATATGTAATGCAGAGTGTGGGGGTCAGTAGTATGTAATGAAGAGTGTGGGGGTCAGTAATATGTAATGTAGAGTGAGGGGGTCAGTAATATGTAATGTAGAGTGAGGGGGTCAGTAATATGTAATGTAGAGTGTGGGGGTCAGTAATATGTAATGCAGAGTGTGGGGGTCAGTAGTATGTAATGTAGCGTGTGGGGGTCAGTAATATGTAATGTAGAGTGAGGGGATCAGTAATATGTAATGTAGAGTGTGGGGGTCAGTAATATGTAATGCAGAGTGTGGGGGTCAGTAGTATGTAATGTAGAGTGTGGGGGGGTCAGTAGTATGTAATGTAGAGTGTGGGGGACAGTAGTATGTAATGTAGAGTGTGGGGGTCAGTAATATGTAATGTAGAGTGAGGGGGTCAGTAATATGTAATGTAGAGTGAGGGGTTCAGTAATATGTAATGCAGAGTGTGGGGGTCAGTAATATGTAATGCAGAGTGTGGGGGTCAGTAGTATGTAATGAAGAGTTTGGGGGTCAGTAATATGTAATGTAGAGTGAGGGGGTCAGTAATATGTAATGTAGAGTGAGGGGGTCAGTAATATGTAATGTAGAGTGTGGGGGTCAGTAATATGTAATGCAGAGTGTGGGGGTCAGTAGTATGTAATGTAGCGTGTGGGGGTCAGTAATATGTAATGTAGAGTGAGGGGGTCAGTAATATGTAATGTAGAGTGAGGGGTTCAGTAATATGTAATGCAGAGTGTGGGGGTCAGTAATATGTAATGCAGAGTGTGGGGGTCAGTAGTATGTAATGAAGAGTTTGGGGGTCAGTAATATGTAATGTAGAGTGAGGGGGTCAGTAATATGTAATGTAGAGTGAGGGGGTCAGTAATATGTAATGTAGAGTGTGGGGGTCAGTAATATGTAATGCAGAGTGTGGGGGTCAGTAGTATGTAATGTAGCGTGTGGGGGTCAGTAATATGTAATGTAGAGTGAGGGGATCAGTAATATGTAATGTAGAGTGAGGGGGTCACGGGTCAGTAATATGTAATGTAGAGTGAGCGGGTCAGTAATATGTAATGTAGAGTGTGGGGGTCAGTAATATGTAATGCAGAGTGTGGGGGTCAGTAGTATGTAATGTAGAGTGTGGGGGGGTCAGTAGTATGTAATGTAGAGTGAGGGGGTCAGTAGTATGTAATTGTAGAGTGTGGGGGTCAGTAATATGTAATGTAGAGTGGGGGAGTCAGTAATATGTAATGTAGAGTGAGGGGGTCAGTAATATGTAATGTAGAGTGTGGGGGTCAGTAGTATGTAATGCAGAGTGTGGGGGTCAGTAATATGTAATGTAGAGTGTGGGGGTCAGTAGTATGTAATGTAGAGTGTGGGGGTCAGTAATATGTAATGCAGAGTGTGGGGGTCAGTAATATGTAATGCAGAGTGTGGGGGTCAGTAGTATGTAATGTAGAGTGTGGGGGTCAGTAATATGTAATACAGAGTGTGGGGGTCAGTAGTATGTAATGTAGAGTGTGGGGGTCAGTAATATAAAATGCAGAGTGTGGGGGTCAGTAGTATGTAATGTAGAGTGTGGGGGTCAGTAGTATGTAATGTAGAGTGTGGGGGTCAGTAATATGAAATGCAGAGTGTGGGGGTCAGTAGTATGTAATGTAGAGTGTGGGGGTCAGTAATATGTAATGTAGAGTGAGGGGGTCAGTAATATGTAATGTAGAGTGAGGGGGTCACGGGTCAGTAATATGTAATGTAGAGTGTGGGGGTCAGTAATATGTAATGCAGAGTGTGGGGGTCAGTAGTATGTAATGTAGAGTGTGGGGGTCAGTAATATGTAATGTAGAATGAGGGGGTCAGTAATATGTAATGTAGAGTGAGGGGGTCACGGGTCAGTAATATGTAATGTAGAGTGAGGGGGTCAGTAATATGTAATGTAGAGTGAGGGGGTCAGTAATATGTAATGTTGAGTGAGGGGGTCACGGGTCAGTAGTATGTAATGTAGAGTGTGGGGGTCAGTAATATGTAATGCAGAGTGTGGGGGTCAGTAGTATGTAATGTAAAGTGTGGGGGTCAGTAATATGTAATGTAGAGTGAGGGGGTCAGTAAAATGTAATGTAGAGTGAGGGGGTCAGTAATATGTAATGTAGAGTGAGGGGGTCACGGGTCAGTAGTATGTAATGTAGAGTGTGGGGGTCAGTAATATGTAATGCAGAGTGTGGGAGTCAGTAGTATGTAATGTAGAGTGTGGGGGTCAGTAATATGTAATGTAGAGTGAGGGGGTCAGTAATATGTAATGTAGAGTGAGGGGGTCACGGGTCAGTAATATGTAATGTAGAGTGAGGGGGTCAGTAATATGTAATGTAGAGTGAGGGGGTCAGTAATATGTAATGTAGAGTGAGGGGGTCACGGGTCAGTAATATGTAATGTAGAGTGAGGGGGTCAGTAATATGTAATGTAGAGTGAGGAGGTCAGTAATATGTAATGTAGAGTGAGGGGGTCAGTAGTATGTAATGTAGAGTGTGGGGGTCAGTAATATGTAATGCAGAGTGTGGGGGTCAGTAGTATGTAATGTAGAGTGTGGGGGTCAGTAATATGTAATGCAGAGTGTGGGGGTCAGTAGTATGTAATGTAGAGTGTGGGGGTCAGTAATATGTAATGTAGAGTGAGGGGGTCAGTAATATGTAATGTAGAGTGAGGGGGTCAGTAATATGTAAAGTAGAGTGAGGGGGTCAGTAATATGTAATGCAGAGTGTGGGGGTCAGTAATATGTAATGTAGAGTGAGGGGGTCAGTAATATGTAATGTAGAGTGAGGGGGTCAGTAATATGTAATGTAGAGTGAGGGGGTCACGGGTCAGTAGTATGTAATGTAGAGGGTGGGGGTCAGTAATATGTAATGCAGAGTGTGGGGGTCAGTAGTATGTAATGTAGAGTGTGGGGGTCAGTAATATGTAATGTAGAGTGGTGGGGTCAGTAATATGTAATGTAGAGTGAAGGGGTCACGGGTTAGTAATATGTAATGTAGAGTGAGGGGGTCAGTAATATGTAATGTAGAGTGAGGGGGTCAGTAATATGTAATGTAGAGTGAGGGGGTCACGGGTCAGTAGTATGTAATGTAGAGTGTGGGGGTCAGTAATATGTAATGCAGAGTGAGGGGGTCAGTAATATGTAATGCAGAGTGTGGGGGTCAGTAGTATGTAATGTAGAGTGTGGGGTTCAGTAGTATGTAATGTAGAGTGTGGGGGTCAGTAATATGTAATGTAGAGTGAGGGGGTCACGGGTCAGTAATATGTAATGTAGAGTGAGGGGGTCACGGGTCAGTAATATGTAATGTAGAGTGAGGGGGTCAGTAATATGTAATGTAGAGTGAGGGGGTCAGTAATATGTAATGTAGAGTGAGGGGGTCACGGGTCAGTAATATGTAATGTAGAGTGAGGGGGTCAGTAATATGTAATGTAGAGTGAGGGGGTCAGTAATATGTAATGTAGAGTGAGGGGGGTCAGTAGTATGTAATGTAGAGTGTGGGGGTCAGTAGTATGTAATGTAGAGTGTGGGGGTCAGTAATATGTAATGCAGAGTGTGGGGGTCAGTAGTATGTAATGTAGAGTGAGGGGGTTAGTAATATGTAATGTAGAGTGAGGGGGTCAGTAATATGTAATGTAGAGTGAGGGGGTCAGTAATATGTAATGCAGAGTGAGGGGGTCAGTAATATGTAATGTAGAGTGAGGGGGTCAGTAATATGTAATGTAGAGTGAGGGGTCAGTAATATGTAATGTAGAGTGAGGGGGTCAGTAGTATGTAATGCAGAGTGTGGTGGTCAGTAATATGTAATGTAGAGTGAGGGGGTCAGTAATATGTAATGTAGAGTGAGGGGGTCAGTAATATGTAATGTAGAGTGAGGGGGTCAGTAATATGTAATGTAGAGTGAGGGGGTCACGGGTCAGTAGTATGTAATGTAGAGGGTGGGGGTCAGTAATATGTAATGCAGAGTGTGGGGGTCAGTAGTATGTAATGTAGAGTGTGGGGGTCAGTAATATGTAATGTAGAGTGGTGGGGTCAGTAATATGTAATGTAGAGTGAAGGGGTCACGGGTTAGTAATATGTAATGTAGAGTGAGGGGGTCAGTAATATGTAATGTAGAGTGAGGGGGTCAGTAATATGTAATGTAGAGTGAGGGGGTCACGGGTCAGTAGTATGTAATGTAGAGTGTGGGGGTCAGTAATATGTAATGCAGAGTGAGGGGGTCAGTAATATGTAATGCAGAGTGTGGGGGTCAGTAGTATGTAATGTAGAGTGTGGGGTTCAGTAGTATGTAATGTAGAGTGTGGGGGTCAGTAATATGTAATGTAGAGTGAGGGGGTCACGGGTCAGTAATATGTAATGTAGAGTGAGGGGGTCATGGGTCAGTAATATGTAATGTAGAGTGAGGGGGTCAGTAATATGTAATGTAGAGTGAGGGGGTCAGTAATATGTAATGTAGAGTGAGGGGGTCACGGGTCAGTAATATGTAATGTAGAGTGAGGGGGTCAGTAATATGTAATGTAGAGTGAGGGGGTCAGTAATATGTAATGTAGAGTGAGGGGGGTCAGTAGTATGTAATGTAGAGTGTGGGGGTCAGTAGTATGTAATGTAGAGTGTGGGGGTCAGTAATATGTAATGCAGAGTGTGGGGGTCAGTAGTATGTAATGTAGAGTGAGGGGGTTAGTAATATGTAATGTAGAGTGAGGGGGTCAGTAATATGTAATGTAGAGTGAGGGGGTCAGTAATATGTAATGCAGAGTGAGGGGGTCAGTAATATGTAATGTAGAGTGAGGGGGTCAGTAATATGTAATGTAGAGTGAGGGGGTCAGTAATATGTAATGTAGAGTGAGGGGGTCAGTAATATGTAATGTAGAGTGAGGGGGTCAGTAATATATAATGTAGAGTGAGGGTGTCAGTAATATGTAATGCAGAGTGTGGGGGTCCGTAATATGTAATGTAGAGTGTGGGGGTCAGTAATATGTAATGTAGAGTGAGGGGGTCAGTAATATGTCATGTAGAGTGAGGGGGTCAGTAATATGTAATGTAGAGTGAGGGGGTCAGTAATATGTAATGTAGAGTGAGGGGGTCAGTATAATGTTGGAATGCATCTTTTTCTCTAAATAAAGAGTTGTTTTTTTTAAAGCTGTTAATAATTAGGCTCGATTCACACAGGGGCAACACGATTTCAGCGCGACTTTGCAAGGCGACTTCAACGCGACTTCAGCGCGACTTTAAGCAAATTACAACGTGACTTCAAGTCGCCTCCAGGACAGGCGACTTTGGCTGTGGCCAATCACAGGATAATCAGCTCTCTGGGAGGGAGGGGTTTGCCTGGGCAAACTAAATTTTTTCCCTGTAAAGTCGCTTCAATGTAGATGGAGATCCGACTTGGAGGCGACTTCCATTGATTCCTATGGTACAGGTCGCCTTGAAGTCGGATCCAAGTAGTACAGGGAGTACGCTCTGAAGTCGGATCCAAGTAGTACAGGGAGTACGCTCTGAAGTCGGATCCAAGTAGTACAGGGAGTACGCTCTGAAGTCGGATCCAAGTAGTACAGGGAGTACGCTCTGAAGTCGGATCGAAGTAGTATAGGGAGTACGCTCTGAAGTCGGATCCAAGTAGTATAGGGAGTACGCTCTGAAGTCGGATCCAAGTAGTACAGGGAGTACGCTCTGAAGTCGGATCCAAGTAGTACAGGGAGTACGCTCTGAAGTCGGATCGAAGTAGTACAGGGAGTACGCTCTGAAGTTGGATCCAAGTAGTACAGGGAGTACGCTCTGAAGTTGGATCCAAGTAGTACAGGGAGTACGCTCTGAAGTTGGATCCAAGTAGTACAGGGAGTACGCTCTGAAGTTGGATCCAAGTAGTACAGGGAGTACGCTCTGAAGTCGGATCCAAGTAGTACAGGGAGTACGCTCTGAAGTCGGATCGAAGTAGTACAGGGAGTACGCTCTGAAGTCGGATCCAAGTAGTACAGGGAGTACGCTCTGAAGTCGGATCCAAGTAGTACAGGGAGTACGCTCTGAAGTCGGAGCGAAGTAGTACAGGGAGTACGCTCTGAAGTCGGATCCAAGTAGTACAGGGAGTACGCTCTGAAGTCGGATCCAAGTAGTACAGGGAGTACGCTCTGAAGTCGGATCCAAGTAGTACAGGGAGTACGCTCTGAAGTCGGATCCAAGTAGTACAGGGAGTACGCTCTGAAGTCTGGATCCAAGTAGTACAGGGAGTACGCTCTGAAGTCGGATCCAAGTAGTACAGGGAGTACGCTCTGAAGTCGGATCCAAGTAGTACAGGGAGTACGCTCTGAAGTCGGATCCAAGTAGTACAGGGAGTACGCTCTGAAGTTGGATCCAAGTAGTACAGGGAGTACGCTCTGAAGTCGGATCCAAGTAGTACAGGGAGTACGCTCTGAAGTCGGATCCAAGTAGTACAGGGAGTACGCTCTGAAGTCGGATCCAAGTAGTACAGGGAGTACGCTCTGAAGTCGGATCCAAGTAGTACAGGGAGTACGCTCTGAAGTCGGATCCAAGTAGTACAGGGAGTACGCTCTGAAGTCGGATCCAAGTAGTACAGGGAGTACGCTCTGAAGTCGGATCCAAGTAGTACAGGGAGTACGCTCTGAAGTCGGATCCAAGTAGTACAGGGAGTACGCTCTGAAGTCGGATCCAAGTAGTACAGGGAGTACGCTCTGAAGTCGGATCCAAGTAGTACAGGGAGTACGCTCTGAAGTCGGATCCAAGTAGTACAGGGAGTACGCTCTGAAGTTGGATCCAAGTAGTACAGGGAGTACGCTCTGAAGTTGGATCCAAGTAGTACAGGGAGTACGCTCTGAAGTTGGATCCAAGTAGTACAGGGAGTACGCTCTGAAGTCGGATCCAAGTAGTACAGGGAGTACGCTCTGAAGTCGGATCCAAGTAGTACAGGGAGTACGCTCTGAAGTTGGATCCAAGTAGTACAGGGAGTACGCTCTGAAGTTGGATCCAAGTAGTACAGGGAGTACGCTCTGAAGTCGGATCCAAGTAGTACAGGGAGTACGCTCTGAAGTCGGATCGAAGTAGTACAGGGAGTACGCTCTGAAGTCGGATCGAAGTAGTACAGGGAGTACGCTCTGAAGTTGGATCCAAGTAGTACAGGGAGTACGCTCTGAAGTCGGATCCAAGTAGTACAGGGAGTACGCTCTGAAGTCGGATCGAAGTAGTACAGGGAGTACGCTCTGAAGTCGGATCGAAGTAGTACAGGGAGTACGCTCTGAAGTCGGATCCAAGTAGTACAGGGAGTACGCTCTGAAGTCGGATCCAAGTAGTACAGGGAGTACGCTCTGAAGTCGGATCCAAGTAGTACAGGGAGTACGCTCTGAAGTCGGATCCAAGTAGTACAGGGAGTACGCTCTGAAGTCGGATCCAAGTAGTACAGGGAGTACGCTCTGAAGTCGGATCCAAGTAGTACAGGGAGTACGCTCTGAAGTCGGATCCAAGTAGTACAGGGAGTACGCTCTGAAGTCGGATCCAAGTAGTACAGGGAGTACGCTCTGAAGTCGGATCCAAGTAGTACAGGGAGTACGCTCTGAAGTCGGATCCAAGTAGTACAGGGAGTACGCTCTGAAGTTGGATCCAAGTAGTACAGGGAGTACGCTCTGAAGTTGGATCCAAGTAGTACAGGGAGTACGCTCTGAAGTTGGATCCAAGTAGTACAGGGAGTACGCTCTGAAGTTGGATCCAAGTAGTACAGGGAGTACGCTCTGAAGTTGGATCCAAGTAGTACAGGGAGTACGCTCTGAAGTTGGATCCAAGTAGTACAGGGAGTACGCTCTGAAGTTGGATCCAAGTAGTACAGGGAGTACGCTCTGAAGTTGGATCCAAGTAGTACAGGGAGTACGCTCTGAAGTTGGATCCAAGTAGTACAGGGAGTACGCTCTGAAGTTGGATCCAAGTAGTACAGGGAGTACGCTCTGAAGTTGGATCCAAGTAGTACAGGGAGTACGCTCTGAAGTTGGATCCAAGTAGTACAGGGAGTACGCTCTGAAGTTGGATCCAAGTAGTACAGGGAGTACGCTCTGAAGTCGGATCCAAGTAGTACAGGGAGTACGCTCTGAAGTCGGAACGAAGTAGTACAGGGAGTACGCTCTGAAGTCGGATCCAAGTAGTACAGGGAGTACGCTCTGAAGTCGGATCCAAGTAGTACAGGGAGTACACTCTGAAGTCGGATCCAAGTAGTACAGGGAGTACGCTCTGAAGTCGGATCCAAGTAGTACAGGGAGTACGCTCTGAAGTCGGATCCAAGTAGTACAGGGAGTACGCTCTGAAGTTGGATCCAAGTAGTACAGGGAGTACGCTCTGAAGTTGGATCCAAGTAGTACAGGGAGTACGCTCTGAAGTTGGATCCAAGTAGTACAGGGAGTACGCTCTGAAGTCGGATCCAAGTAGTACAGGGAGTACGCTCTGAAGTCGGATCGAAGTAGTACAGGGAGTACGCTCTGAAGTCGGATCGAAGTAGTACAGGGAGTACGCTCTGAAGTTGGATCCAAGTAGTACAGGGAGTACGCTCTGAAGTCGGATCCAAGTAGTACAGGGAGTACGCTCTGAAGTCGGATCGAAGTAGTACAGGGAGTACGCTCTGAAGTCGGATCCAAGTAGTACAGGGAGTACGCTCTGAAGTCGGATCCAAGTAGTACAGGGAGTACGCTCTGAAGTCGGATCCAAGTAGTACAGGGAGTACGCTCTGAAGTCGGATCCAAGTAGTACAGGGAGTACGCTCTGAAGTCGGATCCAAGTAGTACAGGGAGTACGCTCTGAAGTCGGATCCAAGTAGTACAGGGAGTACGCTCTGAAGTTGGATCCAAGTAGTACAGGGAGTACGCTCTGAAGTTGGATCCAAGTAGTACAGGGAGTACGCTCTGAAGTTGGATCCAAGTAGTACAGGGAGTACGCTCTGAAGTTGGATCCAAGTAGTACAGGGAGTACGCTCTGAAGTTGGATCCAAGTAGTACAGGGAGTACGCTCTGAAGTTGGATCCAAGTAGTACAGGGAGTACGCTCTGAAGTTGGATCCAAGTAGTACAGGGAGTACGCTCTGAAGTCGGATCCAAGTAGTACAGGGAGTACGCTCTGAAGTCGGATCGAAGTAGTACAGGGAGTACGCTCTGAAGTCGGATCCAAGTAGTACAGGGAGTACGCTCTGAAGTTGGATCCAAGTAGTACAGGGAGTACGCTCTGAAGTCGGATCCAAGTAGTACAGGGAGTACGCTCTGAAGTTGGATCCAAGTAGTACAGGGAGTACGCTCTGAAGTCGGATCCAAGTAGTACAGGGAGTACGCTCTGAAGTCGGATCCAAGTAGTACAGGGAGTACGCTCTGAAGTCGGATCCAAGTAGTACAGGGAGTACGCTCTGAAGTCGGATCCAAGTAGTACAGGGAGTACGCTCTGAAGTCGGATCCAAGTAGTACAGGGAGTACGCTCTGAAGTCGGATCCAAGTAGTACAGGGAGTACGCTCTGAAGTCGGAGCGAAGTAGTACAGGGAGTACGCTCTGAAGTCGGATCCAAGTAGTACAGGGAGTACGCTCTGAAGTCGGATCCAAGTAGTACAGGGAGTACGCTCTGAAGTCGGATCCAAGTAGTACAGGGAGTACGCTCTGAAGTCGGATCCAAGTAGTACAGGGAGTACGCTCTGAAGTCGGATCCAAGTAGTACAGGGAGTACGCTCTGAAGTCGGATCCAAGTAGTACAGGGAGTACGCTCTGAAGTCGGATCCAAGTAGTACAGGGAGTACGCTCTGAAGTCGGATCCAAGTAGTACAGGGAGTACGCTCTGAAGTTGGATCCAAGTAGTACAGGGAGTACGCTCTGAAGTTGGATCCAAGTAGTACAGGGAGTACGCTCTGAAGTTGGATCCAAGTAGTACAGGGAGTACGCTCTGAAGTCGGATCGAAGTAGTACAGGGAGTACGCTCTGAAGTCGGATCCAAGTAGTACAGGGAGTACGCTCTGAAGTCGGATCCAAGTAGTACAGGGAGTACGCTCTGAAGTCGGATCCAAGTAGTACAGGGAGTACGCTCTGAAGTTGGATCCAAGTAGTACAGGGAGTACGCTCTGAAGTTGGATCCAAGTAGTACAGGGAGTACGCTCTGAAGTCGGATCGAAGTAGTACAGGGAGTACGCTCTGAAGTCGGAGCGCCTTCAGTAGTGTCTGTTAAGACGCTCCCATTCACTGTCATGTGAATCTCTTTCTGGGGCGACTTGAGGGCTTACAAGTCGGATCCCAAGTCATCCCAGTGTGAACCGAGCCTGAGAGCTGACAATCAGTGACCTTGAACTCTAGACCAGAGAAGAGTGACTCCTCCCACATTGGTAGAACGATGACGGCTGACATTTCTCGGAATGGAATGTCGGTGATGTTGGCAGATCACCAAACTGATTGGGGACATTTCTGTGTCACGGAACAAAGGTGACAACGTCCTCCATGAGTGCGGGGGTGGGGTGGGGGGGATGGGGGGTCACCTGTCTGGAGGTGTCAATGGAAAGTTCTGTAATAAGGACTGTCTGTGATGCTGAGTGCAGCCAATGGGAAGCCTCTGATTGGTGAAGGGGATCATTCCAGACAGTTCTTATGACAGTTCTGCCATTGTGGCGTCTGATTGGTCAGATCTCGTCCTCTGATATTTATTTTCTGCTTGCAGATCTCTCAGATGATTGGAGAGAAATCCCCCATGTATACTGAGTTCCAGGGCCCCACTACAAATCCCGGGGGCCCATTACAGTTCCCGGGGTCCCACTACAAATCCCGGGGTCCCATTACAGATCCCGGGGTCCCACTACAAATCCCGGGGCCCCACTACAAATCCCGGGGTCCCACTACAAATCCCGGGGCCCCATTACAGATCCCGGGGTCCCACTACAAATCCCGGGGCCCCATTACAGATCCCGGGGTCCCACTACAAATCCCTGGGCCCCACTACAAATCCCGGGGTCCCACTACAAATCTCGAGGTCCCACTACAAATCCCGGGGCCCCACTACAAATCCTGGGGCCCCACTACAGATCCTGGGGCCCCACCACAAATTCCGGGGTCCCACTACAGATCCCAGGGCCCCACTACAGATCCCGGGGCCCTAGTACAATTCCTGGGGGCCCTCTCTACAAATCCTGGGGCCCCACTACAAATCCCGGGGCCCCACTACAAATCCCCGGGCCCCACTACAAATCCCGGGGTCCCACTACAAATCCCAGGGCCCCACTACAAATCCCCGGGCCCCACTACAGATCCCGGGGTCCCACTACAAATCCCGGGGCCCCACTACAGATCCCGGGGTCCCACTACAAATCCCGGGGTCCCACTACAAATCCCCGGGCCCCACTACAGATCCCGGGGTCCCACTACAAATCCTGGGGTCCCACTACAAATCCTGGGGTCCCATTACAAATCTCGGGGTCCCACTACAAATCCCAGGGCCCCATTACAGTTCCCGGGGTCCCACTACAAATCCCGGGGCCCCATTACAGATCCCGGGGTCCCACTACAAATCCCGGGGGCCCATTACAGTTCCCGGGGTCCCACTACAAATCCCGGGGGCCCATTACAGTTCCCGGGGTCCCACTACAAATCCCGGGGTCCCATTACAGATCCCGGGGTCCCACTACAAATCCCGGGGCCCCACTACAAATCCCGGGGTCCCACTACAAATCCCGGGGCCCCATTACAGATCCCGGGGTCCCACTACAAATCCCGGGGCCCCATTACAGATCCCGGGGTCCCACTACAAATCCCTGGGCCCCACTACAAATCCCGGGGTCCCACTACAAATCTCGAGGTCCCACTACAAATCCCGGGGCCCCACTACAAATCCTGGGGCCCCACTACAGATCCTGGGGCCCCACCACAAATTCCGGGGTCCCACTACAGATCCCAGGGCCCCACTACAGATCCCGGGGCCCTAGTACAATTCCTGGGGGCCCTCTCTACAAATCCTGGGGCCCCACTACAAATCCCGGGGCCCCACTACAAATCCCCGGGCCCCACTACAAATCCCGGGGTCCCACTACAAATCCCAGGGCCCCACTACAAATCCCCGGGCCCCACTACAGATCCCGGGGTCCCACTACAAATCCCGGGGCCCCACTACAGATCCCGGGGTCCCACTACAAATCCCGGGGTCCCACTACAAATCCCCGGGCCCCACTACAGATCCCGGGGTCCCACTACAAATCCTGGGGTCCCACTACAAATCCTGGGGTCCCATTACAAATCTCGGGGTCCCACTACAAATCCCAGGGCCCCATTACAGTTCCCGGGGTCCCACTACAAATCCCGGGGCCCCATTACAGATCCCGGGGTCCCACTACAAATCCCGGGGCCCCACTACAAATCCCGGGGTCCCACTACAAATCCCGGGGTCCCACTACAAATCCCCGGGCCCCACTACAGATCCCGGGGCCCCACTACAAATCCCGGGGTCCCACTACAGATCTTGGGGTCCCACTACAAATCCCCGGGCCCCACTACAAATCCCGGGGTCCCACTACAAATCCCGGGGTCCCACTACAAATCCCGGGGTCCCACTACAAATCCCAGGGACCCACTACAAATCCCCGGGCCCCACTACAAATCCCCGGGCCCCACTACAAATCCCGGGGCCCCACTATAAATCCCGGGGCCCCACTACAGATCCCGGGGTCCCACTACAAATCCCGGGGTCCCACTACAAATCCCAGGGCCCCACTACAGATCCCTGGGCCCCACTACAAATCCTGGGGCCCCACTACAAATCCCGGGGCCCCACCACAAATCCCGGGGTCCCACTACAAACCCCAGGGCCCCACTACAGATCCCGGGGCCCTAGTACAATTTCTGGGGGCCCCCTCTACAAATCCTGGGGCCCCACTACAGATCCTGGGGCCCCACTACAAATCCCGGGGCCCCACTACAAATCCCGGGGCCCTAGAGACAAATCCCAGAGTTGTGGGCGGAGCTATGGGGGTCATATGCACTGCGCTCTCATGTGACACGATAACTAGAGACCAACCAATCAGGAGAGCCGCTGAGTCTTCTATGTACAAAATCCGCTATTGATCACAAATGTCAATATTATTGATAAATATGGGTGAAGGGGGAGGATGGAAGGGATGGGGGGGGGGGGGGCGGGATGGAAGGGCGGCATAGAGGGGGGTGGGGGAAAGGATAGAGAGGCAGGATAGAGGGGGAGGGGGGCAGAATGCAGGGAATGGAGAAAGATGGGGGCAGAATGGAGGGGGTGGAGGGGCAGGATAAAGGGGGAGGGGGCAGGATAGAGGGGGATGGGGGGCAGAAGAGAGGGGGATGGGGGCAGAAGAGAGGGGGAGAATAGAGGGAGATAGGGGGGCAGGATGGAGGGTGGTGGTGGAGGGGCAGGATAGAGGGGGATCGGGGGCAGAAGAGAGGGGGATGGGGGGCAGAAGAGAGGGGGGGTATAGAGGGAGATAGGGGGGCAGGATGGAGGGTGGTGGTGGAGGGGCAGAATAGAAGGGGATGGGGGGGTAAGATAGAGAGGGGGATGGGGATAGAGGAGCGGGATTGAGGGGGATGGAGGGGCAGAAGAGAGGGGGAGAATAGAGGGAGATAGGGGGCAGGATGGAGGGTGGTGGTGGAGGGGCAGGATAGAGGGGGATCGGGGGCAGAAGAGAGGGGGATGGGGGGCAGAAGAGAGGGGGAGTATAGAGGGAGATAGGGGGGCAGGATGGAGGGTGGTGGTAGAGGGGCAGAATAGAAGGGGATGGGGGGGTAAGATAGAGAGGGGGATGGGGATAGAGGAGCAGGATTGAGGGGGATGGAGGGGCAGGATAGAGGGGGATGGGGGGCAGGATGGAGGGGAATAGGGAGGCAGGATGGAGGGGGTGGGGTGCAGTATGGATGGGTACTATTGAGGGGAGATGTAATGCAGGTACTGGGATTTGGGGGGGGGGTTGGGGGGCAGGGTGGGGGGGTATTTGGTAGTCTGGCAGCACAGGGATGAAGAATGGGGTTAAATGCAGACATAAAGGACGAAGCCGGTTTGGGGCGGAGCGCGCTTTTTTTCTAATTTTAGCACATTGTGGCCTTTGTGGTCAGTGGGCGGAGTCAGGATAATAAATGGGTGGAGCATTCTCTTCGGAACATTCCATAGGATAATGAATGGCTATGGGTGAGGGGCGGAGCCTCTCTGGGTGTGACCGGTAAAAGGGAACATTTGCATTCAGCTCTGACAGGATCACATTGATGTAGAAATGTTCCGGGACCAACCAGTCCGGTGAGATTCCTGACCCGGGAGAACCGGTTCCTACGGAGAAGAGCGACCTGAGAAATTCCAGGCGGAGCCGTCCTGTGTGCACCGGGGACCTGCAAAGGGGTCATCAGCATTATACATGGAGAACAATCTATGAAGTCCCCTGGGTGCAGGGTGTGTATGGGGGGACCCCATACAATGGCACACTGTACACTGCGGGGACCCCCATACAATGACACACCGTACACTGGGGGGACCCCATACAATGACACACTGTACACTGAGGGGACCCCATACAATGACACACTGTACACTGCGGGGACCCCCATACAATGGCACACTGTACACTGGGGGACCCCCATACAATGACACACTGTACACTGCGGGGACCCCCATACAATGGCACACTGTACACTGGGGGACCCCCATACAATGACACACTGTACACTGCGGGGACCCCCATACAATGACACACTGTACACTGCGGGCACCCCCATACAATGGCACACTGTACACTGCGGGGACCCCCATACAATGGCACACTGTACACTGGGGGACCCCCATACAATGACACACTGTACACTGCGGGGACCCCCATACAATGATACACTGTACACTGGGGGGACCCCATACAATGACACACTGTACACTGGGGGGACCCCATACAATGACACACTGTACACTGGGGGGACCCCATACAATGACACACTGTACACTGGGGGGACCCCATACAATGACACACTGTACACTGGGGGGACCCCATACAATGACACACTGTACACTGGGGGGGACCCCATACAATGACACACTGTACACTGGGGGACCCCATACAATGACACATTGTACACTGGGGGGACCCCATACAATGACACACTGTACACTGGGGGGGACCCCATACAATGACACACTGTACACTGGGGGGACCCCATACAATGACACACTGTACACTGCGGGGACCCCCATACAATGACACACTGTACACTGGGGGGACCCCATACAAAGATACACTGTACACTGGGGGGGATCCCATACAATGACACACTGTACACTGGGGGACCCCCATACAATGACACACTGTACACTGTGGGGACCCCATACAATGATACACTGTACACTGGGGGGACCCCATACAATGACACACTGTACACTGGGGGGATGGGCATACAATGACACACCGTACACTGGGGGGGACCCCATACAATGACACACTGTACACTGGGGGGACCCCATACAAAGATACACTGTACCCTGGGGGGGATCCCATACAATGACACACTGTACACTGGGGGGACCCCCATACAATGACACACCGTACACTGGGGAGGCCCCATACAATGACACTGTACACTGGGGGTACCCCATACAATGACACACTGTACACTGGGGGTACCCCATACAAAGACACACTGTACACTGGGGGTACCCCATACAATGACACACTGTACACTGGGGGGGGCATACAATGACACACTGTACACGGGGGGGGGCATACAATGACACACTGTACACTGGGGGTACCCCATACAATGAAACACTGTACACTGGGGGTACCCCATACAATGAAACACTGTACACTGGGGGGACCCCATACAAAAGACACACTGTACACTGGGGGACCCCATACAAAAGACACACTGTACACTGGGGGGATGCCATACAATGACACACTGTACACTGGGGGGGCATACAATGACACACTGTACACTGGGGGGGGGGGCATACAATGACACACTGTACACTGGGGGGACCCCATACAATGACACACTGTACACTGGGGGGACCCCATACAATGACACACCGTACACTGGGGGTACCCCATACGACACACTGTACACTGCGGGGACCCCCATACAATGGCACACTGTACACTGGGGGACCCCCATACAATGACACACTGTACACTGCGGGGACCCCCATACAATGGCACACTGTACACTGCGGGGACCCCCATACAATGACACACCGTACACTGGGGGGACCCCATACAATGACACACTGTACACTGAGGGGACCCCATACAATGACACACTGTACACTGCGGGGACCCCCATACAATGGCACACTGTACACTGGGGGACCCCCATACAATGACACACTGTACACTGCGGGGACCCCCATACAATGGCACACTGTACACTGGGGGACCCCCATACAATGACACACTGTACACTGCGGGGACCCCCATACAATGGCACACTGTACACTGGGGGACCCCCATACAATGACACACTGTACACTGCGGGGACCCCCATACAATGACACACTGTACACTGCGGGGACCCCCATACAATGGCACACTGTACACTGCGGGGACCCCCATACAATGGCACACTGTACACTGGGGGACCCCCATACAATGACACACTGTACACTGCGGGGACCCCCATACAATGATACACTGTACACTGGGGGGACCCCATACAATGACACACTGTACACTGGGGGGACCCCATACAATGACACACTGTACACTGGGGGGACCCCATACAATGACACACTGTACACTGGGGGGACCCCATACAATGACACACTGTACACTGGGGGGGACCCCATACAATGACACACTGTACACTGGGGGACCCCATACAATGACACACTGTACACTGCGGGGACCCCCATACAATGGCACACTGTACACTGGGGGACCCCCATACAATGACACACTGTACACTGCGGGGACCCCCATACAATGGCACACTGTACACTGGGGGACCCCCATACAATGACACACTGTACACTGCGGGGACCCCCATACAATGACACACTGTACACTGCGGGGACCCCCATACAATGGCACACTGTACACTGCGGGGACCCCCATACAATGGCACACTGTACACTGGGGGACCCCCATACAATGACACACTGTACACTGCGGGGACCCCCATACAATGATACACTGTACACTGGGGGGACCCCATACAATGACACACTGTACACTGGGGGGACCCCATACAATGACACACTGTACACTGGGGGGACCCCATACAATGACACACTGTACACTGGGGGGACCCCATACAATGACACACTGTACACTGGGGGGACCCCATACAATGACACACTGTACACTGGGGGGAACCCCATACAATGACACACTGTACACTGGGGGACCCCATACAATGACACACTGTACACTGGGGGGACCCCATACAATGACACACTGTACACTGGGGGGGACCCCATACAATGACACACTGTACACTGGGGGGACCCCATACAATGACACACTGTACACTGCGGGGACCCCCATACAATGACACACTGTACACTGGGGGGACCCCATACAAAGATACACTGTACACTGGGGGGGATCCCATACAATGACACACTGTACACTGGGGGACCCCCATACAATGACACACTGTACACTGTGGGGACCCCATACAATGATACACTGTACACTGGGGGGACCCCATACAATGACACACTGTACACTGGGGGGATGGGCATACAATGACACACCGTACACTGGGGGGGACCCCATACAATGACACACTGTACACTGGGGGGACCCCATACAAAGATACACTGTACCCTGGGGGGGATCCCATACAATGACACACTGTACACTGGGGGGACCCCCATACAATGACACACCGTACACTGGGGAGGCCCCATACAATGACACTGTACACTGGGGGTACCCCATACAATGACACACTGTACACTGGGGGTACCCCATACAAAGACACACTGTACACTGGGGGTACCCCATACAATGACACACTGTACACTGGGGGGGGCATACAATGACACACTGTACACGGGGGGGGGGGCATACAATGACACACTGTACACTGGGGGTACCCCATACAATGAAACACTGTACACTGGGGGTACCCCATACAATGAAACACTGTACACTGGGGGGACCCCATACAAAAGACACACTGTACACTGGGGGACCCCATACAAAAGACACACTGTACACTGGGGGGATGCCATACAATGACACACTGTACACTGGGGGGGCATACAATGAAACACTGTACACTGGGGGGGGGGGCATACAATGACACACTGTACACTGGGGGGACCCCATACAATGACACACTGTACACTGGGGGGACCCCATACAATGACACACCGTACACTGGGGGTACCCCATACGACACACTGTACACTGCGGGGACCCCCATACAATGGCACACTGTACACTGGGGGACCCCCATACAATGACACACTGTACACTGCGGGGACCCCCATACAATGGCACACTGTACACTGGGGGACCCCCATACAATGACACACTGTACACTGCGGGGACCCCCATACAATGACACACTGTACACTGCGGGGACCCCCATACAATGGCACACTGTACACTGCGGGGACCCCCATACAATGGCACACTGTACACTGGGGGACCCCCATACAATGACACACTGTACACTGCGGGGACCCCCATACAATGATACACTGTACACTGGGGGGACCCCATACAATGACACACTGTACACTGGGGGGACCCCATACAATGACACACTGTACACTGGGGGGACCCCATACAATGACACACTGTACACTGGGGGGACCCCATACAATGACACACTGTACACTGGGGGGGACCCCATACAATGACACACTGTACACTGGGGGACCCCATACAATGACACACTGTACACTGCGGGGACCCCCATACAATGGCACACTGTACACTGGGGGACCCCCATACAATGACACACTGTACACTGCGGGGACCCCCATACAATGGCACACTGTACACTGGGGGACCCCCATACAATGACACACTGTACACTGCGGGGACCCCCATACAATGACACACTGTACACTGCGGGGACCCCCATACAATGGCACACTGTACACTGCGGGGACCCCCATACAATGGCACACTGTACACTGGGGGACCCCCATACAATGACACACTGTACACTGCGGGGACCCCCATACAATGATACACTGTACACTGGGGGGACCCCATACAATGACACACTGTACACTGGGGGGACCCCATACAATGACACACTGTACACTGGGGGGACCCCATACAATGACACACTGTACACTGGGGGGACCCCATACAATGACACACTGTACACTGGGGGGACCCCATACAATGACACACTGTACACTGGGGGGGACCCCATACAATGACACACTGTACACTGGGGGACCCCATACAATGACACACTGTACACTGGGGGGACCCCATACAATGACACACTGTACACTGGGGGGGACCCCATACAATGACACACTGTACACTGGGGGGACCCCATACAATGACACACTGTACACTGCGGGGACCCCCATACAATGACACACTGTACACTGGGGGGACCCCATACAAAGATACACTGTACACTGGGGGGGATCCCATACAATGACACACTGTACACTGTGGGGACCCCATACAATGATACACTGTACACTGGGGGGACCCCATACAATGACACACTGTACACTGGGGGGATGGGCATACAATGACACACCGTACACTGGGGGGGACCCCATACAATGACACACTGTACACTGGGGGGACCCCATACAAAGATACACTGTACCCTGGGGGGGATCCCATACAATGACACACTGTACACTGGGGGGACCCCCATACAATGACACACCGTACACTGGGGAGGCCCCATACAATGACACTGTACACTGGGGGTACCCCATACAATGACACACTGTACACTGGGGGTACCCCATACAAAGACACACTGTACACTGGGGGTACCCCATACAATGACACACTGTACACTGGGGGGGGCATACAATGACACACTGTACACTGGGGGGACCCCATACAATGACACACTGTACACTGGGGGGACCCCATACAATGACACACTGTACACTGGGGGTACCCCATACAATGACACACTGTACACTGGGGGGGGCATACAATGACACACTGTACACGGGGGGGGGGGGGCATACAATGACACACTGTACACTGGGGGTACCCCATACAATGAAACACTGTACACTGGGGGTACCCCATACAATGAAACACTGTACACTGGGGGGACCCCATACAAAAGACACACTGTACACTGGGGGACCCCATACAAAAGACACACTGTACACTGGGGGGATGCCATACAATGACACACTGTACACTGGGGGGGCATACAATGACACACTGTACACTGGGGGGGGGGGCATACAATGACACACTGTACACTGGGGGGACCCCATACAATGACACACTGTACACTGGGGGGACCCCATACAATGACACACCGTACACTGGGGGTACCCCATACGACACACTGTACACTGGGGGGACCCCCATACAATGACACACTGTACACTGGGAGGACCCCCATACAAATGTGACTTAGTATTCCTGTGAATGGGGCCCCTCTGCCACCATCCCGGAACTGAGTGGGGTAAACTAGAAAATGATGTGAAGATGTCGTATTGCCTTTCAAATGCTCTCAGAAGAGTAATCCAAAGGCAGATCACTCTTCAGAGGCCAACGCTAGTGTAAATGAGCCCCAAATGTCTGCAATCTCTATTCACTACTATATGATCCTCTACTGCCATCTACTGGTCATTCACTACACAACACACTTCTATATGATCCTCTACTGCCATCTACTGGTCATTCACTATACAACACACTTCTATATGATCCTCTACTGCCCTCTACTGGTCATTCACTACACAACACACTTCTATATGATCTTCTACTGTCATATACTGGTCATTCACTACACAACACACTTCTATATGATCCTCTACTGCCATCTACTGGTCATTCACTACACAACACACTTCTATATGATCCTCTACTGCCCTCTACTGGTCATTCTCTATACAACACACTTCTATATGATCCTCTACTGTCCTCTACTGGTCATTCACTATACAACACACTTCTATATGATCCTCTACTGCCCTCTACTGGTCATTCTCTATACAACACACTTCTATATGATCCTCTACTGCCATCTACTGGTCATTCACTACACAACACACTTCTATATGATCCTCTACTGCCCTCTACTGGTCATTCTCTATACAACACACTTCTATATGATCCTCTACTGTCCTCTACTGGTCATTCACTATACAACACACTTCTATATGATCCTCTACTGTCCTCTACTGGTCATTCACTAAACAACACACTTCTATATGATCCTCTACTGTCATCTACTGGTCATTCACTACACAACACACTTCTATATGATCCTCTACTGCCATCTACTGGTCATTCACTACACAACACACTTCTATATGATCCTCTACTGCCATCTACTGGTCATTCACTATACAACACACTTTTATATGATCCTCTACTGTCATCTACTGGTCATTCACTATACAACACACTTTTATATGATCCTCTACTGCCCTCTACTGGTCATTCACTATACAACACACTTCTATATGATCCTCTACTGTCATCTACTGGTCATTCACTATACAACACACTTCTATATGATCCTCTACTGCCCTCTACTGGTCATTCTCTATACAACACACTTCTATATGATCCTCTACTGCCATCTACTGGTCATTCACTACACAACACACTTCTATATGATCCTCTACTGTCTTTTACTGGTCATTCACTAAACAACACACTTCTATATGATCCTCTACTGCCCTCTACTGGTCATTCACTATACAACACACTTCTATATGATCCTCTACTGCCCTCTACTGGTCATTCACTACACAACACACTTCTATATGATCCTCTACTGTCCTCTACTGGTCATTCACTACACAACACACTTCTATATGATCCTCTACTGTCATCTACTGGTCATTCACTATACAACACACTTCTATATGATCCTCTACTGTCTTCTACTGGTCATTCACTATACAACACACTTCTATATGATCCTCTACTGTCATCTACTGGTCATTCACTATACAACACATTTCTATATGATCCTCTACTGCCCTCTACTGGTCATTCACTATACAACACACTTCTATATGATCCTCTACTGCCATCTACTGGTCATTTACTACACAACACACTTCTATATGATCCTCTACTGCCCTCTACTGGTCATTCACTATACAACACACTTCTATATTGCTGGGGGAGCACATTGCAATGGCTTCTATCCTTAAGGCTTCTATCTCTAAGTGATTCTTTCTACAAGTGATATGCACTTCAATCTCTGCACTTCATCGATTGCACAAAGCAAACAAATATAGCAAACTGCACTGGAAACTAGGGATGAGCTTCGTGTTCGAGTTGAACCCATGTTCGACTCGAACATCGACTGTTCGGTCGTTCGCCGAATTGCGAACGATATGGGCCGTTCGCGCCAAATTCGTGTGGTGCGTCATGGCCCATAATTCACTGCGGCATCGCAGTGCATTGCTGGCTGATGATTGGCCGAGCATGCACTATGACCCGCATGCTTGGCCAATCACAGCGCCGTCAGTAGAGAGAGCTGTAATTGGCCAAAGCCAGGGTGGCTTTGGCCAATTATGGCTCAGGGGATTTAGTACACGCCCCACACTATATAAGGCCGCCTGCACGGCGGCCCTGTGTAGTGTGTGTTACGGTGTGCTGAGAGATAGAGAGAGAGAGAGACAGTGTCATTTGATTTGAGTTAGATAGATTAGGCAGGACAGTCAGTCAGTTTAGCTGCACTTACAGTGTATTGTGTATATATATGCATCCCAGGTGTTGCATATATATATATATATACACTGTATTCAGTTTAGCTAGATCCGTTCCTGTTATCTTCTATCTAGACTATTTACATTTAGTGCAGTGCGTCCTGCTCACAGTGTTCAGCTAGATCCGTTCCTGCTATTTACATTTAGTGCAGTGCGTCCTGCTCACAGTGTTCAGCTAGATCTGTTCCTGCTATTTACATTTAGTGCAGTCAGTGCGTCCTGCTCACAGTGTTCAGCTAGATCTGTTCCTGCTATTTACATTTAGTGCAGTCAGTGCGTCCTGCTCACAGTGTTCAGCTAGATCTGTTCCTGCTATTTACATTTAGTGCAGTCAGTGCGTCCTGCTCACAGTGTTCAGCTAGATCCGTTCCTGTTATCTTCCTACTGACAGGCAGGCTTGTCTGGTTACAGTATATAAAGCTACCTGAAGAAAATTACAGGTGTTCTATCCCAGCTTAGTGCAGCTACAGGCCATTAGTATGTCTGGAAGGCCAAGAAGGAGAGGCAGACAGTCACAAGCCAATAAGAGAGGGCAAGCAGGCTCTGTGTCTAGTGCTGGTCGTGGAGACGGTGCATCCTCATCAGCACGTGGCCATGGGACACGCTTGGCCTTTTTTTCGGCAGCTGGCCGTGTTGAGCCGCAACATGCGGAAGACTTGGTCGAGTGGATGACCAAGCCGTCCTCATCCTCCTCATCCTCTCTCACCCATGCCCAGGGTGCTTTGTCTGGCAAAGCAGCGGCCTCTTCCCTCAGCTCAATGTCATCAGTGACTCCTTCCCTAGCCCCACCATGTCCTCATGAGGATTCCCTCGAACTGTTTGACCACAGTGTTGGGTACATGCTCCAGGAGGATGCCCAGCGTTTGGAAGGCTCTGATGATGATACTGAGCTCGATGAAGGCAGTAACATGAGCACGGACAGAGGGGGTGCCCAAGAAGGACAGCAATCTGGCAGTCATGCTCCCCCTGCTGCAGCATACTGCCAGGTTTGCTCCAGTGATGAGGAGGGAGGGGATGATGAGGTCACTGACTCAACGTGGGTGCCTGATAGGAGAGAGGAGGAGGAGGAGGAGGAGGAGGCGGCACATCACCAACGAGGCAGGATGCCCTCCAGGGGCCAGCCTAAGGGCAGCACATTGACTGCATCACACCCCAAAGCTCCACATGTGCAGGGCGCTGCAGTCTCTGCGCGTTATTCAAAAAGTTCTTTGGTGTGGGCCTTTTTTGAGACGAGTGCATCAGATCGCACCGCTGCTATTTGCAACATATGTCTCAAGCGTATCTCGCGTGGCCAAAACATCTCCCGCTTGGGTACCACATGCTTGACCAGACATATGTTGACCTGCCATGCAGTTCGTTGGCAAGCGTATCTGAAAGACCCACACCAAAGAACAAAGAGGACCTCTGCTTGCTCCTCATCAGCTGAGATTTCCAACCCCACTAGACCTCCAGTCCTCTCTGAGACCTGCAGTGAGAGGAATGAAGGTGTAGAATTAGGTGTGTCACAGCCAAGTACTTGTGGGCAATCTGCTTTTGGTACACCGACGTCAGATTGTACCAGGCAAATTTCCCTGCCCCAGCTGCTGCACCGCCGAAAGAAGTTTGCTCCCAGCCATCCACATGCCCAGCGGTTGAATGCTAGCTTGGCAAAATTGCTAGCACTTCAACTGCTGCCTTTTCAGTTGGTAGACTCTGCCCCCTTCCGTGAGTTTGTAGAATGTGCGGTTCCTCAGTGGCAGGTACCCAAACGCCACTTTTTCTCACGGAAGGCGATTCCGGCTCTCTACCGGCATGTGGAAGGCAATGTCCATGCCTCGCTGGACAGGGCGGTCAGCGGTAAGGTGCATATTACCGCTGACTCATGGTCCAGCAGGCATGGACAGGGACGTTACCTAAGTTTCACGGCGCATTGGGTGACTGCTGGCAGCTGGGAAGGATGCAGGACAAGGTGCAGTAGTGTTGGAGGTTGTTCCGCCACCACGCCTCCAAAATGCTGATTGTGACACACCTCTCTCCTCCACCCCCTCCTCTTCTTCTTCCTCCATGGCCTCTTCCTCGGAACCAGCGGTGCTCCGTAGGCGTTCAAGGGGCTACGCAAGTACGCAGGCCAAAAGATGCCATGCGGTGCTTGAGCTGGTGTGCTTGGGGGACAGGAGCCACACTGGGGCAGAGGTTCTGTCAGCTCTGCAGGGGCAGGTTCAGAGGTGGTTGACGCCACGCCAACTTAAGGCAGGAATGGTGGTTTGCGACAATGGCACCAACCTCCTCTCTGCCCTCCGACAGGGACAAATGACCCATGTGCCCTGTTTGGCTCACGTCCTTAACTTGGTGGTGCAGCGGTTCTTGGGCAGGTACCCGGGCTTACAGGATGTCCTGAGGCAGGCCAGGAAAGTCTGTGTGCATTTCCGCCGGTCATATAATGCCAGTGCTCGGCTGACGGACCTCCAAAAGGAGTTTAACCTGCCCAAGAACCGCCTAATCTGTGACATGCCCACCAGGTGGAACTCAACGTTGGCCATGCTGCAGCGGCTGCACACGCAGCAGAGGGCCATCAATGAGTACCTGTGCGACTATGGCACCAGGACAGGGTCAGGGGAGCTTGTTTTTTTTTCCCCACGCCAGTGGGCCATGATCTGGGATGTATGCACTGTCCTGTCACCATTCGAGGAGGCCACGAGGATGGTGAGCAGTGACAGTGCATGCATCAGTGACACTGTCCCCCTTGTCCACCTGTTGGAGCACACGCTGCGTGGAATAATGGACAGGGCACTTGAGGCAGAACAGAGGCAGGAAGAGGAGGACTTCCTTAGCTCTCAAGGCCCCCTTTATCCAGACAGTGTTCCTGCGTGCCCGCCGATCACACAGGAAGAGGACGAGGAGGAGGAGGAGGAGGAGGAGGAAGATTGTGTCAGTATGGAGGTGGAGCCTGGCACTCAGCATCAGCAGTCTTTAAGGGATCAGTCCCAAGGAACACATGGACTTGTACGTGGCTGGGAGGAGGTGGCTGCGGACGTTGTCGTCCTTAGTGACCCAGAGGACTCCGGACCGAATGCCTCAGCAAACCTACGCTGCATGGCCTCCCTGATCCTGCAAAGCCTGCGTAAGGATCTTCGTATTCGTGGTATCAAGGAGAAGGACCAATACTGGCTGGCAACCCTCCTTGATCCACGTTACAAGGGTAAGGTTGCGGACCTTATCTTGCCATCGCAGAGGGAGCAGAGGATGAAACATCTTCGGGAGGCCTTGCAGAAAGGTCTGTGCAACGCGTTCCCAGAGACTGGGAGGTTACAAACTCCTGTTTCTGGACAACGTGTTGCTGAGGCTTCGGTCAGTCAAAGAAGGAGCGGTGGAGAAGGTGGCCGTCTGACCGATGCGTTCAGACAATTTTTTGGTCCGCAGCCCCAAGGTATGATCGGTTCCAGCAACCATCGCCAGTGTCTGTTTTACATGGTGCAGGAATACCTAGGGGCAAGATCAGACTTGGACACCTTTCCCACCGAAAATCCTCTGGGTTACTGGGTCTTGAGGATGGATCACTGGCCAGAGCTTGCACAGTATGCAATTGAGCTACTGGCCTGTCCTGCATCCAGCGTTCTTTCGGAACGCACATTCAGTGCTGCTGGAGGCTTTATAACCGATCACAGGGTGCGTCTGTCCACTGACTCGGTCGATCGGCTGACCTTCATAAAAATGAATCAGTCTTGGATCACCACCAGCTACCAAGCACCTGATGCTGATGTAACTGAATATTTTTTTTCAGATCCCTTCAAAGACTGCCTATGCTGATGCTGAGTGACTATCCTGAGTAATTATCCTCTTCCTCCTCAATCATCACGCTGATAGCTTGTAAGAACATTTTTGGTTCTGGGCGCCACCACCAGTGCCTAAGGCCCAAGCCGAGCGCTGTCATACATAGGTGAGTGTACTCGGCTAGTTCCGCTCACAGTCACGCCCAGTCCCTGTGTTATGTCCATCATAGGGCGGGACTAGGTGTGACTGTGGGCAGAGCCGAGCGCTGTCATATATAGGCGAGTGTACTCAGTTAGCTCCGCTCACAGTCACGTCCAGTCCCTGTGTTATGTCCATCATAGGGCAGGACTAGACGTGACTGTGGGCAGAGCCCAGTGCTGTCATATATAGGCGAGTGTACTCGGATAGCTCCGCTCACAGTCACGTCCAGTCCCTGTGTTATGTCCATCATAGGGCGGGACTAGGTGTGACTGTGGGCAGAGCCGAGCGCTGTCATATATAGGCGAGTGTACTCGGATAGCTCCACTCACAGTCACGCCCAGTCCCTGTGTTATGTCCATCATAGGGCAGGACTAGGCGTGACTGTGGGCAGAGCCGAGCGCTGTCATACATAGGCGAGTGTACTCGGATAGCTCCGCTCACAGTCACGCCCAGTCCCTGTGTTATGTCCATCATAGGGCGGGACTAGGCGTGACTGTGGGCAGAGCCCAGTGCTGTCATATATAGGCGAGTGTACTCGGCTAGCTCCGCTCACAGTCACACCCAGTCCCTGTGTTATGTCCATCATAGGGCGGGACTAGGCGTGACTGTGGGCAGAGCCGAGCGCTGTCATACATAGGCGAGTGTACTCGGATAGCTCCGCTCACAGTCACGCCCAGTCCCTGTGTTATGTCCATCATAGGGCGGGACTAGGCGTGACTGTGAGTGGAGCCGAGCGCTGTCATATATAGGCGAGTGTACTCGGATAGTTCCGCTCACAGTCACGCCCAGTCCCTGTGTTATGTCCATCATAGGGCGGGACTAGGCGTGACTGTGGGCAGAGCCGAGCGCTGTCATATATAGGCGAGTGTACTCGGCTAGTTCCGCTCACAGTCACGCCCAGTCCCTGTGTTATGTCCATCATAGGGCGGGACTAGGCGTGACTGTGGGCAGAGCCGAGCGCTGTCATATATAGGTGAGTGTACTCGGCTAGTTCCGCTCACAGTCACGCCCAGTCCCTGTGTTATGTCCATCATAGGGCGGGACTAGACGTGACTGTGGGCGGAGCCGAGCGCTGTCGTATATAGGCGAGTGTACTCGGCTAGTTCCGCTCACAGTCACGCCCAGTCCCTGTGTTATGTCCATCATAGGGCGGGACTAGGCGTGACTGTGGGCGGAGCCGAGCGCTGTCATACATAGATGAGTGTACTCGGATAGCTCCGCTCACAGTCACACCCAGTCCCTGTGTTATGTCCATCATAGGGCGGGACTAGGCGTGACTGTGGGCAGAGCCGAGCGCTGTCATACATAGGCGAGTGTACTCGGATAGCTCCGCTCACAGTCACGCCCAGTCCCTGTGTTATGTCCATCATAGGGCGGGACTAGGAGTGACTGTGGGCAGAGCCGAGCGCTGTCATACATAGGTGAGTGTACTCGGCTAGTTCCGCTCACAGTCACACCCAGTCCCTGTGTTATGTCCATCATAGGGCGGGACTAGGCGTGACTGTGGGCAGAGCCGAGCGCTGTCATATATAGGCGAGTGTACTCGGATAGCTCCGCTCACAGTCACGCCCAGTCCCTGTGTTATGTCCATCATAGGGCAGGACTAGGTGTGACTGTGGGCAGAGCCGAGCGCTGTCATATATAGGTGAGTGTACTCGGATAGCTCCGCTCACAGTCACGCCCAGTCCCTGTGTTATGTCCATCATAGGGCGGGACTAGGCGTGACTGTGGGCAGAGCCGAGCGCTGTCATATATAGGCGAGTGTACTCGGATAGCTCCGCTCACAGTCACACCCAGTCCCTGTGTTATGTCCATCATAGGGCGGGACTAGGCGTGACTGTGGGCGGAGCCGAGCGCTGTCATATATAGGCGAGTGTACTCGGATAGCTCCGCTCACAGTCACACCCAGTCCCTGTGTTATGTCCATCATAGGGCAGGACTAGGCGTGACTGTGGGCAGAGCCGAGCGCTGTCATACATAGGCGAGTGTACTCGGATAGCTCCGCTCACAGTCACGCCCAGTCCCTGTGTTATGTCCATCATAGGGCGGGACTAGGCGTGACTGTGGGCAGAGCCGAGCGCTGTCATATATAGGCGAGTGTACTCGGATAGCTCCGCTCACAGTCACGCCCAGTCCCTGTGTTATGTCCATCATAGGGCGGGACTAGGCGTGACTGTGGGCAGAGCCGAGCGCTGTCATATATAGGTGAGTGTACTCGGCTAGTTCCGCTCACAGTCACGCCCAGTCCCTGTGTTATGTCCATCATAGGGCAGGACTAGGTGTGACTGTGGGCAGAGCCGAGCGCTGTCATATATAGGCGAGTGTACTCGGATAGTTCCGCTCACATTCACACCCAGTCCCTGTGTTATGTCCATCATAGGGCAGGACTAGGCGTGACTGTGGGCAGAGCCGAGCGCTGTCATATATAGGCGAGTGTACTCGGCTAGTTCCGCTCACAGTCACGTCCAGTCCCTGTGTTATGTCCATCATAGGGCGGGACTAGGCGTGACTGTGGGCAGAGCCGAGCGCTGTCATATATAGGCGAGTGTACTCGGCTAGTTCCGCTCACAGTCACGTCCAGTCCCTGTGTTATGTCCATCATAGGGCGGGACTAGACGTGACTGTGGGCGGAGCCGAGCGCTGTCATATATAGGCGAGTGTACTCGGCTAGTTCCGCTCACAGTCACGTCCAGTCCCTGTGTTATGTCCATCATAGGGCGGGACTAGGCGTGACTGTGGGCAGAGCCGAGCGCTGTCATATATAGGCGAGTGTACTCGGATAGCTCCGCTCACAGTCACGCCCAGTCCCTGTGTTATGTCCATCATAGGGCAGGACTAGGCGTGACTGTGGGCGGAGCCGAGCGCTGTCATATATAGGCGAGTGTACTCGGCTAGTTCCGCTCACAGTCACGTCCAGTCCCTGTGTTATGTCCATCATAGGGCAGGACTAGGCGTGACTGTGGGCAGAGCCGAGCGCTGTCATATATAGGCGAGTGTACTCGGCTAGTTCCGCTCACAGTCACGCCCAGTCCCTGTGTTATGTCCATCATAGGGCAGGACTAGGTGTGACTGTGGGCAGAGCCGAGCGCTGTCATATATAGGCGAGTGTACTCGGATAGCTCCGCTCACAGTCACGCCCAGTCCCTGTGTTATGTCCATCATAGGGCGGGACTAGGCGTGACTGTGGGCAGAGCCGAGCGCTGTCATATATAGGCGAGTGTACTCGGATAGCTCCGCTCACAGTCACGCCCAGTCCCTGTGTTATGTCCATCATAGGGCGGGACTAGGCGTGACTGTGGGCAGAGCCGAGCGCTGTCATATATAGGCGAGTGTACTCGGATAGCTCCGCTCACAGTCACGCCCAGTCCCTGTGTTATGTCCATCATAGGGCGGGACTAGGAGTGACTGTGGGCAGAGCCGAGCGCTGTCATACATAGATGAGTGTACTCGGCTAGTTCCGCTCACAGTCACGTCCAGTCCCTGTGTTATGTCCATCATAGGGCAGGACTAGGAGTGACTGTGGGCAGAGCCGAGCGCTGTCATATATAGGCGAGTGTACTCGGATAGCTCCGCTCACAGTCACACCCAGTCCCTGTGTTATGTCCATCATAGGGCGGGACTAGGCGTGACTGTGGGCAGAGCCGAGCGCTCTCATATATAGGTGAGTGTACTCGGCTAGTTCCGCTCACAGTCACGCCCAGTCCCTGTGTTATGTCCATCATAGGGCGGGACTAGACGTGACTGTGGGCGGAGCCGAGCGCTGTCGTATATAGGCGAGTGTACTCGGCTAGTTCCGCTCACAGTCACGCCCAGTCCCTGTGTTATGTCCATCATAGGGCGGGACTAGGCGTGACTGTGGGCAGAGCCGAGCGCTGTCATACATAGGCGAGTGTACTCGGATAGCTCCGCTCACAGTCACACCCAGTCCCTGTGTTATGTCCATCATAGGGCAGGACTAGGCGTGACTGTGGGCAGAGCCGAGCGCTGTCATATATAGGCGAGTGTACTCGGATAGCTCCGCTCACAGTCACGCCCAGTCCCTGTGTTATGTCCATCATAGGGCGGGACTAGACGTGACTGTGGGCGGAGCCGAGCGCTGTCATACATAGATGAGTGTACTCGGATAGCTCCGCTCACAGTCACGCCCAGTCCCTGTGTTATGTCCATCATAGGGCGGGACTAGGCATGACTGTGGGCAGAGCCGAGCGCTGTCATATATAGGCGAGTGTACTCGGATAGCTCCGCTCACAGTCACGCCCAGTCCCTGTGTTATGTCCATCATAGGGCAGGACTAGGAGTGACTGTGGGCAGAGCCGAGCGCTGTCATATATAGGTGAGTGTACTCGGCTAGTTCCGCTCACAGTCATGCCCAGTCCCTGTGTTATGTCCATCATAGGGCAGGACTAGGTGTGACTGTGGGCAGAGCCGAGCGCTGTCATATATAGGCGAGTGTACTCGGATAGCTCCGCTCACAGTCACGTCCAGTCCCTGTGTTATGTCCATCATAGGGCAGGACTAGGTGTGACTGTGGGCAGAGCCGAGCGCTGTCATATATAGGCGAGTGTACTCGGATAGCTCCGCTCACAGTCACGTCCAGTCCCTGTGTTATGTCCATCATAGGGCAGGACTAGGAGTGACTGTGGGCAGAGCCGAGCGCTGTCATATATAGGTGAGTGTACTCGGCTAGTTCCGCTCACAGTCACGCCCAGTCCCTGTGTTATGTCCATCATAGGGCAGGACTAGGTGTGACTGTGGGCAGAGCCGAGCGCTGTCATATATAGGCGAGTGTACTCGGATAGCTCCGCTCACAGTCACGCCCAGTCCCTGTGTTATGTCCATCATAGGGCGGGACTAGGTGTGACTGTGGGCAGAGCCGAGCGCTGTCATATATAGGTGAGTGTACTCGGCTAGTTCCGCTCACAGTCACGCCCAGTCCCTGTGTTATGTCCATCATAGGGCGGGACTAGGCGTGACTGTGGGCAGAGCCGAGCGCTGTCATACATAGGCGAGTGTACTCGGATAGCTCCGCTCACAGTCACGTCCAGTCCCTGTGTTATGTCCATCATAGGGCGGGACTAGACGTGACTGTGGGCGGAGCCGAGCGCTGTCATATATAGGCGAGTGTACTCGGCTAGTTCCGCTCACAGTCACGTCCAGTCCCTGTGTTATGTCCATCATAGGGCGGGACTAGGCGTGACTGTGGGCAGAGCCGAGCGCTGTCATATATAGGCGAGTGTACTCGGATAGCTCCGCTCACAGTCACGCCCAGTCCCTGTGTTATGTCCATCATAGGGCGGGACTAGGCGTGACTGTGGGCAGAGCCGAGCGCTGTCATACATAGGCGAGTGTACTCGGATAGCTCCGCTCACAGTCACGCCCAGTCCCTGTGTTATGTCCATCATAGGGCAGGACTAGGTGTGACTGTGGGCAGAGCCGAGCGCTGTCATATATAGGCGAGTGTACTCGGATAGCTCCGCTCACAGTCACGCCCAGTCCCTGTGTTATGTCCATCATAGGGCGGGACTAGACGTGACTGTGGGCGGAGCCGAGCGCTGTTGTATATAGGCGAGTGTACTCGGCTAGTTCCGCTCACAGTCACGCCCAGTCCCTGTGTTATGTCCATCATAGGGCGGGACTAGGCGTGACTGTGGGCAGAGCCGAGCTCTGTCATATATAGGCGAGTGTACTCGGCTAGTTCCGCTCACAGTCACGCCCAGTCCCTGTGTTATGTCCATCATAGGGCGGGACTAGGCGTGACTGTGGGCAGAGCCGAGCGCTGTCATATATAGGCGAGTGTACTCGGATAGCTCCGCTCACAGTCACGCCCAGTCCCTGTGTTATGTCCATCATAGGGCGGGACTAGGCGTGACTGTGGGCAGAGCCGAGCGCTGTCATACATAGGCGAGTGTACTCGGATAGCTCCGCTCACAGTCACGCCCAGTTCCTGTTTTATGTCCATCATAGGGCGGGACTAGGAGTGACTGTGGACAGAGCCGAGCGCTGTCATATATAGGCGAGTGTACTCGGCTAGTTCCGCTCACAGTCACACCCAGTCCCTGTGTTATGTCCATCATAGGGCAGGACTAGGCGTGACTGTGGGCGGAGCCGAGCGCTGTCATATATAGGCGAGTGTACTCGGCTAGTTCCGCTCACAGTCACACCCAGTCCCTGTGTTATGTCCATCATAGGGCGGGACTAGGCGTGACTGTGGGCAGAGCCGAGCGCTGTCATATATAGGCGAGTGTACTCGGCTAGTTCCGCTCACAGTCACGCCCAGTCCCTGTGTTATGTCCATCATAGGGCAGGACTAGGTGTGACTGTGGGCAGAGCCGAGCGCTGTCATATATAGGCGAGTGTACTCGGATAGCTCCGCTCACAGTCACGCCCAGTCCCTGTGTTATGTCCATCATAGGGCGGGACTAGACGTGACTGTGGGCGGAGCCGAGCGCTGTCATATATAGGCGAGTGTACTCGGCTAGTTCCGCTCACAGTCACGCCCAGTCCCTGTGTTATGTCCATCATAGGGCAGGGCTAGGCGTGACTGTGGGCAGAGCCGAGCGCTGTCATATATAGGCGAGTGTACTCGGATAGCTCCGCTCACAGTCACACCCAGTCCCTGTGTTATGTCCATCATAGGGCGGGACTAGGCGTGACTGTGAGTGGAGCCGAGCGCTGTCATATATAGGCGAGTGTACTCGGCTAGCTCCGCTCACAGTCACACCCAGTCCCTGTGTTATGTCCATCATAGGGCGGGACTAGGCGTGACTGTGGGCAGAGCCGAGCGCTGTCATATATAGGCGAGTGTACTCGGATAGCTCCGCTCACAGTCACGCCCAGTCCCTGTGTTATGTCCATCATAGGGCAGGACTAGGTGTGACTGTGGGCAGAGCCGAGCGCTGTCATATATAGGCGAGTGTACTCGGATAGCTCCGCTCACAGTCACACCCAGTCCCTGTGTTATGTCCATCATAGGGCAGGACTAGGTGTGACTGTGGGCAGAGCCGAGCGCTGTCATATATAGGCGAGTGTACTCGGATAGCTCCGCTCACAGTCACGCCCAGTCCCTGTGTTATGTCCATCATAGGGCGGGACTAGGCGTGACTGTGAGTGGAGCCGAGCGCTGTCATACATAGGTGAGTGTACTCGGATAGCTCCGCTCACAGTCACGTCCAGTCCCTGTGTTATGTCCATCATAGGGTGGGACTAGGAGTGACTGTGAGCGGAACTAGCTGAGTATAGCTGAGTACACACAGCTGGGGCCCTCATCCCCATCAAATTGCTTCCAACAAAATTGCCCTATCAATTTGCCCCCATCAAAACTGCCCTATCCTATTGCCCCTATCAAAATTGCCCTATTATACTGCCCCCATCAAAATTGCCCCATCATACTGCCACAATCAAAATTGCCCCCATCAAAACTGCCCCATCCTATTGCCACCATAAAACTGCCCTATCCTATTGCCCCGTCAACCTGCCCCACCAAAATTGTCCCATCAAATTGCCCCCATCAAAATTGCCCTATTAAACTGCCCCCATTCAAAATTGTCCTATCAAAATTGCCCCATTATACTGACACCATCAAAATTGCCCCATCAAAATTGCCCCCATCAAAATTGCCCCATCCTATTGCAACAATCAAAATCCCCCCTTCAAAACTGCCCCATCCTGTTGCCCCCATTAAAACTGCCCCATCCTATTTCCCCTATCAAAACTGCCTCATCAAAATAGTCCCATCAAATTGCCCCCATCAAAATTGCCCCATTATACTGCCACCATCAAAATTGCCCCATCAAAATTGGCCCATCAAAACTACCCTATCCTATTGCCAACATCAAAATTGCCCCATTATACTGCCACAATCAAAATTGCCCTCATCAAAACTGCCACATCTTATTTCCCCATTAAAATTGCCCCATTATACTGCCCCCATCAAAATTGCCCCATCATAATGCCACATCAAAATTGCCCCATTAAAACTGCCCCATCCTATTGCCCCATTATACTGCCCCATCAAAATTGCCACTTTCAAAACTGCCCCATCAAATTGCCCCATCAAAACTGCCCCATCATATTGCCCCATCAGCACAGGTATTTTATTCCCCCATCCATGTGATTTGTAATGGAATATTTCTGGGTTGATCACATGATATATTTCGGGATTCTACTTCCAGCACCGGGAGTCTGGGATTATCTCCTCACAATGTATTTTGGTATTTTGGCCCCACCCCCTCATGTGATATATAATCACTTGGTCATGTGACATGAGGTAATGACTCATACACTAAATGTCATGTGATTTATACATGTATAGATAGCACACATATAGGACTAAGCGCCATGCTGATATAAAGAACAATACACTAACATATGTGGGGATACAGATACCAGGTGTGTCTAAATAGTTAATCCATTGGTCCGATATCACAACATGGGCCAGGTGCACGCGCATGCACATGTCTATCCAGAGACACACTGAGAAGAACCACCTAGTGTGGAATACACGTGACTGTCGGGGTAAATCCGCTGTGGGGGGTGGAACATAGTCACTGTGAGGGGGAGGGGCACAGTGCAATGGGGCAACGATCGAAGTTCTGCTACAAATTGGGGAGAACATCGATGGAGACACAGATTGTACGGGACGGAAGTCGTGAGCAGAAAATGAGTTTATGACGGTTCAAACACTTCCATGTCAGGAAGGAAAGGACTGAGGATGAGCCACGCTCGGGTCACCCATCTACAAGCAGGACCCCAGACACCATCGAACAAATCCCACAAATGCTGGCACCAGATTGGCCACTGACTCTACAATCGATGGTGGAAGAATAGGCCATTAGCCAGGACACGGTGCCCACCATCCTCCACCAAGATTTGGGGAAGCAGAAGATCTCTTCCATGATTCACAACATTTTATAAATTGGAGATGAATATCTCGATCCTTTCTTGTGATTGGTCAGCGCTGCTCATGTGATCGCTTTATTGGAGCAGATTTTTGTGATGATCGATTGATTGTTATAGTGGCTGCTTCTGTTGTTTTGTATCATCATTCTGTGATTGGATGAGCGCTGGGGGGAGGGGTATCAACCTTTTATGTTTGACTATTTCTCATTGATTAGATATTGAATTTTGTTCCCTATAGCAGCCATGGAGGCGATAAAATCGATCAGTAACCAAACGATTAATTCAATGACTGATTTGCGGTAGATGCCGCACCAGGTGAAAATATGGATCATCAATAATTACTCACAATATTGGGGTACACATTAGAGAAGCCAATCGGCACTTGGTGGGATATTTGTACGATCGAACAATACCTAAAAGAAGAAATCCTCATGAGGATCCTCAGGTGGGAAGTGACCCCACAGGGGGGTCTAAGTGAGGAAGGGTCTATGAATGACGGCTTAGACTTCTTTAATGGGGGGATTTAAATTGCAGCAACAAACAAAAAATGAGGTTATTAGAGAAAACGATCGATGATTTGTAAATGACGTTCGATCCGATCAAAGACACAAATTTTAATGAAGACATTAAAAAGAAATGAGAAAAAAATTGATAGAGAAACACAGAAAAAGAAAATAAAAAAACTTCCACAGGGATATGGGAGACTTCAAAAATAATTCCATTTCCCTATGGCAAAACACTAGTAGTGAGCAGAGGGATGTGGATGAGAAGGCTGAACTCGCACCACAGCCATTGAGGATGGTTCCAAATAATGGGGTGGAAGCCGGTCCGTCAGAACCAAAATGGACTCCCATCCCCCAACCCTTCGCTCACCGAGGTAGAGGAGGCCAAAGAGGGAGGAGAGGGAGAAGAAATGATAAAAATGAAGATAATGCAGATTTCAATCAGCCGTATCCTCAGAAGACTTATGGGGCTCCCTATTAATAATTATTATACCAATAATGATAATAGGGATCATTATAGACCACATCCTATTAACCACTTCAGCCCCGGACCATTTGTCTGGCCAATGACCAGAGCGTGTTTTGCGATTCGGCACTGCGTCGCTTTAACTGACAATTGCGCGGTCGTGCGGCGTGGCTCCCAAACAAAATTGACGTCCTTTTTTTCCCACAAATAGAGCTTTCTTTTGGTGGTATTTTATCATCGCTGCGTTTTTTTTTTTGCGCTATAAACAAAAAAAGAGCGACAATTTTGAAAAAAAAACACAATACTTTTTACATTTTGCTATAATAAATATCCCCAAAGAATATATAAAAAAACATTTTTTCCTCAGTTTAGGCCGATACGTATTCTTCTACAGATTTTTGGTAAAAAAATCGCAATAAGCGTTTATTGATTGGTTTACGCAAAAGTTTTAGTGTCTACAAAATAGGGGATAGATTTATACCATTTTTATTAATATATTTTTTTTAGTAGTAATGGCGGCGATCATCAATTTTTATCGTGACTGCGACATTATGGCGGACACATCGGACACTCTTGGCAATATTTTGGGACCATTCACATTTATACAGCGATCAGTGCGATTAAAAATGCATTGATTACTGTGTAAATGTGACTGGCAGTGAAGGGGTTAACCACTAGGGGGCGCTGTAGGGGTTAAGTGTGTCCTAGGGGAGTGATTCTAACTGTGGGTTGGGAGGGGCTACTAGTGAAATGACACCAATCACCGTTCCCGATTACAGTGAGCTGTGATCAGTGTCCTGTCACTAGGCAGAACGGGGAGAGGCTTGTTTATATTTCTTCCTCTCCGTGAGACAATTGCAGGTATCCCCGCGGACATCGAGTCCGTGGGACCCGCAATCACACTCACGGAGGTCGCAGCGGGCAGGCGCGCCCACAAACCGCTTCTTAAAGGGCAACGTACAGATACGTTAATCTTCTTGTACATGCCCTTGTGCCTGACGTATATCGGTGTGAGCCGGTCGGCAAGCGGTTAATATTATTGAACAACCGTAAAGTAACCCATTGACTCGGTTAAATTGATGATAGGTAACTCCTATCCTCATATTAATTAGTGGTTCCAAATTAATAATAACTACTGCAGTAGGGAACAGACACAAAAGATACGCTCAGCATCTTTCCAAATTACTGTTCTGCTTTATTATGACGCAATTGAAGGTTTTTATGCACATGATTACGTAGGTATCACATTAATATTACAATTGTACGTTTATGGTAACAAGGGGCGTTACATAGGCAGGCTAATTCTAATCAGGACTCGAAAGAATGTAAACATTTACTGAAAACATTATTAGTGCCGTGTGCACAGTGAGGGCAGAGTGCAATACATACAAAATACAATACAATTATATACAGAACTTACACATTTCCATTACACCATGGCCCAATCAACATCAGTATTATAATGATAGAGAACAATGGAGTCACGCCTTCATCCTAAAAAGAAAAAATAATAACTTCTGAACTTGCAATATCAACATTGCCCACTAGATGGCACTCTTAACAAAGGACTATTGATGGGCAGTGTTCTATGGTTAATAGACATTTCCTGTCATATCACTAGCCCACTTCCTATTACAACTCTATCATCTTTTCCGTGAGGACGGACTGCATGGAGCTAAACTTACACTACATGTTCAGAGGAAATCCTAATCCTTCTGAGGTAAGGGGACCAGATTTTTAAAATTAAATCCGGGAACTTTTTTTTTTTATTGGCGAATGGTAAACTATTTTATAAGTATATTTTCCTCAAATGATCTATGCAGTGTATGTATTATGTGTTTATGGAATGTTTGTATGATATATACGTTATTTCTCACAATATCCTCAACGAGATTAAAAAAAAAAAAAGATACTTAGAATTTTTTTTTGGGGATATGACTACCAAATGTCACGACGATAAGATAGAGAAAAAACTTGGAGGGGGGATGGGGTGCGCTACCTGTTAGTGATGTCCAGTTCATGAACGAGTCGTTCTTTTGAATCGATTCTTTTCAGTGAACTGGATGAATCGATTCATCTGAGTGAACTGATCCGTTTGAAACTGTTCACTATGCACTCAATACTAGCAGATCAGATCAGGCCTGGTAATATGATCCTAGAGTGAGAGAGCTCCGCCCCTCCCTGCAACCAATCAGCATGCTCAAGGCACAGTGACACTCAGGTTGACAACCAGGAAGTATCGAGCCTTTCCTGTGTAGCGGCGCTGACGGTTTTGGGTGAAGTGTATATACTGGCAATACCTGCCTGTTTGATTGATTGCTCACTGTTCGTTTTATTTGATGTACGTATTTTTATTGAAGGGGGGTTCTCTGTCTGTCTTTGTGCAAGGGGTTTGAATCAATAAACAGGATTACGCTATGTGCACCTTTCTTTCTGTTTTTTTGATTCATTATGAGCCCTGCAAACCTGTGACCCTATCTATAGTGATGATGGCAACCTACTATCTCTAAAGAGCGTTGACTCTGAAGGCTTTATTACTCCCCTTTTCTGGTGAGTTTAACCCCCTAGGGGGAGAGTGTGTGTCACCTGGGTGGATCTTACAGTGATCGGTGGAGGATTGAGTTTTATTCAAGATCACCTGCTGATTATCTGAATGGCACCCTGAACTTTTCATCACTTCCCTTTACAAGGGATTTTCTTTTAAAGGACTCTTTTCTGATTTAAGACTGTCCATACATGTGTTGTTGGCCACAAGTTTCTATTGCTCAACATTAGCGCTGTCTAGTGTGATAATTTAGTCTATATGTCGATTACTTTATAACACTGTTTTTACACTTACTTACTAGCCTGTGCCCAGTCAGTACCAGTCCCTGGGCCGCCGACTACTCCAGCAGCCGGTGCAGCAGCACATTGCCAGCAGCGCAGCCTGACTCCGAGCTGCCCGACTTCAACTTCTCCAGTCTCCACAGTTCAACTTCTCTCCTGAGCCTCGTCCGAGTCCTCCCTTCCTCCCGCCCACGAGGTCTGTGAGTTTGCCACCCGCCAGACAAACTTGACAAAATTCCAGGTTAGTGTAACTTACATTTCTTTGTTACAGTGAGCAACAGGGGAGGGGAGGGGAGGGGGGGGGGTGTCCCTGAATGGCAGTTTGGAAATGTGGTCACCCTATCACTGCAGTTCTGGGCTGTGGAGGGGGCGGGATCTCAGGTTTTTTTTTTTTTTTTTTTTTTTTTTTTTTTTTTCCCCAAAATTGACGTTTATTGTTCATATAAGTTGAAATACACAAAATCGGTACATAAGAACAATGTTGAGGGAGTAGGTCAACATGTTGATACAGAGTATGACGTACAGCTGTCAGATATGTTCCAAAAGCAATGTACATTTATGTAAAGCAAGTTTAAGTAAGAAGAAATCACGAACATATAACCAATAATCAAAACTCAACAGGGGCATTGAGCCCTTTATTTATCTAAGTGGATGAGTCCTCATCACGGATTCCTTGTTTGGTACGTGTATTGTCTGTATCTCAACATCTTGACATGTTCTAAGGAGTCTATTAGAATCTCTGTGAAATTCTAAATCTTGCATGGCGGCTCCGCATTGTCCGTGTATTTGGGGATCATCGGCCAATGGAAAGTATGGTGGCGGTAGCTCGAGTGTGTGGATTCATTGCTAGAGAGTCAAAGATGGGAGATATTTATTTGGGGTTGTAGTAGGACTGTGTGAGGGTGTCAACGATCATTTGCTCACTTTCACTTGACGTCTCAATAGCTGTCAGGTTTGTGGTCTACAGACCACTAGCAAACCATGAGAAGGGGTTATCTGGCAGGCAAAATTCTTAAGCAGGTTGAGACGTGAAGATTGTGAGTTTGGGATTAAGTGGAGACGGGGAGAGGGTCTGGAGTAGGAGGAGGTATTGTGATTTCTAGGAGTGCATAACAACCCTATCTGTTATAGGGAGATATTTAAGCCAGATGGTAGGGGGGGTGGGGGAGTAGAGAGTGATAGTTGTGAAAGGTGGACTATTTCTTCTTCTCCTCTTAATGGGCCTTTTTAGCCAGAGCCTATCCTTGAGAGAGTATATGTGCATATTTCTCTGTCGTCTGAAAGTGTTGCCAACAAGACCAGATTTTCCTGAAATGAGTGGGTGTGTTTTTGAATTGGTGTATTAATTCCTCCATTTCTGCCATTTTAGATATACGTTTGAGCCAAGCAGCGGTGGTAGGGGGCTTGGAGGATTTCATAGAATTGAGATGCACATCTTTGCAGCGTTTAATAGATGTAGTGCAAGGGAACGATGATAAGTTCTTTTTGGGATAGAGGAGTGGTGGAGAAGCATTTGTGCAGGGATAAATTCTATCTGGTAGGTGGTGATGTTAGTTGTGATGTGTTGGACTTCTTTCCAGAAAAGTTGGATAATTGGGCATGTTCACCATATGTGTAATAGAGAGCCATCTCCATCAGACCATCTCCAACAGTTAGAGGGTATGGTGGGGGAGATTTTGTGTAGTTTGGTAGGAGTTTTGTACCTCCCTGCGTCGGCGTCATTCCTCCACACCGTGCACGTGACATCCGTCACGTCGCCGGTGTTGTGTTTACATCCTGTGCAGACACGTGGACGGTGGCATCCCCAGCAGCTGTGGGCGGCGAGTGCCGCTGCGCTGGAGGAGGCCTCGGTTCGCCCGGTGTCCGCACTGTCTGACGCTGGGGGGAGTTTCCCTGTTGGGGGGAGGGGTGGCTAGGTGTACATAGGGGCCCCTATTTCTTTGCTGGCTTACCATCAGGCAGCACATCCATCACTGGGCAGATTACATGTGGCCATTATCTACTACCTAGGTAAGAGGGTATTATATGCCTACATTTTTTCACATTTACTTTGGGATTGGGGGCTCTTGTTAGCCCAGGAGCATACCATATATATATATATATATATATATATATATATATATATATATATATATATATATATATATATATATATATATATATATATATATATATATATATAATTTATCATTACCACAGACTCACCCCTCTCATCTCAATAGCAGTGTGGATATATGACTCTATGGGGACTCCCTTGTGTGCACCTGGCATTTTCTCTCTCTCCCCCTGTCTTGAGTGCCCCCCCTCAGCTCCCGGACCTGACTCAGTCGGTGGCCTGTGACTATGGAACCCATGGTGGTCACACTCTCTGGTCAAGTGAGTATACATCTGGAATCTGTGGCTTTTCAGCCTCTCCTATATGCATACCCCATTTTTTCCTCATGCACTATTATTTTTTATTATTTGGACTTTTTGTTTTTCTTGCTTTTAGATGTTGGTGCTTAATTGCCCCTGAAGAGTGTTTGATACACAAAATGCGTCGGGCTTACCACATGCACCATATCTTTTGAGTGTTATACAGCAATGTTGTGACCCTGTGCATTTTATGGATATTGTAATCTTTTAACCATTTCTTGCCCTGCATCATTGGGGTTTTGTCACTTTCACCATGTATATATGCAAGTACCAATGATGGTTTTATGTATATTTTGGAACTACACTGTGCCACCTGACTATTGTCAATCAATAAATGGTTTGTTACACAGTGAATGATCCCTTGGCCTTTTTTGCACACCTCACTCAAAGTCCCACTTCTCCCGTTTCTAGTATGCATAGGGATGGAGACCTATGTCTCATTCAAAGTCCCAACCTGTTCCAGTAAACACTTAGAGAAGACTTTAAAGCCAGTTTCTTGTGCTGACACATTAATTGATCCCTTATGAATATAGGTGTAGATATTTTCTCACTCTTCCTCTGACAGGTCAATCGATAGTTCTTTTTCCCAGCTGCGAGTTGCTATGTTGGATTTAGGGTTGTGGTCAGAGAATAGGAGAGTAGAGATCTGAGATCATGTGTCTTTGTGGTTCTGTTTTGATACACAATTTTTCAAAAGGCGTGAGTTGTCTGGAGTATTCTGAGTATTTGTGAGGATGGTTGAGAAAGTGTCTAATTTGAAGATATGTCAACCGCGGGAAGGGTCGGTCAATCGTTTGTGTGGGTAAATTGGGAAAAGATAGAAAGGTGTCTCCAGAGAAGAAGTGTTCTGCGCGTATGTCGGTACTGGGCCAAGCATCTGCAAGGATTGTGTCCGATAGGCCAGCTGGGAATTCTGGATTGTTTCGGATGGGCGTCAGCGGACCTTGTGTGGAAGAGATGCGGTGAGTTCGGCACGCCTTCTGAAAGGTTTGCAGAGTGCTACCTATTAAGGGGTGTTGTGTGCAGGCCGGAGGGCTATTGTTTGGGGTGATCCAGGGTAGCTGTTGGACTGGGATCGGGGAGAATTTGTTTTCAATTTTAATCCAGTCTTTCGTATGGGTGTGGACATTCCAGTCCACTATTCTCGTCAGTTGGCAAGCCCATTGGTATTTAGCAATGTCTAGGAGACTGATGCCTCCTTTTAGTTTGGGTAGGGTCAATCTTTCGAAACTGAGCCTAGGACAGTCCTTGCCCCATAGGAAGTCGCTACAGGCTCTACGATATGAAGTATAAAAGGCTTGTGGTATTTTATGAGGATTGTTTGTAAAACGTATGGTATTCTCGGGAGAGTATTCATTTTAAGTATGGAAGCCCTACCGAACCAAAAAAAGATTCCTGTCGACCATGCCTTTAGGTCTTTCTGAACGAACCAAGAAAAGATTCCTGTCGACCATGCCTTTAGGTCTTTCTGAACGAACCAAGAAAAGATTCCTGTCGACCATGCCTTTACGTTTTTCTGAATGTGTTGGAGGATAGGGAGATGGTTTTTAGAATATAGGTCAGATAAATGGGATGGTAGATTGATCCCGAGATAAGTAATGGCGTTCTGATTCCATCTGAACGGGAAATTAGTTTGGCACATTGTAAGAGTCTCTTTCCGTAGAGAGATGTTTAGGGCTTCTGATTTTGCAAAATTGATTTGGAGGTTTGAAAGGGTGTTGAACGTGGCAAAGTCTTTAAGTAGATTAGTTAAAGTGACGTGGGAATCTGTCAGGAATAAGAGGATGTCATCCGCGAAGGCAAAGAGCTTGTATGTAGAATTTGAAATTGACACTCCTTTGATGTCCGGGTTGGACCTTAGGTGCTGGAGTAGTGGTTCTAGGTTAAGGACAAATATTAAAGAGGATAGCGGGCAGCCCTTGCGAGTCCCAATGGATATGGAGAAGGCATCCGACAGGTGATTATTGACCCGGACTCTTTCGGTTGGGGAGGTATAAAGGGCCATAATGAATTGAAGCATACGGTCCCGTATTCCAATCATCTTGAGCACTTCAGATATGTAGTCCCAGGCCACCCTGTCGAATGCCTTCTCCGCATCAAGGGATAGAAGGAATCCTTGTTGCTGGGAGGACGACAACCATTTATGAATGTTAATGGCCTTGATTGTGTTGTCTCTCGTCTCTCTACCTGGTATAAATCCTACTTGATCCAATGTGATGAGATTGGGTAATAGAGGCAAGAGACGATTGGCCAGGACTTTGGCGTATATTTTGGGGTCGACATTTAGTAATCAAATTTGGTGGTAATTAGTCACTATGGATGAGCCGAACACCCCCTGGTTCGGTTCGCACCAGAACCTGCAAACGGACCAAAAATTTGCACGAACGTTAGAACCCCATTGACGTCTAAAGTGAAATATTCCTTTAAATATCGTACCTGGGGGGTGTCTATAGTATGCCTGTAAAGTGACGCGTGTTTCCCATGTTTAGAACAGTCCCTGCACCAAATGTCATTTTTAAAGGAAAAAAAGTGATTTAAAACTGATTGTGGCTTTAATGTAATGTCGGGTCATGGCAATATGGATGAAAATCAGTGAGACAAACGGTATGGGTATCCCCCAGTCCATTAACAGCCCCTTTGGGTCTTGTATGGACATTAAGGGGAACCCCGCACCCAAATTAAAAAAAGGAAAGGTTGTGGGGCCCCAAGGCCCTATATACTCTGAACAGCAGTATACAGGCGGTGCAAACAAGACAGGGACTGTAGGTTTGTTGTTAAGTAGAATCTGTTTGTAATTTTGAACTGGTACATTTTTAAAGTGTATCTCCAGCCAAAAAAATCTGTTTTTAAGCTTTTTGGAAAACCTAGGGAACGGTTATCACCCCTGTGACATTTGTTTTGCTGTCTGTGCTCCTCTTCAGAAGATTTCACCTCACTTTTTGTCCCAATGACAAATGTTTTTTGAAAATTTGGGGTTTTTAGTGAAACAAGGGTTGGTAATAAAGCATCAGTGGAAAGGAGAAAAGTTTTTCCCATATTAACTCTTACAGGAGAGAACTTCCCTTCCTATGGGGTAGATTTAATCTCACTTCTTGTTGTCTCCTTCTGTTTGCAAGTAGGAGTCGTTTGTAAGTTGGATGTTTGAAAGTAGGGGCCTGCCCTATATACTCAGCAGAAATTTGGGCCTTAGGTGTTGTTGTGGCCTCAACACTGTAAGCCCTCACAGGGCCCTGCTGTGAAATATTAGATCAACAATTGTAATTACATGCCCCTGTTGAACAGGGCCAGAAAAATTGGGCCTGTGGTGGTGGTGGTGCTAGTGGTACAACACAGGGGCTGAAAAATCGGGCCTTAGGCACTGGTGCTGGTGCCACAACACTGCAACCCCTCACAGACACTCTAGTTGGAATGCAGGAATGAGCCCTGCTGCAAAGTATTGCATCAAAAATTGTAATTACACGCCCCTGTTAAACAGGGGCTGAAAAATTAGGCCTTAGGCACTGGTGGCAGCGCCCAGAACCAAAAATGTTCTTACAAGCTATCTGCATGTTCATTGAGGAGGAAGAGGATAATTACTCAGGATAGTCACTCAGCATAGGCAGTCTTTGAAGGGATCTGAGATTTCAAAAAAAATTATTCGGTTACATCAGCATCAGGTGCTTGGTAGCTGGTGGTGATCCAAGACTGATTCATTTTTATGAAGGTCAGTTGATCGACCGAGTCAGTGGACAGACGCACCCTGTGATCGGTTACAAAGCCTCCAGCAGCACTGAATGTGCGTTCTGAAAGAATGCTGGATGCAGGACAGGCCAGTAGCTCAATTGCATACTGTGCAAGCTCTGGACAGTGATCCATCCTCAAGACCCAGTAACCCAGAGGATTTTCGGTGGGAAAGGTGTCCAAGTCAGATCTTGCCCCTAGGTATTCGTGCACCATGTAAAACAGATGCTGCCGATGGTTGCTGGAACCGATCATACCTTGGGGCTGCGGACTAAAAAATTGTCTGAACGCATTGGTCAGACGGCCACCTTCTCCACCGCTCCTTCTTTGACTGACCAAAGCCTCAGCAACACGTTGTCCAGAAACAGAAGTTTGTAACCTCCCAGTCTCTGGGAACGCGTTGCACAGACCTTTCTGCAAGGCCTCCCGAAGATGTTTCATCCTCTGCTCCCTCTGCGACGGCAAGATAAGGTCCGCAACCTTACCCTTGTAATGTGGATCAAGGAGGGTTGCCAGCCAGTATTGGTCCTTCTCCTTGATACCACGAATACGAGGATCCTTACGCAGGCTTTGCAGGATCAGGGAGGCCATGCAGCGTAGGTTTGCTGAGGCATTCAGTCCGGAGTCCTCTGGGTTACTAAGGATGACATGGTCCGCAGCCCCCTCCTCCCAGCCACGTACAAGTCCATGTGTTTCTTGGGACTGATCCCTTAAAGACTGCTGCTGATGCTGAGTGCCAGGCTCCACCTCCATACTGACACAATCCTCCTCATCCTCGTCCTCTTCCTGTGTGATCGGCGGGCATGCAGAAACACTGTCTGGATAAAGGGGGCCTTGAGAGCTAAGGAAGTCCTCCTCTTCCTGCCTCTGTTCTGCCTCAAGTGCCCTGTCCATTATTCCACGCAGCGTGTGCTCCAACAGGTGGACAAGGGGGACAGTGTCACTGATGCATACACTGTCACTGCTCACCATTCTCGTGGCCTCCTCAAATGGTGACAGGACAGTGCATGCATCCCTGATCATGGCCCACTGGCGTGGGGAAAAAAAACCAAGCTCCCCTGACCCTGTCCTGGTGCCATAGTCGCACAAGTACTCATTGATGGCCCTCTGCTGCGAGTGCAGCCACTGTAGCATGGCCAATGTTGAGTTCCACCTGGTGGGCATGTCACAGATTAGACGGTTCTTGGGCAGGTTAAATTCCTTTTTGGAGGTCTCCCAGCCAAGCACTGGCATTATATGACCGGCGGAAATGCACACAGACTTTCCTGGCCTGCCTCAGGACATCCTGTAAGCCCGGGTACCTGCCCAAGAACCGCTGTACCACCAAGTTAAGGACGTGAGCCGAACAGGGCACATGGGTCATTTTTCCCTGTCGGAGGGCGGAGAGGAGGTTGGTGCCATTGTCGCAAACCACCATTCCTGCCTTAAGTTGGCGTGGCGTCAACCACCTCTGAACCTGCCCCTGCAGAGCTGACAGAACCTCTGCCCCAGTGTGGCTCCTGTCCCCCAAGCACACCAGCTCAAGCACCGCATGGCATCTTTTGGCCTGCGTACTTGTGTAGCCCCTTGAACGCCTACGGAGCACTGCTGGTTCCGAGGACAAAGCACAGGAAGAGGCCATGGAGGAAGAAGAAGAAGAGGGGGTGGAGGAGAGAGGTGTGTCACAATCAGTAGTGGCATTTTGGAGGCGTGGTGGCAAAACAACCTCCAACACTACTTCACCTTGTCCTGTATCCTTCCCAGCTTCCAGCAGAGTCACCCAATGCGCGGTGAAACTTAGGTAGCGTCCCTGTCCATGCCTGCTGGACCATAAGTCAGTGGTAATATGCACCTTACCACTGACCACCCTGTCCAGCGAGGCATGGACATTGCCTTCCACATGCCGGTAGAGAGCCGGAATCGCCTTCCGTGAGAAAAAGTGGCGTTTGGGTACCTGCCACTGAGGAACCGCACATTCCACAAACTCATGGAAGGGGGCAGAGTCTACCAACTGAAAAGGCAGCAGTTGAAGTGCTAGCAATTTTGCCAAGCTAGCATTCAACCGCTGAGCATGTGGATGGCTGGGAGTGAACTTCTTTCGGTGGTGCAGCAGCTGGGGCAGGGAAATTTGCCTGGTACAATCTGACGTCGGTGTACTGAAAGCAGATTGCCCACAAGTACTTGGCTGTGACACACTTAATTCTACACCTTCATTCCTCTCAGTGCAGGTCTCAGAGAGGACTGAAGGTATAGTGGGGTTGGAGATCTCAGCTGATGAGGAGCAAGGAGAGGTCCTCTTTGTTCTTTGGTGTGGGTCTTTTAGATACACTTGCCAACGAACTGCATGGCAGGTCAACATATGTCTGGTCAAGCATGTGATGCCCAAGCACGAGATGTTTTGGCCACGCAAGATACGCTTGAGACATATGTTGCAAATAGCAGTGGTGCGATCTGATGCACTCGTCTCAAAAAAGGCCCACACCAAAGAACTTTTGGAATAATGTGCAGAGACAGCAGCGCCCTGCACATGCGGAGCTTTGGGGTGTGATGCAGTCAGTGTGCTGCCCTTAGGCTGGCCCCTGGAGAGCATCCTGCCTCTTTGGTGATGTGCCTCCTCCTCCTCCTCCTCCTCCTCCTCCCTCCTATCGGCACCCACATTGAGTCAGTGACCTCATCATCCCCTCCCTCCTCATCACTGGAGCAAACCTGGCAGTATGCTGCAGCAGGGGGAGCATGACTGCCAGATTGCTGTCCTTCTTGGGCACCCCCTCTGTCCGTGCTCATGTTACTGCCTTCATCGAGCTCAGTATCATCATCAGAGCCTTCTAAACGCTGGGTATCCTCCTGGAGCATGTACCCAACACTGGTCAAATAGTTCTAGGGACTCCTCAGGAGGACATGGTGGGGCTAGGGAAGGAGTCACTGATGCCATTGAGCCGAGGGAAGAGGCCGCTGTCGGTAAAATTCCATTCTCTCACTGATCAGTCAACTCCGGTCATGTTGAGACAGATTTATTACAAATGTACCGGTACATAGGGATGAGCTCTGTTCACAGCAAGGAATTTCAGCAAAGTCACACAGAAACCCTTTTACACATGTCATTTTATAGCAGTATTTGGCAAGCTACCATTGGCTAAGGCACACTGGTGACTCATGGTGCATCGTCAGCTTTATTGTCAAAAACAGTGTCCTTTACACAATATGCCCTAATATGGTAAACTTTTGCTAGTTCTTTTAAATATTGTTGTAGGTGTTGGTCGGAACTAAGCAGATTGCATAAACAATAAGTCAGCGCCATTTTAGCTAGGAAAAAAGCATATAAGGAACAAGGCAAATATCAATATCACTTGTAATTCTTTGCATATTTCTTATCATTCCCTCCTCTGATATCTATATTTGCTTCCTCAATTTATTACTTCAATGCAGGTCCGTTCCACAACTGGGTTTTCAGACCTTAGAAAGTCCTTGACCTTGGCAAGTCCAGTCCATTTTCCAAACCAACTTTCAAGCCAATTTGTGAATGGATCATCAGTACCTGAGTTTTCCGCGAATTCATTCGATAAAGCTGTCAATCCTTCGAGGGCTCTAGTTACGGTTCCTCCAGGAGCTGTAATGTTAGAAATAAAAGGTGCACCACATACCACCAAACATTTTACATACCCCTCCTCTTTCTGCTAGGACCATATCTAATGCCATCCTATTCTGCCATGCCGTCAGAGAGGTAGGGGCTAATTGCTGTCAATCCCTTAAATGCATCCCTGGTGTAGTTTACAAACCTTTGTTGGTTATAATATATATATATATATATATATATATATATATATATATATATATATATATATATATATATATATAGTTAATCCAGTCAACATTTTTTTTTTACTGTCACCCACTAGAGAAGAGACTCAAATCCAGCTGCCACTTGATTCCTAGCTTTGAACTTGCTCGGCACTCCACGCGGAACCCCAATCTCATCTATATAGATCTGGGGGTCAAAAGACCCCACAGGAGAGGTGTCCCTTCTGCTCCTCCGGTGACCCGTCTTCCAAGGGGACTGTGACAGTAAGCGCAGAGGCATTGCCAGCTGTACCAAAGGCACAATCCCCTCGGGAATTGGCTGGGATGCTCGCTCTGAGCCTCTTGTCTTCGCATAACCACCAGACGTCCGCCCTCTGGGTGTCGTGCTCAACCCGGTTGTCACCCTCTCCCTTTGCAATTTTGTTAATCCTCTGCATGCAGTAGTCATCTGGTAAAGACCCCAAATCTGTGCCACTCATTCCCCGGAAGTGCAAAACAAGTACAGTTGCCAGGGTATGCCGTAACAGCAGGGGTATCTGAGGTCTCTGAACCTGGAGAAACAATAAACTTAATGTGTGACAGGGAGTGTTGGTGTCAGGTTTGTATGTGTTTTGATATAGCTTTAGCATACACCCTAACCCATCTGGATCTATATTGTTATTTAAGGGAAAAAGCACTGTAGCCAGCTGGGGTCTGGCCCCTGCACAGACCAAGCAGTTCTCCTTTTTAAGGGAGTTAGCAGTATATATTAACCATTCAAGCCATTCATTCTTATCCTGGTATCCTGTTTCTAATGTTATAGCTTCTTCCACTGTGAGATTGGTGAATCTCACTGTGGATCCTAATACCTCTACTTTAAGTCGGTCCTCATTATCTAATTCTTTCTTCTTGTTTGTCTCATTCTTTGGTTTGACTTCAAGAAAGAATTTTCCCAAAGGGTCAGTTCCTGATATCCAAGCTCCTACACGGTAATACCTCTGATCTTCTAGTTTGGGTCCTTCAGGGAAATCAATGAATTATTACAATTCTTTAATTCTGTACAGGGAGAGTGGGCCGCTTTAGTTATGGTTAATCTATTCTTTAAATCTCCTGCTGCTGGGATCTCATATCCCCACTCCTGCTGCAGTTGTCCACATGACTGAATCCCAAATAGTACACCTGGTAGTTCCAGCCAGGTAGCACACGTATTTATCTGCCCAGGTCAGCTTACTTGCTTCTACCTTATCTCCACAATCTGTCATCTGCCAGAAATCCACCTGTATAGTACTGGTGGTTCCTTCAACAAAGGTAAGGTTCAATGCTCTTCCTGTCTCTTCCCAATTGATTGGTTCCACTATCCTGCCGTGTCTCCTACCTCCCCGTATAGAGGGCTCTCCTAGAGTCACCAATACTCCCACGAGGAACAACCATCCTATCTGAAGTGAGGGGGGCCTAGATAGGGCCTTTTCTTCACCAAGGTTGAGACAAGCAGACCTTTTATCTGCCTCCCTTTGTGTTTGGACTTTCCCCCTCCTTCAGTCTTTCTGTCCCTACTCTGCCTATATTTATCTTTTTACAGTGGGATTGGTGAATCCAGATAGTCCTTTCAGCAAGTCTTACTGCAGTGGGAGTAGTAAGGAGTACTTGATATGGCCCGTCCCACTTAGGGGAGTGCCAGTGCTCCTTTTTGATCACCTTGATGAGCACCCGATTTGTACTTTGTCTTCTCCTATGGGCTCTCCTTCTGGAATGGAACACTCTTGGTTAATTTGTTTCTGTTTTAATAACCTTGACATGTATTCTGCTAAGGTTCTCTCCCCTTCCTCTGTGTGGGTTTCATTTGGTAATAAAGGTATTTTATAAGGTCTACCATACATCATTTCAAATGGACTCAGCCCCTCTTTAATATCCCATTATGTCTTTCTACGAGCCCTGCTGAATGAGGGTGATATGCACAGTCGTTCTTTTACTTCTATACCCATCACTTCTGTTAGATGTTTTATAGTCTGATTTACAAAATGTGGACCATTATCGCTATAAATCTTCTCTGGTATCCCAAATTGTGAAATGATATCTTTTAGTAAGGCTTTGGATACTGTTAAAGTGGAGTTCCACCTAAAAGTGGAATTTCCACTCATTAGATTCCTCCCCCCCTCCGGTGACACAGTTGGCACCTTTCAGGGGGGAGGGGGGTACAGATACCTTTATATTACAGGTATCTGTACCCACTTCCGGCATAGATAGCCGCAGAATCTGCGGGTATTTACGCCACTTCCTGCTCCCTCCCCGCTGCCTGCTGGGAAACACACGGGTCCCAGAGGCAGCAGGGACCATCCGTATTGCACTGCGCGACTCGCGCATGCGCAGTAGGGAACCGGGAAGTGAAGCCGCATGGCTTCACTTCCTGATTCCCTTACCGAAGATGGAGGCGGCAGCACCCGAGGACGGAGAGACGGTTCGGCCTCGGGTGCCGACATCGCGGGCGCCCTGGACAGGTAAGTGTCCATGTTTTAAAAGTCAGCAGCTGCAGTATTTGTAGCTGCTGACTTTTAAAAAAAATTTTTTCGGTGGCGCTCCGCTTTAAGGCGTCAGCACTTCCTGTGGGGAATATCTCTACCCATGTGGTCAATGCATCAATGATTTCCAAACAATATTTCTTCCTTTTCACATTTGTCTAATTCAATAAAATCCATGCAAATGTGTTGGAATGGATATTGCGGTGTGGGGAACTTCCCTTTCCGTGGTCTTATGCCTCCCTGAGCATTGTGTCTTGCACATATAATGCATTGAGAACAAAAAGTTTTTTTTAGTAGTTTGTGAAGCCATAGGCTGTACATACCTTATTTAACATCTCAGTCATCCCCCTGTTTGACACATGAGTTACTCCATGTGTCAATACCACTGCATACCTAAACAAGGATTTTGGCAATACCGGCTTTCCTTCAGGTGATGTGTAGATGTTATCTATTATTGTGCAACCTTTTGTTTTCCAATATTGTTTCTCCCCATGGGATATATTCTGCTGTATATCAGTAAGGACTGTATGATCTATCTCTATGATTTCCTGTTCTGTCATGTGTCACTTCTGCATATCCAGTTACACTTGTGCCATCTGGATTTTTCGTACTGGAGCCATCAACAAAAAGTGTCATGTCAAGGTTAGATAACGGTACATCTTTCCAATCACTTCATGGCAGTATCTTTTCAGCGATGGCAGCAGTACAGTCATGTTTATGACCATCAGTAGGAAGTGGTATTAGTGTGGATGGGTTTAATGTAGTACATCTCTGTATTGTTAAGTGAGGTTGTGTCAAAAGTATTGTCATACAGTAAAGGTGTCGTGCTGGGCTCAAATGTATGGACCAACGGGGCACGGTCAGTATTGAATACCCAGAAATCCAAGCTCTACAAAAATTTGTCATGCCCAAAAAAAGTCATCATTTGTTTCTTGTGTTTCTGGCTTCGGCACCTGGTGGAGGGCTCAAATTCTCTCCTCATCCAGGTGTCGACCTTCTTTTGAAATATTATAACGTAAGTATTTGACCTGCTGTTGCCACAACTGGAGTTTAGTTTTATTTACCTTATGCCCTTGGTATAACTGCCTGGTTAACAGCTTGTAAATCCTGTACCATTCTATTGCAGGGGCTATACCCTCCTCTGCTTCCTTCTTAAGGGGGTATCTCCTTCATCACCTTGCACAAAAAACTTTACTTTCCCATTTTTTTTTTTCATCACTTTCAAATACTTCTCATAATGCTTAACATATTGCAAAACATCTAAAACTGATGCAGTTCAGTAAGTAACCAAGTTTTTAACAATGTAATCCTTATGATCCTGTTTTAATCCATTAACAAAAGTGATCTTTAGCTGTTGTTGATATGCACTATTCACATCCTCAGCTTCGGGGAGCCCAGAGAACACTTTAAAAACTTCTCGTAGTTTATTTAGATAATCACTGACACTTTCCTTGTCTTCCTTTACAGTCATATTAATCTTTTGCCAGTCAGTTCGTTATACCCATCGGAGATTGCATCTCTGATAGAAGGCAGTCAATCTGTCTGTCAAATCTTGGCTATCAAGGGCCAGTGGTTCCCCTCTTTGTTGAGGGGGCACTGTGGCTACACAGGGGTCCCAATTTCCCTTTACTGATGCCCAATCTAATCCTAGAACCCTCCTTAAGGCCCTTTCCACTTCAACCCTGTTTAGCCTATAACTGTTCCTCGGACCTTCCATATTTTCAATGATTTCTGGGGCCCCAAACTTAGGATTTTTAATATGCTCGGTAGCCTTCTGCACGTCACTCTCAGTCCATGGTTTAAAAACAGTCATAGTTAGGGGCTGACCGTTTTGTCTGCCTCTTTGTCCACTAGGGGCAGTTGGGCTTGGCATTTCTTGGCATTTCTTTTGTTCTCCTTATTCCGCCATTTCTAATCTTTTACTTCTTTTTTCTCGAATCGTCTTCCAGGGCAGCATCCGAGAGATAGCCTCCTCCTCCCTAAAACAGGAAACACATTAGTCCACCATTATAAATTTCACAGTCTTACCTGCATGCCTCAGTTGTTTTGTGTTTCCTCCGGACCCACAGGAGCTGCAAAGAATGTTTGTTATTTTCACTATGTCTCTGTGCTTGTTGCAGGAGACCCCCTGCCAGCATCCCATACAGCCCAATGGGCCTTGGGAGGGCGAGCAGGAGCAGCACTGAGCAACCTTGCTCAAGCCTGAGATTTTGCCCCTACTGAGGGGTCTGCAATCATCCCCCCAGACTGCAGGAGGACTCTGTCACCCCCCCATGCCGCTGCTCTAGGGCCTGCTATTCTGTGTTTAGCAGGTCTGACCATCTCTCTCATATGCTTTCCATAAAAGCAGCTTCTCTGGCAGCTGCCACTGTGAGGCCGCCAGGGGGATACATCAGCACATGTACTGGTGGCCACCCCCCCTGCCGCCGCCACAGCACACCGATCGGGTAAGTTGTTTTTACCTTCTATCTGGTCCCCAGGTGGCCGCAGCCGATACCCCCGAGCGATGCGGCTGGTGCGGCCGGCCGCCCGCTCTCCGCGCTGCGCGGTGGCGTCCTCGGCACGCCGCTATGCAGGCCTCTCCATGGAGGCTCTGTGGGTGTGCCAAGATGGCGCTGGAGCAGACGGTTCCGTTTCCGGGTGGCGGCCATTTTCCCGTAGCCTATCTCCGGGAGGAGATAGAGCGGGACACTTAGGACTTCCAGGGGCAGAAGTTTAAAAAAAAAAAAAAAAAAAAAGAAAAAGCAAAAATATACATTTAGGTTACAAATTAAACCTTTGATACATGTCCCTTCCTATCAGTACCATGGAGGAGTGTACCAAAAGGCAGCGGCATGTGCAGGTGTGTCCACCAACCTGCACGGGGTCAGCTGGGGGCGGGGCCAGAGCTTATGCAGGAAGCAGTTAAAAAGGCCCTCTAAGCAGAGGATCCTGGTGGCTGATCATGTCTGACGCTTCTCCACCCTGCCCTGCAGATCCTGCGAGCCAGGACAGCTCCAAGGTAAGCCAGAATACTCTAGTATTATCTCTGTCTTAACCTCTCTACAAAACTGCCTACCTTCAGGCAGTCTTTTGACCACCTGCCTCACGGGGACTTTGTTTACTATGCTTGCTTCTAGGCAAAAACCCCTGAGGAAAGGAAGGCAAAACATGTGCCTCATGCAGCCACAGGCTTTCCCCAGATTGGAAAAAACCCCTATGTCAGAAATGCATAGACAAAATGGTGGCCAAAGAATCGCAGGGATTTTTGAAAGACCTGCTCAATTCTTTTAAGAAAGAAATTCAGAGCACCATGGCACCACTACGCTCAGCTATTGAAAAATTAGAAGCGCCATCAAGTGTTGGTCAGGCCAGTATCCCATCTACCAGCGGAACATACATTCCGGCGGGTAACAAGGTACAGGTAGAACAAGAGGTGGATTCAGATGAATCGGAGCAATCTGAATCGGAAGATGGAATCTGTTCAGACTTAAAGCCATCACAGACACTCTAGGCATTAAAGAACAGAAAACCGCAGAGCTCACTATACAAATCCGACTTGGCCTTTGACGACGCAGGTACCCTAAGCGACCCCATGGACAAGAAAATAGAAGCCCTCCTGAAAAGGGAATGGGAAGCAGGGGCGGCAAACCTAAATCCGGCTATTGCTTCCACCTGCACAGCCTGGACTTTGCTAATCTGGCTATCCCAGCTGCAAGAACTGCTGGAAAATGACACGCCCAGGGAAGAACTAATAAAAACCATCCCCACACTGACTAGAGCGGCAGCCTTCTTAGCAGATGCCTCAGCGGAAACTGTCAGAATATCCTCTAGGACCACAGCACTACTGAACTCAGCGCGCAGAGCCCTGTGGCTGAAATCTTGGGGAGGGGATGCCCCTTCCAAGAACCAACTATGTGGGATCCCATTTACTGGAGACCTACTTTTTGGACCTGAACTAGAAACAGTCCTGGATAGGACTGCAGCAAAGAACAAGGGATTCCCTCAAACCAAGAAGAAACGAGGGAAGGTGCCCTTTCGGCATTTTAAGAAATTTAACAAGCCAGGGGCAAAAAAGCACTGGGGTCAACAAAAAAAAAAAGGCAAAGGTGAATTCATCCTCAAGCCTCCTAACCAAAAGAACAAAAAACAATGACTGTCTCCAGGTGGGAGGCAGACTTGCGGCCTTTTCCCGCCAATGGGAGGAGACAACAAAAAACAAGTTCATATTGCGCACCATAGTGGACGGCTACGCAATAGAATTCTCCACCCACCCCCCAACCAAATACCTAGCAACCATGCTACCAAAGGACAGCGACCAAGCAAGAGATTTTTTAGAATCCCTGCAGAACCTGCTGGATCAGAAGGTGATTCGTCACATTCCTCAAGAGGAGGAACAAAGAGGCTTCTACTCACACATCTTCGCAAAAAGAAAACCGTCAGGCAAACTAAGACTGAGACTAAACCTCAAACCACTCAACCGAGGGATAAAATACAAGAGATTCAGAATGGAATCTATCTATTCGATCAGGAACATCCTACCGCGGGAGACATTCATGGCAACACTAGATCTACAGGATGCCTACCTACATGTCCCCATAAGGAAGGATCATCAAAAGTTCCTAAGGTTCGCAATTTAGGGGCCAGCAGATACTCTGCACCTACAGTACACAGCTCTCCCCTTCGGAATTTCTTCGGCACCAAGAATATTCTCAAAAATAATGGCGGAAGTATTAAAGGGTTTAAGGCAGCAGGGTATTGGAATAATACCGTACTTAGAAGACCTACTGTTCTTTGCGGACTCAGCAGAAATCTTAGGTCATACTTGTGCGCAAGTTGTTTTCTATCTGCAAAACCTGGGATGGATAGTGAATGCAGAAAAATCTCAAATGACCCCAAGCCAGAGAGTGGTATACTTGGGATATGTGCTGGATTCCAGACTGTCAAAAATTTTCCTAACAAGACAAAAAAGGATGAAAAAATTACACAGGCAATTGCCTCCCTGTTAAGGAATCATTCCACAACAATCAGGCACGGAATGTCCATACTAGGACTGATGACGTCTTCCATTCCAGCCATCACCTGGGCACAGATTCACATGAGACCCCTACAGAACTACATTCTGTCTCAGTGGGATGGCAGGAAAGCATCCCAAGACAAGTCCATTCCCGTCCCAGCCACAGTCAAACAAACACTCCACTGGTGGCTCAACCCACTTCGGTACATCAAGGGATGCAGATGGGCTCAAGTCGATCCAGTCAGGATCACCACCGATGCAAGCGCCCTGGGGTGGGGAGCCAACATGGAAGGGCTGTGCTCACAAGGGAAATGGACATCCAAATGGTCCCAAGCCTCCTCAAACTTGAGAGAGCTGAAAGCTGTGGGGGAAGCACTAAAAGCTTTCAAGCCAGCATTACAGGGAAGAGATGTAAAAGTACAATCGGACAACGCCACGACCGTCGCATACCTAAACAGACAAGGTGGTACAAAGTCCCAAAACTTGATGAGGCTGACACAATCAATCCTACTATGGGCAGAAGCGAACACAAGATCGATATCCGGTATTTATCTGAAAGGAACAGACAATACATTGGCAGATTTCCTGAGCCGGAAAACGATAAGACAAACCGAATGGTCACTGAACCAAACAACCTTCGCTCAAATCACTCAAAAATGGGGAATACCCGAAGTAGATCTATTCGCTTCCAAGGCAAATGCAAAATGTCAGATATTTTTCTCCCTGGACCCTACAGATGGCAACAGCGGAGTAGATGCTTTCAACCAAAGCTGGAAATGGCAGCTGTGCTATGCATTCCCTCCAACTGGCATAATCCCAAAGGTAATTCAAAAAATCAAGACGGAGAAAACAACGGTGATACTAATAGCACCGCACTGGCCCCACAGAGCATGGTTCAATCATTTAAAAAACCTCAGCATACAACCTCAGCTGACACTGACGGACCGGCCGGATCTGCTGTCACAGGGCCCGGTCAACCACCCGAACCACAAGGTCCTGAAGCTTTCGGCTTGGTTACTGAGAGGGTAAAACTCCAGAACAAAGGACTGTCAGACAGAGTGATTAACACCATCTTAAACAGCAGGAAGCCGGTAACGAGGGCTATCTATGAGAAAATAAGGAAAAAGTTTGTTTCTTGGTACAGAAACAGATCAATCTCCAACGGCGGGATAATTCCAGCAATTTTGGACTTCCTACAAGATGGTGCAGACAAAAACATATCACCTAGTACCCTAAAAGTACAAGTTGCAGCACTCTCCTCGGTCATGGATACCAGTCTAGCGGAGGATCCGCTGATAAGACATTTCCTTATAGCACTTAAAAGAGCTAGACCAGCCAAAGTGTACAGAACTCCCACCTGGGACATGGGCACGGTACTTAAGGGCTTTCTTTCCCCTCCATTCGAACCTATGGAAGAAAGCTCAGACAAAAACCTCACGTTAAAAACTGCGCTCCTTCTGGCCCTAGTATCCACCAGAAGAGTGAGCGAAATCCAAGCTCGGTCTACAATAGAACCATACTGCCCGATACATCTGGACAAGATAATTCTCTCTCCAGATCCGGCCTTTCTACCCAAGGTCTCTTCTACGTTCCATAGAACCCAAAACATCGTCATACCCTCACTTCCAACAACCATGGATAGTAGGAAAAGGGACATTTACAGTAAACTAGATGCAAAGAACACGCTCATAACGTATCTCGAAAGAACAAAGGAATGGCGTAGAACGACCTCCCTTTTCGTTCTCTATGCAGGAGTCAACAGAGGGAAACAAGCTTCCAAAAGTACCATCATCAGATGGATAAGTATGGCCATACAGACTACCTATGAGGCACAGAATCTCACTCCACCTAGTGAAATCAGAGCACACACACCTAGAGCCTGGGCAACCTCGGTCGCAGAGAAGGCAGGGGCAACTCCGGAGCAGATCTGCAGGGCAGCGACATGGTCGAGCTTCAGTACCTTCACAAAGCACTACCGGATAGACCAGCTATCTGACCAAGACCAAGCATTTGGTCGCAAGGTGCTCCAGTCTCTAACTCCACCCTAGTAAATATTGCTTGATACATCCTCTCGGATGCTGCCCTGGAAGACGATTCAAGAAAACAGAGTTAGGTACCTGGTAACTCTTTTTCTAAGAAGTCTTCCAGGGCAGCACTAGTTCCCACCCTTGAAATGACAAATACCAGGTACAGCGGGGAGCTTTTGAGCTTACGGGGAATTCCTTCGGTGCTTTAATACAACTGAGGCACACAGGTAAGACTGTGAAATTTATAATGGACTAATGTGTTTCCTGTTTTAGGGAGGAGGAGCCTATCTCTCGGATGCTGCCCTGGAAGACTTCTTAGAAAAAGAGTTACCGGGTACCTAACTCTGTTTTTTTTTTCTTTGGGTCCTAACAATTTAAGCTTATCCACCAACTCCTGACACCCTTTCACAGTTAGTTTACCATTGAATCCCAACTTCCTTTCCCACTTAGCACAATATTTAACAGATTTTGGTTATTTGTTATGCATACATTTCTTATCTCCTTCTAATGGGGAAACTATTCCCCATGTCTCTATTTTTTTTTCCTTGAGTTTAGAATACAAGACTGGTAATTCTACTCTCGAACTTTGCCAAAATCTATATAAAACAGCAAACAAAGTCTAAACTCTCCAAACAGGAAAGAAATGTGTATATATATATATATATATATATATATATATATATATATATATATATATATATATATATATATATATATATATATATATATATATATATATATATATATACACATGCACGCACGCACACACACATATAAAACAACTTATACCTTTACCTTATTTACTACAAAGTACAGTTGGTCAAAACAAACAGTATTCTTAACGTTCTGATCAGAATTTTTTTTTTACACACACTCACACAAAAGAGGAAGTGCACTTAGGTGTCCGTGAGGGGGGGGGGGGGGGAGTGAGTAAGTCCAGTTTTTTTTTTTTTTTTAACCACAAGTTTGCAGCCAGACAGATCATAAAGCAGGCCTTTTATCAACCTGTAAACCACCAGACTAGCAACCCTTGGATCACAGAAAAGCAAAAATATCAAGTTAGCAGTTATGTCAAACATGAGGAGGAAAGAGTGAGAGTTAGTCTCATGATTTAACAAATGCAGCAAAAGGAACAGTGCAGGAAATGTTGCTCTCTAGAGAAAAAGAGAAAAACGATTGCTCTATGGGCTAAGTGTTTCTGATCAAGTTAGATTGATTCCTGCTCGTACATTCACTTCCTGTTTGTCCCAACCACCACTCAGTTAGAAAAAAACTTGAAATGGCCACTGTGACTCTCTGTAATCTATCCAGATTACGTGTAGCCACTATTCACAACAATTATCATCTTTCGGTACCTTAAATTTTTTGTAATCTGTCTCAGACAGCGGGCTACGTCTATTTACCGTAGGCAACGTCCCCAAGTGCCTCTGTCTTCGGCCCCTGTGTCACTTAGATCTTTTATAATCAACTTATGCCCCGTACACACGGTCAGATTTTCCGACTGAAAATGTGTGATAGGACCTTGTTGTTGGAAATTCTAACCGTGTGTGGGCTCCATCACACATTTTCCATCGGATTTTCCGACACACAAAGTTTGAGAGCTTGCTATAAAATTTTCCGACAACAAAATCCGTTGGCGGAAATTCCGATCGTGTGTACACAAATCCGACGGACAAAGTGCCACGCATGCTCAGAATAAATAAAGGGATGAAAGCTATTGTTTATAGTCCCGACGTACGTGTTTTACGTCACCGCGTTTAGAATGATCGGATTTTCTGACAACTTTGTGTGACCGTGTGTATGCAAGACAAGTTTGAGCCAACATCCGTCGGAAAAAATCCTAGGATTTTGTTGTCGGAATGTCCGAACAAAGTCCAACCATGTACGTGTACGGGGCATTACAGTGCCGGAATACTCAATAAAAACTCAAATCACCTCAAGTAGAAGAGAAAAGAAAAGAAGAGAAAAGAAAAAAGTCTGTCTTACCTTTCACAGACTCGGAGGACTGGATCAGAGTAGTCCAGGAGTAGAAGTCAGGTGTGGATCCCGGAACCGACCAGCCTCTTTTTACCACTTAGCTTGAGTGGGAGGACCTAGGTCTCGGCGAGAGGGAGTCTGATACTCACCGATATTTTGGATGGAACCGTTTGATCCACCACCTAATCCTTATTTACGGCTCGAAAGTACCATGATGTCGCTAAAATTCCATTCTCTCACTGATCAGTCAACTCCGGTCATGTTGATTAGAAGACAGATTTATTACAAATGTACCGGTACATAGGGATGAGCTCTGTACACAGCAAGTAGATTTAACAGAGTCACACAGGAACCCTTTTACACACGTCATTTTATAGCAGTATTTGGCAAGCTACCATTGGCTAAGGCACACTGGTGACTCATGGTGCATCGTCAGCTTTATTGTCAAAAACAGTGTCCTTTACACAATATGCCCTAATATGGTAAACTTTTGCTAGTTCTTTAAATATTGTTGTAGGTGTTGGTCGGAACTAAGCAGATTGCATAAACAATAAGTCATCGCCATTTTAGCTAGAAAAAAGCATATAAGGAACAAGGCAAATATCGATATCACTTGTAATTCTTTAAATATTTCTTATCAAGTAACTACTTCATTCTCTAACTACAGGGATATATACTACGCCTTTTTTCAAAAGCAAGCATGAGATCCCACATATAGGGTTTAGAAAGAAAAATCTTCCAGCTCAACCTGGAGAAATTGATATCAGAGGGGGGCTCTAACACACAAGAAGCCTGTTTAGTCCCTAAAATAAAACAACAAGATTCCAAACATGAATGGGCTTTTCTAAGCAGGTTCCATGAACAGTATCGTGAAATAGAAACCATTATTAAAAAACATTGGAATATATTGTGCATGGACCGAGTGCTGAGGAAGCACCTGCCAGCAAATCCACCATCCATCAATAGAAAGACTACATCGTTTGGTGACCAGGTGATCAAAAAGGTACTTGACCCTCCGAACAAAACTAGAATGTTCTGGGAGCGAGTCGGTTTTTACACATGTAGAAAATGTAAGTCTTGTCAGCAAGTCACTACATATCTGAGGGGTCTGACTAGATTCACATCAACAGCTAACGGCAAAGAATTCCACATCAAAGAATTCATTTCATGCATGTCAAGGCATGTAGTGTATGTCCTAGAATGTCCGTACAGCCTGATGTATATTGGCCACACAAAAAGAGTGTCAGAACATATATACAGCATCCTGATAGGTTACAAAGATCACAATGTATCACTGCATTTCTGGGGAAAACACGGCTGATTGAAATCTGCATTATCTTCATTTTTATCATTTCTTCTCCCTCTCCTCCCTCTTTGGCCTCCTCTACCTCGGTGAGTGAACCATCCTCAATGGTAGTGAGTTCAGCCTTCTCATCCACATCCCTCTGCTCACTACTAGTGTTTTGCCATAGGGAAATGGAATTATTTTTGAAGTCTCTCATATCCCTGTGGAAGTTTTTTATTTTCTTTTTCTGTGTTTCTCTATCAATTTTTTTCTCATTTCCTTTTTAATGTCTCCATTAAAATGTGTGACTTTGATCGGATCGAACGTCATTTACAAATCATCGATCGTTTTCTCTAATAATCTCATTTTTTTTTTTTTCTTTTTAACACCAGTTGCTGCAATTTAAATCCCCCCATTAAAGAAGTCTAAGCCGTCATTCATAGACCCTTCCTCACTTAGACCCTCCTGTGGGGTCACTTCTCACCTGAGGATCCTCATGAGGATTTCTTCTTTTAGGTATTGTTCGATCGTACAAATATCCCACCAAGTGCCGATTGGCTTCTCTAATGTGTACCCCAATATTGTGAGTAATTATTGATGATCCACATTTCCTCCTGGTGCGGCATCTACCGCAAATAAGTCATTGAAATGAATCGTTCGGTTACTGATCGATTTTAGTGCCTCCATGGCTGCTATAGGGAACAAAATTCAATATCTAATCAATGAGAAATAGTCAAACATAAAAGGTTGATGCCCCTCCCCCCAGCGCTCATCCAATCACAGAATGATGATACAAAACAACATAAGCAGCCACTATAACAATCAATCGATCATCACAAAAATCTGCTCCAATAAAGCGATCACATGAGCAGCGCTGACCAATCACAAGAAAGGATCGAGATATTCATCTTCAATTTATAAAATGTTGTGAATCATGGAAGAGATCTTCTGCTTCCCCAAATCTTCGTGGACGATGGTGGGCACCGTGTCCTGGCTAATGCCCAATTCCTCCACCATCGATTGTAGAGTCAGTGGCCAATCTGGTGCCAGCATTTGTGGGATTTGTTCGATGGTGTCTGGGGTCCTGCTTGTAGATGGGTGACCCGAGCGTGGCTCCTCCTCAGTCCTTTCCTTCCTGACGTGGAAGTGTTTGAACCGTCATAAACTCATTTTCTGCTCACGACTTCCGTCCCGTACAATCTGTGTCTCCATCGCTGTTCTCCCCAATTTGTAGCAGAACTTCGATCGTTGCCCCATTGCACTGTGCCCCTCCCCCTCACACTGACTATGTTCCACCCCCCACAGCGGATTTACCCCGACAGTCACGTGTATTCCACACTAGGTGGTTCTTCTCAGTGTGTCTCTGGATAGACATGTGCATGCGCGTGCACCTGGCCCATGTTGTGATATCGGACCAATGGATTAACTATTTAGACACACCTGGTATCTGTATCCCCACATATGTTAGTGTACTGTTCTTTATATCAGCATGGCGCTTAGTCCTATATGTGTGCTATCTATACATGTATAAATCACATGACATTTAGTGTATGAGTCATTACCTCATGTCACATGACCAAGTGATTATATATCACATGAGGGGGTGGGGCCAAAATACCAAAATACATTGTGAGGAGATAATCCCAGACTCCCGGTGGGGGCAATTTTGATTGTGGCAGTATAATGGGGCAATTTTGATGGGGGCAATAGGATGGGATAGTTTTGATGGGGCAATTTTGATGGAGCAATTTTGATGGTAGCAGTATAATGGGGCAATTTGATGGGACTATTTTTATGGGGCAGTTTTGATGGGGGCAATAGTATGGGGCAGTTTTGAAGGGGGAATTTTGATTGTTGCAATAGGATGGGGCAATTTTGATGGGGGCAATAGGATGGGGCAATTTTGATGGTGTCAGTATAATGGGTCAATTTTGATGGGCAGTTTTGATGGGGCAATTTTGATGGGGGCAATTTGATGGGACAATTTTGGTGGGGCGGTTTGATGGGGTGATATGATGGGCAGTTTTGATGGGGGCAATAGGATGGGGCAGTTTTGATGGGGCAATTTTGATGGTGGCAGTATAATGGGACAATTTTGATGGGGGCAACTTGATTGTGCAGTTTTGATGGGGTAACTTTAATGGGGGCAGTATCATGAGGCAAATTTGATGGAAGGATTTTGATGGGGCAGTTTGATGGTGGCAATAGGATGGGGCAGTTTTGATGGGGGCAATTTTGATTGTGGCAGTATGATGGGGCAATTTTGATGGGGGCTGTATAATGGGGCAATTTTGATAGGGGCTATAGGATGGGGCAGTTTTGATGGTGCAGTTTTGATGGGGGCAAATTGATGGGGCAATTTTGATGGAAGCAATTTGATGGGGCAGTAGGATGAGGCAATTTTGATGGTGGCAGTATAATGTGGGAATAGGAAGGGGCAATTTTGATGGGCCAATTTTGATGGTGGAAGTATGAAGAGGCAGTTTTGATGGGGCAATTTTAATTGTGGCAGTATGATGGGGCAATTTTGATGGGGGCAATAGGATAGGGCAATTTTGATGGGCCAATTTTGATGGTGGCAGTATAATGGGGCAATTTGATGGACAATTTTGATGGGGGCAATTTGATGTGGCTATATAAAGGGGCAGTTTTGATGGGGGCAATATGATGGAGCAGTTTTGATGGGGCAATTTTGATTTTGGCAGTATGATGGAGGCAGTATAATGGGGCACTTTTGATAGGGGCAATAGGATGGGGCCCTTTTGATGGGGCAATTTTGATTGTGGCAGTATGATGGGGTAATTTTGATGGGGGCAATAGGATGGCGCAATTAGATGGGTCAGTTTTAATGGGGGCAATTTTGATTGTGGCAGTATGATAGGGCAATTTTGATGGGGGCAATTTGATAGTGGTGTTTTGATGGGGCAATTTTGATTGTGGCAGTATGATGGGGCAATTTAGAGGGGGCGGTATAATGAGGCAATTGCGATGGGGCAATTTTGATTATGGCAGTATGATATGGCAATTTTGATGGGGCAGTATAATGGGGCAATTTTGATGGGGGCAGTATACTGGGGCAATTCTATGGGGGCAATAAGATGGGCCTATTTTGATGGGCCAATTTTGATGGTGGCAGTATAATGGGTTAATTTTGATGGGGGCAATTTGATGGGGCAATAGGATGGAGCAGTTTTGATGGGGGCAATTTTGATTGTGGCAGTATGATGGGGCAATTTTGATGGGGGCAGTATAATAGGGCAATTTTTGATAGGGGCAAAAGGATGGGGCAGTTTTGATGGGGGCAATTTTGTTTGTGGCAGTATGATGGGGTAATTTTGATGGGGGCAATAGGATGGGGCAATTTTGATAAGGGCAATAGGATGGGAAAATTTTAATGGGGGCAATTTTGATTGTGGCAGTATGATGGGGCAGTATAATGATGCAATTTTGATATGGGCAATAGGATGGGCAGTTTTTATGGGGACAATTTTGATTGTGGCAGTATGATGGGGGCAATAAGATGGGGCAGTTTTAATAGGGGCAATTTTGATTGTGGCAATTTTGATGGGGGCAATTTGATGGGGCAATTTTGATGGGGGCAATAGGATGGGGCAATTTTGATGGTGGCAATAGGATGGGGCAATAAGATGGGACAATTTTGATGGGGCCAGTATAATGGGGCAATTTTTGGATAAAGAATTTTGACCAGCCCATTTTTGGAGTTTTGTGTGACATTATGTCCAATTTGCTTTTTTTCCTTTCCTTTTTTTGTTTTGTTCCAATACACACAAAGGGAATAAACATGTGTATAGCAAAACATGTGTTACTGCAATACTTTTCTGTGAGAAATACTTGATTTTCTGAAAAAATTTCTGGGGTGCCAACAATTTCGGCCATGACTGTATGTGACAATAATCCAATTGTCCCAAATAGACCTGTATGCATGTTCAGGTGCACATATCCATGTTCTCCCCACACATGTACATATCCATGCTCTCCCCACACATGTACATATCCATGTTCTCCCACACATGTACACATCCATGTTCTCCCCACACATGTACACATCCATGTTCTCCCCACACATGTACATATCCATGTTCTCCCACACATGTACACATCCATGTTCTCCCCACACATGTACACATCCATGTTCTCCCCACACATGTACATATCCATGTTCTCCCCACACATGTACATATCCATGTTCTCCCACACATGTACACATCCATGTTCTCCCCACACATGTACACATCCATGTTCTCCCCACACATGTACATATCCATGTTCTCCCACACATGTACACATCCATGTTCTCCCCACACATGTACATATCCATGCTCTCCCCACACATGTACATATCCATGTTCTCCCACACATGTACACATCCATGTTCTCCCCACACATGTACACATCCATGCTCTCCCCACACATGTACATATCCATGTTCTCCCACACATGTACACATCCATGTTCTCCCCACACATGTACATATCCATGTTCTCCCCACACATGTACACATCCATGTTCTCCCCACACATGTACATATCCATGTTCTCCCCACACATGTACATATCCATGTTCTCCCACACATGTACACATCCATGTTCTCCCACACATGTACACATCCATGTTCTCCCCACACATGTACACATCCATGTTCTCCCCACACATGTACACATCCATGTTCTCCCCACACATGTACATATCCATGTTCTCCCCACACATGTACATATCCATGTTCTCCCACACATGTACATATCCATGTTCTCCCACACATGTACACATCCATGTTCTCCCCACACATGTACACATCCATGTTCTCCCCACACATGTACACATCCATGTTCTCCCCACACATGTACATATCCATGTTCTCCCACACATGTACACATCCATGTTCTCCCACACATGTACACATCCATGTTCTCCCCACACATGTACACATCCATGTTCTCCCCACACATGTACACATCCATGTTCTCCCCACACATGTACACATCCATGTTCTCCCCACACATGTACATATCCATGTTCTCCCACACATGTACACATCCATGTCCTCCCACACATGTACACATCCATGTCCTCCCACACATGTACACATCCATGTCCTCCCACACATGTACACATCCATGTTCTCCCACACATGTACACATCCATGTTCTCCCACACATGTACACATCCATGTTCTCCCACACATGTACATATCCATGTTCTCTCACACATGTACACACGGGATGTGCATAGAAAATAATTTGCTGATCCATACTGGACCAATGAAAAATCCACAAGGAGATGCATGTGTGTCCACATATATAGGAATGTATATATACATCACAGGAAACTGCCTCCATTATAGGATCCATGTCCCGGGATAAATGCAGACACAGAGCCACACCCGACTATTGGATCCATACATGTGTGACATGCGTTTACCAAGATAAATCCACATACAATGCATCTACATAAAAACACTTGTAATAGAAAATGGTGAGGACTACTCTAAGATGTATCATTTACCAAAAACACATAAAGGGTTAGAGCCCCTGCAGGGTAGACCGATCATATCAGGGATCAATTCCCTAAATGAGCGGTTTGGCCAATGTCTTGATAGACAACTACAGCCGTTGGTGAAGCAGCTCCCGGGATTTCTGAAAGACACCAACCATCTTTTCTATATTATGAAGGATCTTGAGTGGCAGGAAGACTACTCATGGGTTACTTATGATGTGAGTAGTCTGTACTCCTCCATCCCCCACAAGCAGGCTATAACAGCTGTACTCTTTTACTTGGAGACACTGACAAACTTATCGATCGAACACCGTCTCTTCATTACTGACGTGCTGGAATATCTTCTATCACATAATTTCTTTGTCTTTGATGGGGATTCATACCTCCAAAGGTGTGGGGCAGATATGGGCACAAAATTCTCATCCTCGTTAGCCAACTTTTACATGGGTTGGTGGGAGCGGTCCCGCATCTGTGGGGGTAGAAATCCCTATAGAGCTCGAATTGTCGTTTACCTGAGATTCATTGATGACCTCTTGCTAGTTGTATGTGGGGGAGGGGATCTCATGCCATCTATGCTTACATACCTTAATGATATCGATCTTAATCTGTCATTCACTGGGGCTGCTGACCACAGCTCCATGTGTTTGTTAGATGTCAGTCTGACAGGCATTGATGGCAAGGTATGTTCTACCCTCCACAGGAAACCAATGTCAGGCAATTCTCTCTTACTTGCCCAGTCTGGCCACCCAAGACACACTATCGGGGGCATCCCAGTCCGGCCACCCAAGACACACTATCGGGGGCATCCCAGTCCGGCCACCCAAGACACACTATCGGGGGCATCCCAGTTTGGCCACCCAAGACACACTATCAGGGGCATCCCTGTTGGCCACCCAAGACACACTATCAGGGGCATCCCTGTTGGCCACCCAAGACACACTATCAGGGGCACCCCAGTCTGGCCACCCAAGACACACTATCAGGGGCATCCCTGTTGGCCACCCAAGACACACTATCAGGGGCACCCCAGTCTGGCCACCCAAGACACACTATCAGGGGCATCCCTGTTGGCCACCCAAGACACACTATCAGGGGCATTCCTGTTGGCCACCCAAGACACACTATCAGGGGCATCCCAGTCTGGCCACCCAAGACACACTATCAGGGGCATCCCAGTCTGGCCACCCAAGACACACTATCAGGGGCATCCCTGTTGGCCACCCAAGACACACTATCAGGGTCATCCCTGTTGGCCACCCAAGACACACTATCAGGGTCATCCCTGTTGGCCACCCAAGACACACTATCAGGGTCATCCCTGTTGGCTACCCAAGACACACTATCAGGGGTATCCCTGTTGGCCACCCAAGATACACTATCAGGGGCATCCCTATTGGCCACCCAAGATGCACTATCAGGGGCATCCCTTTTGGCCACCCAAGATACACTATCAGGGGCATCCCTGTTGGCCACCCAAGATACACTATCAGGGGCATCCCTGTTGGCCACCCAAGATGCACTATCAGGGACATCCTTGTTTTCCAATCTTTACGTGTGAGGCGTATTTGCAGTGACAAAGACCAATTGGAAAGGGAGGCAAGGTCTCTATATGGGAGGTTTGTACAGCGGGGGTATCCCAGGTGAATGCTGGACAGAGCACTCACTATAGTCAGACATAAAAGGAGATCTGAACTTTTAAGTAGAGTGACCCCTCAGAGGAAAAACAGTAGGAACAAAATAAGTAATCAACTAACTCTGTCAACCCCCTTCAGCAGTGAATTTAATATGATTAACCTCCTGGCATCCGCGCTATAGCCGAATGATGGCCACAGCATGGGCCTACATTCCCGGGAGGCCGTCATATGACGGCCTCCCCTGTGCACGCTCCCTGCGCACGCCCTGCAGGGTGCGCGCCGGGCGCGTTGTGATCACCGAGTCACTGAGACTCGGCTGATCACCGATCTGTGTAAGGGGCCGGTCCCGGCCCCTTACCATGTGATCAGCTGTCAGCCAATGACAGCTGATCACATGATGTAAACAAAAGATCTCGCTGACAGCGCGAGTAGAAAAAAAAAAAAGATCACTGGATCGGATGTGAGGGACATCGGTCCCCAAGTGGAAGAGGCACATCTGCCTCATCAGTGCCCACTAAAAGTGCCACCAAATAGTGCCCACAGTGCCCACAGTGCCACCTAACAGTGCCCACAAGTGCCACCTATCAATGCCCACAAGTACCACCCATCAGTGCCCATCACTGCCACCCATCAGTGCCCATCACTGCCGCCTCATCAGCGTCCATCAATAAAGGAGAAAAATTACCCATTTAAAATTTTTTATAACACAATATAAAATAATAAACTTTTAAAAAAAAAAAAATTCAGTTTTTTACATTTTTTTAATAAAAAGTAAAAACCGCAGAGGTGATCAAATACCACCAAAAGAAAGCTCTATTTGTGGTGAAAAAATGATAAAAATTTCATTTGGGTACAGTGTTGTATGACCGCGCAATTGTCATTCAAAGTGCGTCAGCGCCGAAAGCTGAAAATTGGTCTGGATAGGAGGGGGGTTTAAGTGCCCAGTAAGCAAGTGGTTAAACAGATCTTTAATAGACATCTGCCTACTTTATTCTCGGACGATATTTGTTCTGAGGCATTAAAGAGGGGTGTCATCATTGTTTCATGTAGAGCCCCCTCTCTGGGGTGCTCACTGTCACCCAGCTTTTTTCACACCAAAGCTCCCGGATCGGTTACTTGGTTACACTGTGAGGGTAACTACAGATGTGGTGCAGCGGAATGTAACTGCTGGAGTCACATCCAGTGTGGTGACACCTTCAGCTCTTCCGTTAATCATAAAATACACAACATCGGGTCCTTCTTCAACGGAACCACAAAATACACAACATCAGGTCCTTCTTCAACGGAACCACAAAATACACAACATAGGGTCCTTCTTCAACGGAACCACAAAATACACAACATCGGGTCCTTCTTCAACGGAACCACAAAATACACAACATCAGGTCCTTCTTCAACGGAACCACAAAATACACAACATCGGGTCCTTCTTCAACGGAACCACAAAATACACAACATCAGGTCCTTCTTCAACGGAACCACAAAATACACAACATCGGGTCCTTCTTCAACGGAACCACAAAATACACAACATCAGGTCCTTCTTCAACGGAACCACAAAATACACAACATCAGGTCCTTCTTCAACGGAACCACAAAATACACAACATCGGGTCCTTCTTCAACGGAACCATAAAATACACAACATCGGGTCCTTCTTCAACGGAACCACAAAATACACAACATCGGGTCCTTCTTCAACGGAACCACAAAATACACAACATCGGGTCCTTCTTCAACGGAACCACAAAATACACAACATCGGGTCCTTCTTCAACGGAACCACAAAATACACAACATCGGGTCCTTCTTCAACGGAACCACAAAATACACAACATCAGGTCCTTCTTCAACGGAACCACAAAATACACAACATCAGGTCCTTCTTCAACGGAACCACAAAATACACAACATCGGGTCCTTCTTCAACGGAACCACAAAATACACAACATCGGGTCCTTCTTCAACGGAACCACAAAATACACAACATCGGGTCCTTCTTCAACGGAACCACAAAATACACAACATCGGGTCCTTCTTCAACGGAACCACAAAATACACAACATCAGGTCCTTCTTCAACGGAACCACAAAATACACAACATCGGGTCCTTCTTCAACGGAACCACAAAATACACAACATCGGGTCCTTCTTCAACGGAACCACAAAATACACAACATCAGGTCCTTCTTCAACGGAACCACAAAATACACAACATCGGGTCCTTCTTCAACGGAACCACAAAATACACAACATCAGGTCCTTCTTCAACGGAACCACAAAATACACAACATCGGGTCCTTCTTCAACGGAACCACAAAATACACAACATCAGGTCCTTCTTCAACGGAACCACAAAATACACAACATCGGGTCCTTCTTCAACGGAACCACAAAATACACAACATCGGGTCCTTCTTCAACGGAACCACAAAATACACAACATCAGGTCCTTCTTCACCTGCAATACTAGCAATATAGTTTATTTAATGACATGTGTGATTTGTAACATGCAATATGTGGGAAGGACTACAAGACGGCTGAGCGATCGCTTACAGGAACACATTCAGTGTGGACAAGGATTCGTCCACTAATGTGGCCGAACATTTTAACAGGTGTCACCATGACGGACAAAGCAGCTCTGCAGGTCCAGGTTATAGAAAAGGTCCAAGTATGAAGGCGAGAGGGGGATGGGTTCCGGTCCTTCTTTCAGAGGGAAGTTTTCTGGATTTTTCACCTCCAGACTCGCATCCCACCCGGGATCAACTCTGAGTGGGACGTCAGTGATTTTTATGATTTATTTATACCTCTCTCCACACATCGAGACCGACAGTCTGTTTTGTTTATTTATTCACTTGATTTGTTATATATTTTTCAATATATGTCCCCACATTGCATTATTCATCTGGTCAGCTATTTATTGTGCCAAATACCTTCTATCTTTATGACCCCCATATGAGATCTACATTGACCCTCTCATACACAACACAGCGTGCTTATTGTGCTATCATGTGATCACTGTGCAATCGCTATTGGCTCATGTATGGACTCTGTTGGATGGTAGTTGGGCTGTTGGGGGTCCACTTTACTTTGGTTTGCCAACTTTATAGTGGACTCCATGCTTTGGTTGGGATCTACTTTCGAGATGGCCCATATATATACTGTTACACTCATATATATATATATATATATATATATATATATATATATATGAGTGTAATTATTGTTATTAGTTTTTTTCATGTTATCTATATGTATGTATGTATGTGTGTGTGTGTGTGTGTGTGTGTATATATATATATATATATATATATATATATATATATATATATGATTATTAGTTCTCTATGTGTATCTTATGCTGCGTACACACGAACGGACTTTCCGGCAGAAAAAGTCAGACGGAATATTTTCATCGGACATTCTGATCGTGTGTGGGCCTCATCAGACTTTATTTCTTGAAAATTCTGACGGACGTAGAAATAGAACAAGTTCTAAATTTTTCAGACGGAACCGATTCCTATTGGGAAAGCCAATCTTCTGTATGCTGTTCCCATGGACCAAAAACGACGCACGCTCTGAAACAAGTACGAGACAGAAGCTATTGGCTACTGGCTATTAAACTTCCTATTTCTAGTCCCATCGTATGTTTTTTACATCTCCGCGTTCTAGACGGTCGGACTTTGGTGTGACCGTGTGTAGGCAAGACCATTTCAGCGGAACTCCGTCGGAACTCCATTGGAAAGACCTTCGAAGTTTATTCCAACGGAAAGACCGGTCGTGTATACGCGGCATTAGAGTAGTCCTCACCATTTTCTATTACAAGTGTTTTTATGTAGATGCATTGTATGTGGATCTATCTTGGTAAACGCATGTCACACATGTATGGATCCCATAGTCGGGTGTGGCTCTGTGTCTGCATTTATCCCGGGACATGGTGCGTTTTTATGGATCCTATAATGGAGGCAGTTTCCTGTGATGTATATTTGCAGCCTATATATGTGGACACACATGCATCTCGTTGGTCCAGTATGGATCAGCAAATTATTTTCTATGCACGTCCCTTGTGTACATGTGTGGGAGAACATGGATATGTACATGTGTGAGAGAACATGGATGTGTACATGTGTGGGAGAACATGGATGTATACATGTGTGGGAGAACATGGATATGTACATGTGTGGGAGAACATGGATGTATACATGTGTGGGAGAACATGGATATGTACATGTGTGGGGAGAACATGGATGTGTACATGTGTGGGGAGAACATGGATGTGTACATGTGTGGGGAGAACATGGATGTGTACATGTGTGGGGAGAACATGGATGTGTACATGTGTGGGGAGAACATGGATATGTACATGTGTGGGGAGAACATGGATGTGTACATGTGTGGGGAGAACATGGATGTGTACATGTGTGGGGAGAACATGGATGTGTACATGTGTGGGGAGAACATGGATGTGTACATGTGTGGGGAGAACATGGATGTGTACATGTGTGGGGAGAACATGGATGTGTACATGTGTGGGAGAACATGGATGTGTACATGTGTGGGGAGAACATGGATGTGTACATGTGTGGGGAGAACATGGATGTGTACATGTGTGGGGAGAACATGGATGTGTACATGTGTGGGGAGAACATGGATGTGTACATGTGTGGGGAGAACATGGATGTGTACATGTGTGGGGAGAACATGGATGTGTACATGTGTGGGGAGAACATGGATGTGTACATGTGTAGGGAGAACATGGATATGTGCGCCTGAACATGTATACAGGTCTATTTGGGATGATTGGTTTACTGTCATATACAGTCATGGCCAAAATTGTTGGCACTTTCCAGAAAATCAAGTACTTCTCACAGAAAAGTATTGCAGTACCTCGTGTTTATTCCCTTTGTGTGTATTGGAACAAAACAAAAAAAGGAAGGAAAAAAAGCAAATTGGACATAATGTCACACCAAACTCCAAAAATGGGCTGGTCAAAATTCTTGGCACCCTTTCAAAATTGTGGATAAATAAGATTGTTTCAAGCATGTGATGCTCCTTTAACCACTTCACCCCCTTCCTGACCAGAGCACTTTTTGCGATTCGGCACTGCGTCGCTTTAACTGACAATTGCGCGGTCGTGCGACGTGGCTCCCAAACAAAATTGACGTCTTTTTTCCCCACAAATAGAGCTTTCTTTTGGTGGAATTTGATCACCTCTGCGGTTTTTATTTTTTGCGCTATAAACAAAAAAAAGAGCAACAATTTTGAAAAAAAACATTATTTTTTACATTTTGCCATAATAAATATCACCCCAAAAATATATAAAAAAACATTTTTTTCCTCAGTTTAGGCCGATATGTATTTTACATATTTGTGGTAGAAAAGTAAGTAAGTAGTAATGGTGGCGATCAGCGATTTTTATCATGACTGCGACTATATGGCGGACACATCGGACATGTTTGACACATTTTTGGGACCATTGGCATTTATACAGCAATCAGTGCTATACAAATGCACCGAATCCTGTGTAAATGACACTGGCAGTGAAGGGGTTAACCACTATGTGGCATAAACACGAGGTACTGTGTACTGTACTTTTCCGTGAGAAGTACTTGATTTTCTGGAAGCATTTCTGGGGTGCCAACAATTTCGGCCATGACTGTACGTGCACATGTGTATATCATTGTTTTACATGAAGTCGATTGTTTTCCACGTTTTATGTATGTATATTTATTTCTTGTTTTTCTCCTTTTTACAAATGTTTTTATTGGTTTGTGGTATAATTGATAAATGTTTCCATGTGACTGTTGCTCCGTGTTCCTATGTGTATGCAGGACCTTCAGTTTGAGCTTTTACTCAAGTTTCTAGCGGCATGCTCTTTGGGGCTGAGGTTTGGTGATCGATCGATCCGTGTTCTCATCACTGATTATCACCGCCCCCAGAACACCTGTAGATATTGGGACAATCTATTTTAGATCTATCAGTTGTCTCAGTCATTGTAATGATTAAGCACAAGATGTGTGTGAAACGCGTCGTCTACGTGACCAAAGCTTGGTGTCTTTGGTGTTATCGGAAGTTCTGGATGTGCCGCCATTTCTTTCTTCTTTCCATGTTTCCCATGGAGGTGGGCCAGGGCCAGCACTCTGCAAGATACTCCAATCACCCTTATCTCTATACACCTGGAGCAGCCGTTCTTTTTCTTGTATACTAGCCTTTCCTTGCATGGCTGTCCTCCCTATAGAAGATTCAGAGTCTGCTAATTAATCTTGCAACTAACTAAGGGTGTCCTGGCCCTAACCCTCTCTCCCCCAAAAAAGTTTGTCAAAGCAGAGCTCCAGGAGAAATGTTACTTTGTAGATAAAACTCCCCCTATAATCCTCATGATGAATGTATTCTAGTAAAGGTACGCTGTAATCCAAGGTCCGCTTTGTATTTTTGCAGCATTGTTTTCTTACTTTTGTATGTCCCAGCAGGCCGCCGCCATCTCATGTGTGGGCATCTGAAGCCAAACTCTATCTCTTCCTGTATTCCATGGTTACCCAGCATGCACCTCCAGATCTCGCACATGCTCAGAGCAGCACGAGCCATGTAATAGGTTGTAGGTCGGATTTCCATAGCAACAGCAGTGTCAGAGGAAGTCTCCGCCCCTTAGCTATGAAAACCTCCCCTCCCCCTCCAGGAAGCAGGAAGTTTATCTACATTTACAAAGATTATAAATCTAGAAATACAAAAATCTCCTGCAAAAGGTAATTACTTTATAAAAGATGATAATTGTAAATGATCTCCCTTGTTTCTGTGCAGATATATATATATAAACACAATCTCTTGTTATGTGTGTGTATGTGTGTGTGTGTGTGTGTGTATGTATATATATATATATATATCTGCACAGAAACAAGGGATATCATTTACAATTAGCATTGTTTAAAAAGTAATTACCTTTTGCAGAAGCTGCCCCATCAAAACTGCCCCCATCAAAATTGCCCCCATATAAATTGCCCCATTATATTGCCCCATTAAAATTGTCCCATTGTATTGCTCCATCAAATTACCCCCATCATACTGCCACCATCAAAATTGCCCCATCAAAACTGCCCCATCCTATTGCCCCCATCAAAACTGCCCCATCCTATTGCCCCCATCAAAACTGCCCCATCCTATTGGCCCATCAAATTTCCCCAATCAAAATTTCCCCATTTTACTGCAAACCATCAAAATTGCCCCACCAAAACTGCCTCATCCTATTGCCCCATCAAAACTGCCCTATCAAAACTGCCCATCCTCCCCCCCCTTCAAAATTACCCCATCATACTGCCACAATCACAATTGCCCCATCAAAACTGCCCCATCAAATTGCCCCCATCAAAATCGTCCCATCATATTGCCACCATCAAACTGCCCCATCAAAATTGTCCCATCAAATTGCCCCATCAAAATTTCTCCATTATACTGCCCCCATAAAAATTGCCCCATCATACTGCCACAATCAAAATGGCCCCATCAAATTGTCCCAATCAAAATTGCCCCACCAAAACTGCCTCATCCTATTGCCCCATCAAATTGCCCCATCAAAACTGCCCTATCAAAACTGCCCAATCAAAACTGCCCCATCCTATCTCCCATCAAAATTACCCCATCATACTGCCACAATCAAAATTGCCCCATCAAATTGCCCTATCCTATTGCCCATATCAAAATTGGCACATTATACTGCCACCATCAAAATTGTCCAATCAAAAATTGTCCCATCAAATCTGCCACTGTCAAAATTGCCCCATCAAAATTGCCCCATCAAAACTGCCCCTTCAAAATTGCCCCATTATACCGCCACTATCAAAATTGCCCCATTATACTGCTACCATCAAAATTGCCCCATCAAATTGCCCCCATCAAAATTGTCCCATCATATTGCCACCATCAAACTGCCCCATCAAAACTGCCCCATCTTATTGCCCCATCAAAATTGCCCCATTATACTGCCCCCATCAAAATTGCCCCATTATACTGCCACAATCAAAATTGCCCATATGGGGGGCGTGTCTGGACGTCGAGAGGAGAGGACGTGTGACTGCAGAGCTCCGCCGACCCTTCTACAATCCACGGCCATCTAGCTCAATCACCGACTGGGAGAGCTTCCAAACCCTCCTCAGCAGCCATTAGACATTCCCTACACCATCTAGGGGGAAATTAGTGGAGCCCAAGTGGCCGTTCGAGCTGTTATCAGGCTCTGACGGGTGCCACACCAGAAAGACCCGCCGCCATCTTGCGGCCTGGGTGATCTCCTCCATCCTCGGACTCGAGTGCCGCAATCGGCAGAGCGGAGGGAGGCCTTTTCCATCCTCACCTGTGCGGACTGTCCCCGGGAAGAGGCTGAACTGCGAGGAGACCCGAAATACCGCCGGATGGCTCGTGGTGGTGGGATCTGAATGTCTGCGGCCCACAGATATCCTGCGGCCTGTGTGGCCTGTATAGCCTCCGGCGTCCGGTATTCCCGCAGCGGAGATCAAGGCGAGGAAGCTGGCTGATACAATCTCCTGAGAAAGCGCCAGAGGAGTTATATAAGGAGATTCCTGGGCATTCACCGCACTCCACCATCCTGCGGCCTATTATACCAGGTACATCCCCAATATTAAGGTACTGTGTGCTTTGGGGTTACTGTGCTATTTTTCTTGTGCCTCCACTACTGCTAGAACTGGGTCTTGAAGCAAGCCTGTACCTGCTTAGACAGCTCAGACACCCAGATCTCTGATTGACCCCTGCTTCCAGCATTCAGATCGCCCTATTACCATTGCTCTCTTAACAATAGGAAGATCAGACTGTTAACTGCTTATTAACCACTAATATAAACTGTTCTCTGGCCTGCCCCTGGCCTCGGCATGTGGATCATGCTTGCGGCCTCCGCACCCCCCCAGGTCTGATTTCTATATCTCAAGCAACACAGGGGCACATGCGCTGTCCTCTGAGATGGTGGATACATGAATTCTGAGCCCCGCTCCTGTCCAGTGACCCGCTGCCTCTGTACAGGTCTACAAGGCCTACTCCACTCCCTAGCTATCTCAACGCTCAAGACCTCCCACCTGATTTGATGTGGACATTCTTACCTGATCCATATCCTTATTACGGGTCCTGATTGATGTCTGATTCTCTGCTAGGGCCCACCATGTTTGCAGTGCGTCCCCTCCGCAGTTTAGGCTACTGTTGCCGGTTTACATTTCTGATATTGCAGTCCATTTTCCAAAGGATGTAGGATGCAGTTGTTTTTTGTTTAATGGTTCTTTCATGGCTGCATCTCCCCAGGTTACCCAGAGTTGTGATTAGTCAGGCAACGCTATAGGCGAATCACTGTGACGGATAGTCACGGGTCCCTTACCATTTTGGAGACGGCTATGCTCCCCTACTGGTCCTCGGGCTTCGGCCGAGGATTCCTGAGTAAACTTTGCTCAGGCCTTTTTTTGTGCAGTTGTTTTTTTTTTTTCTCAGTTTTTGGCCCACACAGGCCTTTTTGTTTTTAAGCAACATAATCCTTCATGACCCTTTTTTTGGATCATCCCAAGTTAGTTCCTCTCTTATTTTTCCATTTTTTTCTACTTCATGGTTTTTTATTTTTAGTTCGGACAATATGCGACCGGTCTAAACTATGTGGCATGTTCACCAATGCCAGGAGCATGGCGGACAAGATGGGTGAACTAGAGATACTGTTGTACAAGGAGGATTTGGATTTTGTGGGAATTTCAGAGACCTGGTTCAACAGCTCTCATGATTGGCTGGCAAACATTCAAGGGTATACCCTATACCGCAAGGATAGAGAGGGTTAAAAAGGGGGAGGGGTATGCCTATATATCAAGAATAATGTACAAGTGAATGTGAGAGATTACATCACTGAGGGAGCTAGGGAGGAGGTGGAATCCTTATGGGTAGAGCTCCAAAGGGATGAAGCTAAGGGGAAAATAATACTGGGAGTAGTAAGTGGAGACGGATCTCCTATCACAAATTGGATTAGCAGCAAGGATGGGAAGTGTTATTATAATGGGGGATTTTAATTATACAGACATAGACTGGGCGGAGGGAACCGTGCATTCATTTAAGGCTCGCCAGTTCCTTAATGTCTTGCAGGACAATTTTATGGGTCAGATGGTAGATGCACCAACTAGAAATAAAACATTACTAGATCTACTGATTACCAACAATACAGACCTGATCACGGATGTGGAAATACGGGGTAATTTAGGTAACAGCGATCACAGGTCAATTAGTTTCAGTATAAATCACACAAATAGGAAACATGAAGGGAACACAAAGACACTGAATTTCAAAAGAGCCAACTTCCCTAAACTACAAGCCTTGCTAAAAGGCATAAATTGGGATAAAATCTTAGGAACAAAGAATACGGAGGAGACATGGGCTTGCTTAAAGAGCATATTAAATAAGGGCATTAGCCAATGTATCCCATTGGGTAATAAATTTAAAAGAGCGAACAAAAATCCTGGATGGCTTAACTCCAATGTAAAAATGCATATAAAAGCAAAGGAGAAGGCCTTCAAAAAATACAAGGTTGAGGGATCATCCTCAGCATTCAGACTTTATAAAGAATGCAATAAGAAATGTAAGGGTGCAATTAGGATGGCTAAGATAGAACATGAAAGACACATAGCGGAGGAGAGCAAACAAAATCCCAAGAAATTCTTTAAGTATGTAAACAGTAAAAAAGGGAGGACAGACCATATTGGCCCCATAAAGAATGAGGAAGGACATCTGGTTACAAAGGATGGGGAGATGGCAAAGGTATTGAATTTATTCTTCTCCTCAGTCTTCACGAGTGAATCGGGGGGCTTCAGTAACCAAAACTGCAGTGTTTATCCTCATGACACAACACAGGAAGCACCTACATGGTTAACAGAGGACGGAATTAAAATTAGACTTGAGAAACTTAACATTAATAAATCACCGGGACCAGATGGCTTGCATCCGAGGGTATTTAGGGAACTCAGTCAGGTGATTGCCAGACCGTTGTTCCTAATTTTTACAGACAGTCTATTGACTGGAATGGTACCAGCTGATTGGAGAAAAGCCAATGTAGCATCAATATTTAAAAAGGGCCCAAAAAACATCCCTGGGAATTACAGACCAGTTAGCCTAACATCAATAGTATGTAAACTCTTGGAGGGAATGATAAGGGACTATATACAAGATTTTATTAATAAGAATGATATCATTAGCAGTAATCAGCATGGATTCATGAAGAATCGTTCTTGCCAAACCAATCTATTAACCTTCTATGAGGAGGTGAGTTGCCATCTAGATAAAGGAAGGCCCGTAGACGTGGTGTATCTGGATTTTGCAAAAGCATTTGACACAGTTCCCCATAAACGTTTCTGTACAAAATAAGGTGCGTTGGCATGGACCATAGGGTGAGTACATGGATTGAAAACTGGCTACAAGGGCGTGTTCAGAGGGTGGTGATAAATGGTGAGTACTCAGAATGGTCAGGGGTGGGTAGTGGGGTCCCCCAGGGTTCTGTGCTGGGACCAATCCTATTTAATTTGTTCATAAACGACCTGGAGGATGGGATAAACAGTTCAATCTCTGTATTTGCAGACGATACTAAGCTAAGCAGGGCAATAACTTCTCCGCAGGATGTGGAAATCTTGCAAAAAGACCTGAACAAATAATGGGGTGGGCGACTACATGGCAAATGAGGTTCAATGTAGAAAAATGTAAAATAATGCATTTGGGTGGCAAAAATATGAATGCAATCTATATACTGGGGGAGAACCTCTGGGGGAATCTAGGATGGAAAAGGACCTGGGGGTCCTAGTAGATGATAGGCTCAGCAATGACATGCAATGCCAAGCTGCTGCTAATAAAGCAAACAGAATATTGGCATGCATTAAAAGGGGGATCAACTCCAGAGATAAAACGATAATTCTCCCGCTCTACAAGACTCTGGTCCGGCCGCACCTGGAGTATGCTGTCCAGTTCTGGGCACCAGTCCTCAGGAGGGATGTACATGAAATGGAGCGAGTACAAAGAAGGGCAACAAAGCTAATAAAGGGTCTGGAGGATCTTAGTTATGAGGAAAGGTTGCGAGCACTGAACTTATTCTCTCTGGAGAAGAGACGCTTGAGAGGGGATATGATTTCAATTTACAAATACTGTACTGGTGACCCCACAATAGGGATAAAACTTTTTCGCAGAAGAGAGTTTAATAAGACTCGTGGCCACTCATTACAAGTAGAAGAAAAGAGGTTTAACCTTAAACTACGTAGAGGGTTCTTTACTGTAAGAGCGGCAAGGATGTGGAATTCCCTTCCACAGGCGGTGGTCTCAGCGGGGAGCATTGTTAGCTTCAAGAAACTATTAGATAATCACCTGAATGACCGCAACATACAGGGATATGTAATGAAATACTGACACATAATCACACACATAGGTTGGACTTGATGGACTTGTGTCTTTTTTCAACCTCACCTACTATGTAACTATGTAAATGATCATCTCACGATAAGGGCTCTTTTGAACAGGCTAAGGCCTGTATTTAGGCCATGCACACATATTTCTATTATTAGGCTGTTGTCCATTGTTTTGAATATCCCGAAGCTGAAATGTAATGTCTATGGCTTTGAAACTGTTATCATATAATGTGAAGGGTTTGAATTCCATTAAAAAGAGATGGATGGCCTTGAAGGAATTCAGGGCCTCCGGTGCGGATGTCATCCTGGTTCAGGAGACACACTTCTGGGCCAGGGGTTCCCTGAAATTTGCCTCTAGACACTTCCCAGTGTCCTTTCTAGCTTCAGACCCATCTGGAAGGGCTGGAGTGGCAGTCTTGGTCAAACGTTCATGTCCCCTCCAGATCAAGTCCACCCATCTAGATACTCATGGGCGTTATATAATTCTGGAAGACACATATTTATCTAACCCTATGACGATCATGAATGTATATGCTCCTAACACGGGTCAAATTAAATTCCTTACTGCAGTCTTTGAACGATTATACAGAATACCTCACCTCTTCATGATATTTGGAGGCGACTTCAATACTGTCCTCTCGCCTGTTTGGGATAGGAAATCATTGTTCCATGCAGTGCCCCCTTCTGCCCCACAATCCCTAGCAAATTCTTTCAGGAAGCTGATTTGCACCCACCGTCTGTTTGATGCTTGGTGTATCAAGCACCCGGTTGGTCGTCAGTATTTGTTTTATTCCCCTCCCCACAAGATGTTTTCAAGACTGGATTATTTTCTAGTGACAGCTCCTCTGCTTTCCCACACAGTGTCCTCTGAATTGGGTCCAATTACCTGGTCAGACCACGCTCCTCTATACCTAGATCTTCGCCTCTCAGCTGCGTTCCCCAGGAGGTGTCATTGGAGACTTAACGAGTCCCTAATTAAACATCCCGAATCTAGAGATAAACTTCTCACCGCCCCTAACTGAGTATTTTCACTTAAACACAGGTTCCGTGTCCAGCCCGTCCGTCCTCTGGGAGGCTCACAAGGCCTTTTTTAGAGGACAGTGTATCTCTGTGGGATCCCAGAGAAAGAGGGACTCGGCTCTTCAGAGGTCCTCTTTAATTTTGGAACTAGCGGCTGCCGAACGCTCTCTTCTACATGCCCCCACGATGGGCCGGCTGCGCACGGTAACCTCTCTACGCAACCGTATAAAGTCTTTAGACATGTCCAAAATAGATGAATCTATCCTATGGGCAAAACAAAAATTCTATGAATTTTCAAATAAACCACATGGGATGTCAGTATCTAGGCTTAATCCTAGGCCCTACCTATCTTTCCCTGAACATATAAAACGCTCCGATGGGAATCCCACCTACTGTCCGCAGACAATGACCCAAGTATTTGGGGAATTTTACGACAAACTTTATAACTGCCTCTCCCCTGACCAACACCCCCCTTCGACCAGAAAGCTTTTGAAACATTTATGATGGATCTTCACCTCCCAGGCTTACTGAGACAGAGATGCAGATTCTAAATGAACCCATTACTGAAGAGGAGCTTACTCATACTGTCAAGTCCCTTCCATCCCATAAAGCTCCAGGTCCAGATGGCCTTCCCTACACTTACTATAAGACCTTCCTCCCGACTAGTGGGATTTGTCCCTTCTAGGCATGCAGGGGATAACACAAGATGAACCATTGACCTTATTGACATATTAAATAGAGTCCGCCGTCCTGCCCTGATCCTTAGCTTAGATGCCCAAAAGGCCATACATGTTCGCAACCCATTCTAAGTTCGCATAGGGGGGTCCCTATGCGACAAAGAGAATATAAACTTTCTTTATTTGCCGATGATGTGCTTCTGACCCTCACTGATCTCCATGTATCACTCCCATCCCTACATGCCCTCCTATCTCAGTTCAGTTTACTTTCGGGTTATAAGATTAACACGTCCAAAACTGAAGCCCTGCCTTAACATCTCCCTCCTGACGATCTCTTCTGACTAAAAAAATTCTTACCCCTATCGCTGGTGCACTTCTTCCCTCAAATATTTAGGAGTACAGATCACCCCGTCATATTCTACCCTTCATTCAGCCAACTACATCCCCTTATTTAAATCTATCAAAGATATGTTAAATAGATGGAATCCCCTACCGATATCTTGGATAGGCAGGATAAATGTTCTGAAGATGTCAGTGATGCCCAAGTTATTATCTTATTTTGAAACACTTCCTGTCCCTATCCCGATGGCCCAATTGAAACACCTTAGAAGATGGTTTCTCAATTTTATATGGAGGGACGGGGCCCATAGAGTAGCCAGTTCGGTCATTTTTTCCCCCAGGGGGCAGGGGGGTATGGGGGCACCGGACATCCATAAGTACTATTTGGCTTCCCACCTCCGTGTGGTGGTGTCCTGGGCCAGCTTGCGTCCCCCAAACAGGTGGAAGGAGATAGAGATGGGTTCTCTGTTCCCGGCCCACCCCTGCTCCCTGGTATGGTCTCCTGCTTTATTTGCTGACCCCAAGCTCCACGATCTCTGTCTGGGACCCACGCTGTTCTCACTCAGGATATGGCGATCCTGCTATACCAAGTTCTCACTAGCTTCCTCCTGCCCACCTCTCTCCAATGTGCTATTCAAACCCCTTCTACCTGATAGCTTTTCACACCCCCGGATGTTCCCTTGGGCCAAGGCGGGTTTTTTTCAGCTTAGACATTTCGTACACCCTGTTACCCGGAAACTTTACTCCTTCCAGGACTTACAAATAAAACACCCTATTCCAAACCAGCTGTTCTTTTCATACCTCCAAATAACACATTATATAGCATCCCTCTCACCATCTCTTACTTTGACCAAACCTACACACTTCGAAGTTCTTTGCTCTCAAGGTCCATACCAACCGCGACTGATATCTGACATATATAGTCTTCTACAAGAGAACCTTCCACTCTCCGTGGAGCCCCACACATATATGAGTAAATGGTCACTTCCGACACAACAACAAATCTCTCCATCCCAATGGACTAAAATTTGGACCTCAACATCCAAAATATCCTTATGTGTAGCGCAAAAAGGGACAGCTTATAAGGTGCTTTTGTTTTGGTATAGGACCCCTGACCCCTGAGGTTATTCACCGTTACAATGCTTCCCTCTCTCCTATGTGTTGGAGATGCGGAAGGATCAGAGGTTCCCATTATCACATTTTTTGGCAGTGCGATCTGATAGTTCCCTTTTGGTCCATGGTTGTGTCAGTGCTCCAGCAGATTCTTAAATACCAGATCCCGTTAGACCCGGTCCATCTCCTTCTAGTTCTCCCATTCCCTGGTTTGGGAAAATCCTTGAACAAATTGGTATTGTATATATTACTGGCCACAAAAAGAGCTATCCCTGCGTGTTGGCTCTCCACTCCCCCCCCTACCCAGACGCAGCTTATACAAACTATTACTGATATTTGTAGAATGGAGCATATGACAGCCATGGTGGAAGATGCTGTGGAAAGATTTGATAGGATTTGGGCTCCTTGGGACCGCTACATACAGGGCCCTTCATAGGGTTCCGGCTTCTTTTCTATTACTGCCCCTTAGTTATAAATTGAACTTTATAGTAGAGTTTACAGAAAGATCAACCTTTACTGATTTCATTTGGCTCTTATTTGTTGCTTATATTATAATAACTTCTGCTTACAATATGTACTGACTCACTGTTATTGAAATCTTACACCTGCTTATTTTATTTTCTTGATTGCTATAACTACAATATGTGTACTATGTTTCTTTTATTTTTGAAACATTTTATAATAAAAATACATTTTAAAAAAAATTGCCCATATCAAATTGCCCCCATCAAAATTGTCCCATCAAAACTGCCACTTTCAAAACTACCACCATCAAAATTGCCCCATCAAAACTGCCCCATCCTATTGCCCCCATCAAAACTGCCCCATCCTATTGCCCCATCAAATTGCCCCCATCGAAATTGCCCCATTATACTGCCACCATCAAAATTGCCCCATCCTATTGCCCCACAAATTACCCCAATCAGAATTGCCCCATTATACTGAAAACCATCAAAATTGCCCCACCAAAACTGCCTCATCCTATTGCCCCCATCACAATTGCACCATTATACTGCCACCATCAAAATTGCCCCATCTTATTCCCCCATCAAAATTCCTCCATCCTATTGCCTCCATCAAAATTGCCCCATCCTATTGCCCCCATTAAAATTACCCCATCATACTGCCACAATCAAAATTGCCCCCATGAAAACTGCCACATCCTATTGGCAGTATCAAAATTGCCCCATTATACTGCCCCCATCAAAATTGCCCCATCATACTGCCACAATCAAAATTGCCACCATTAAAACTGCCTCATCTTATTGCCCCCATCAAACTTGCCCCATCATATTGCCCCCATCAAAATTGCCCCATTATACTGCCGCTATCAAAATTGCCCCATCAAAATTGCCCCATCATATTACCCCTATCAAATTGCCCCATAAAAACTGCCCCATCCTATTTCCCCCATCAGCACAGGTATTTTGTTCCCCCATCCATGTGATTAGTAATGGAATATTTCTGGGTTGATCACATGATATATTTCGGTATTCTACTTCCAGCACCGGGAGTCTGGGATTATCTCCTCACAATATATTTTGGTATTTTGGTCCCCCATCCATGTGATTTGTAATGGAATATTTCTGGGTTGGTCACATGATAGATTTCGGTATTCTACTTCCAGCACCGGGAGTCTGGGATTACCTCCTCACAATATATTTTGGTATTTTGGTCCCCCATCCATGTGATTTGTAATGGAATATTTCTGGGTTGATCACATGATATATTTCGGTATTCTACTTCCAGCACCGGGAGTCTGGGATTATCTCCTCACAATATATTTTGGTATTTTGGTCCACCATCCATGTGATTTGTAAGTCTTGTTGCCCCACAGAAAAACTGCAGAGTTAGAGGGTGAACAGCCCACAATGTACCAGAGAAGGCCGACCAGGCAGAGACTTGGACCCTGAGAGAGCTGAAGGACAGAGACAGATCTGGACCGGATTGAGGAAAGCTGAGAATATCCTGGGATTCCCGGGTCCCTGAATGATCTGCCCGTAGAGAATGAGAATTTGATAAACTTGGCGCAAAATCTCTAATAGACTTTATTTGTGCTTGCCCTTCTCGAGCCCATGAGGGTGGAAATTACTCCTGAAGCACACCCATGAGACTCCAGCCTTTCCCTCTCAAGAACCAGACCCTCAGTCTCAGTAATGCTGGACAAGGGTGCAGGACTGCCCCCCTGAGAAAGAAGGTCTGGCCTGAGAGGAAGAGGTAGCGGGTCCCGGAAGCTGAGCTGGGTCAGGAGGGGAAACCATGGCCTGTTCGGCCAGTAAGGTGCTATCATCACCACCTTAACCACCTCCGCTTGAAGCCCCCGTAAGAACCTGAGGATGCTCAGGAACGGGGAAAAGGCATACGCCCTGTTGGAGCTTCCACTGATCTTTCAGGGCATCTATTCTGAAGGCCTGGCTGCAATGGCCCAGAGTGTAATACTTCTTGATTTTTAAGTTGCAGGGGGATGCAAATAAATCTACTTTGGGATTGACTCCCAAGGACAGGATCCACTCGAACATCTGCGCATGCAGTGACCACTCATCGTTGTCCAGCTGAGTGTGCGACAGGAAGTCCGCTTGGACATTCTAGACTCCAGACTCCATCTGAAAAGGGCATAATCTCCCCAGAGACCACTTGACCATGGGGGTCGTAGAGACCATTGTGCTGATAATCTTTAAGCATTGCAAGGCTTTTAGGTATGAAGAGCTCGGAGCTCGTAAAATTCTTTCTTAAATGAGTGGAATATTTTCCATGGGGAGAGAGATGGAACTTTCTACCGTGTGGAACTAAGTACAGTATATCAGGCGCTGGACTGGTTCCAGATTGCTTTTTCCAAGACGTGCTGGAAAAGAAGCAGACAGGCCCCCACCCGACCCACCTGGGCAGGCCCAAACTCAAAATGGCTTAGCCGGCTTTCGTCCACTGGACGCCTTGCTCTTAGCGTGCTTCTGGAAGGATGCCTGTCTTCTGCTCCAATTCCTTCTGATATCTCGGCCAGGCCTGTAAGAGCGTGCTTCCCTTGAACACTCAGCACTATGTCTTCTGTGCTAAGGCCTTGTCTGATTGAACAGATGCCTAACCTGAGGCAGGAACCCCAACCTCCCACCTGTGGCCCAAGCTATGGTGCTATCCAGCTTGTCACCAAACAGCGAGGACCCTTCAAGGGGATCCTACACCAGGCCTGCTTGGATGCTGGGTCAGCAAGCCAGGGGCGCAACCACAAGGCCCGCTTGGCGGTGACCGAGGACAGCATAGTCCGGGCTGAGAGGTGGATAGGGTCGATTGAAGCCCCCCAGGAAGGCTACCGCCAGCTACAGCTCCTGGATTACTGAGCCCCTGAGATTCCTCTGATCATGGAGTCTACATTCTCCATCCAGACCTCCATAGCCTTGGACATCGCTGCAAGGGCCAAGGCGGGTTTGCAAGCCATCCCGGCTGACCCGTAAATCCTTTTAAGATCTTGATCTATACTTCTCTCAAACTCATCTTTGAAGGATACAGCATCCTCCAGAGGAAGAGTGACAAATTTAACTAGTCCCATCAGAGCTGCGTCTACGAGGGCAGCGTTTTCCAGATATTTCACTTCCTCGGCCTTGAAGGGGTATAACCTGGAAGTCTTACTTGATATAGAGGTCTTCTTATCTACCTTGCTCCATTCCACATCAATAATATCCTTTAATTCAGAAAGGAGTGGAAAATTGGAATTTTCTTTCTCCAGATGCTTAAAGAATTTCTTCTGTTTAGCCGGGGGAGTAGAAGAGTCTTCCCACTTAAGGGCCTCTTTGACCGCTTTAATTGGAGAAACCAGGATGGAGTCGAAGCCTCCGACAAAATCATCTCTCTCCATCTCACTGTGCGAGGAATCAGGGGAGGAATCATAAGGCTGGAATGGGCTCCTGGGCCTTGTCAACAAGGGAGCCAGATAATGTGGTGGACTGGCTCCGCATGTAAAATGTACCCCACTCTTTGTGGGATTATTGCACCATCCGTTTAACCAGCGTCTCCATTTGCCGGCTTTCAGCATCTTTTTCCCGACCGCCTTGGCATAACAAGGGTCACATAAGGACTTGACTTCCAGGACCCGGGTCCCGCAACCCCAGCAGGATCTGTGATCAAAACGGCTGTCGTGTTGGTGGGTGTGGTGTTTGGAGGAGGAAGGGTAACATCTCCTTTGTTGGGTGGAGGGATGGAAACATCTCCTCTGTTGGAAGGAGGAATGAGAACATCTCCTCTGTTGGGAGGAGGAATGGAAACATCTCTGATGTTGGGTCCTAGACGGAGAGTCATGTCTGGACCTTGATGAAGAAGGTGGGCATTGCTGCCTGGCAAGGTCCCTGTCATCTTGGACAGTAAGCTGATGGTCTGACCTGGAAGGGCTAATAAAGGGAGAAGGGAGAACGTGACGTTTAGGGAATCAGTCCATCTGCACGTGGACCTGGCCCTCCCCTTCTCATGCCCCACATACCTAGAGCGATAGGGCTGGCCGCACGGAGGCGGTGATCTATCCATGGCACCCTGGCGGACAAATAGGAGGCGATTCTGCAGCCTTTTAGGAACACTCACACGTCCTGGAACAAAGGAGTACAAATAGCAGTGGAGCTTCCCCTTTAAGAGGCATCTTAGCCCCCCTTCCCTCTTTTACCATAGCCCCAGGCTGAAGCTAACCATGATCTGGGAACCTGGGCCTGAGGAGCTGACGCAAGCTGCCTGTAGTAATCCTTAGAATGACAGGGCTCTCAGGGATTCAAACATCCCCGCCGGAATGACGTCACCACCATGCCCGTACTGCACCTGCGCAGTGGTACCTGCCGTAGAGCGCCTGCACGGCCGCCGCGTCCCCTGCTGCACTGTGCATGTGCAAAACAAAGCCTCGGCTTCGTCCGAGGATCGCACATGCGCAGTAGCGAGCTGGAGCCGCGGCCCAGAAGAGGGAGCCAAACCCTGGAACGCACTTGCATTCCAGGTGCCATAGAAGCAAAAAGATAAAGAAGACAGCAAGGCACATGAGGGAAAAACAAACAGGGAGCTTTTACATACAAAAACTGCTGCCATGGAGAATCTTCAGACCTGCCAGCCGTTCCATGAGCCTGGGCATAGGAAGGCCATCTACACCACAGAATACAGGGGCCTGGAGCCACACTTCTGCCCATAGCTGGGCCCTGAGCTATCTTGAAACTGCCCAGCATCAACTTCCACAATCAATTTTGGACATCCGTAAATGTAAGTGCATTGACCCCGACAATACTGTCGAGATCCACCCTGCCGCCTGATTGACAGCTGGCCAGAGCCAGCTGTGCCCGCCCCCTCCCCAGATTTCCTCCTTCGTCTGTTCTTCCAGTCAGTGCTAGAGAATCAGAAGGGGGGGATTCCTGTGGGGGTGGCAAAACTACGCATGTGAAGTAAAACATCATGTACAATATCCACCAAATCTGAACAAACCGCGAACAAATAAATCTTGGTGTATGCAAGATGTAATAATGATGTGTAAAGTCAGTGTGGTTTGACAACATATACCACTCAATATCTCCGCAACCAAAGTGGCACAAATGTTTATTTTTGCGGCACAAACCAGCACAAATAAATGGCATGTTTGTTTTTCAAATTCAGCAACGTGGGGTGCAAAGTGGGCAGGGTTTCAGCAAATATAACGCACAATATCTCCGAAACCAAAGTGGCACAAACGTTTATTTTTGAGGCACAAACCAGCACGAACGTGGCACAAACAAATGGCGCGTTTGTTTTTAAAATTCAGCAATATGGGTTGCAAAGTGGGTGGGGTTTCAGCAACTATAACGCACAATATCTCTGCAACCAAATTGGCACAAGCGTTTATTTTTGCAGCACAAACCAGCACAAACCCAGCACAAATGAATGACGCATTTGTTTTTAAAATTTAGCAATATGGGGTGCAAAGTGGGCGGGATTTTAGCAAATTTAACGCACAATATCTCTGCAACCAAAGCGGCACAAACGTTTATTTTTGTGGCACAAACGAATGGCGCATTTGTTTTTAAAATTCAGCAACATGGGGTGCAAAGTGGGTGGGGCTTGCATTAAATTGAATGTTTAATATCTCAGAAACCGAACCGACACAAATGCTCATTTTTGCGGCACAAATCAGCACAAACGTGGCACAAACGATTGGTATATTTGTATTCAAGTTTTACAAACATGGAGTGCCGACTTCACACAGCTAGAGAAAGATACTAAAGTAAAGAAGACAAACAAATCCCATAACCATGTAAACCCAAGAGTCCTTATTGTTTTTAGGAACTTTCAGATCATTTGTGCCATGATGTCTGAATTTAGACTTAAGTAAGAGCCCTTGCACACTGGGGCGGGGGCGGCGGCGGCGGTAAAACGCAGCTATTATTAGCGGCGTTTTACCGTCGGTATTCGGCCGCTAGCGGGGCGGTTTTACCCCCTGCTAGCGGCCGAGAAAGGGTTAAATACCACCGCAAAGCGCCTCTGCAGAGTAGTATAGTAGTATAGCCGCGCCGTCCCATTGATTTCAATGGGCAGGAGCGGTAAAGGAGCGGTATACACTCCGCTCCTTCACCGCTCCGAAGATGCTGCCAGCGCACCGCTCCAGTGTGAAAGCCCTCGGGGCTTTCACACTGGATACACAGCAGCGGCACTTTCAGGTCGGTTTGCAGGTGCTATTATTAGCGCAATAGCGCCTGCAAACCGCCCCAGTGTGCAAGGGCTCTTAGTAAAATGTGACATATTCCACACTTACATGTTTGTTTTAGTTCTGATTACTTTTACTTACAATGGGTTCATGTTTGTGAGTGCTGTATTTATACTCTTTCACTCTGTTCAATAGGGATGAGCTTCGTGTTCGAGTCGAACCCATGTTCGACTCGAACATCGTCTGTTCGCACGTTCACCGAATTGCGAACAATATGGGCCGTTCGTGCCAAATTCGTGTGGCGCCTCACGGCCCATAATTCACTGCTGCATCGCAGTGCATTGCTGGCTCATGATTGGCCAAGCATGCACTATGACCCGCATGCTTGGCCAATCACAGCGCCATTGGTAGTGAGAGCTGTAATTGGCCAAAGCCAGGGTGGCTTTGGCCAATTATGGCTCAGGGGATTTAGTACACGCCCCACACTATATAAGGCCACCTGCACGGCGGTCCTGTGAAGTGTGTGTTTCGGCATTGAGATAGATAGATAGACAGAGAGACAGTGTCATTCGATTTAAGTTAGATTAGGCAGGACAGCTGCACTTACAGTGTATTGTGTGTATATATATATATATATATGTATATATGTTCAGTTAAAGCTACAAGTTAGTTTAGTGTGACCTCTGCACAGTGTTCAGCTAAAACTACAAGTTAGTGTAGTGCACAGTGTTCAGCTAAAGCTACAAGTTAGTGTAGTGCGTCCTCCTCACAGTGTTCAGCTAAAACTACAAGTTAGTGTAGTGCGACCTCTGCACAGTGTTCAGCTAAAGCTACAAGATTGTGTAGTGCGTCCTCCTCACAGTGTTCAGCTAAAACTACAAGTTAGTGTAGTGTGAGCTCTGCACAGTGTTCAGCTAAAGCTACAAGTTAGTATAGTGCGTCCTCCTCACAGTGTTCAGCTAAAACTACAAGTTAGTGTAGTGCGAGCTCTGCACAGTGTTCAGCTAAAGCTACAAGTTAGTGTAGTGTGTCCTCCTCACAGTGTTCAGCTAAAACTACAAGTAAGTGTAGTGCGAGCTCTGCACAGTGTTCAGCTAAAGCTACCTGTAGAAACTTGGTGGTGTTTTCCTGATCCTATCACTACCGCAGGCAAGTTAGTGTAGTGCGTCCTCCTCACTGTGTTCAGCTAAAACTACAAGTTAGTGTAGTGCGACCTCTGCACAGTGTTCAGCTAAAGCTACAAGTTAGTGTAGTGCGTCCTCCTCACAGTGTTCAGCTAAAACTACAAGTTAGTGTAGTGTGACCTCTGCACAGTGTTCAGCTAAAGCTACCTGTAGAAGGTTGGTGGTGTTTTCCTGATCACTACCGCAGGCAGCTAAATTATTTACACGTTAGTGTAGTGCGAGCTCTGCACAGTGTTCAGCTAAAGCTACCTGTAGAAGGTTAGTTGTGTTTTCCTGATCCTATCACTACCACAGGCAGCTAAATAATCTACAAGTTAGTGTAGTGCGTCCTCCTCACAGTGTTCAGCTAAAACTACAAGTTAGTGTAGTGCGACCTCTGCACAGTGTTCAGCTAAAGCTACCTGTCGAAGGTGGGTGGTGTTTTCCTGATCCTATCACTACCGCAGACAGCTAAATAAGCTACAACTTATTTTTTTGCGAGCTCTGCACAGTGTTCAGCTAAAGCTACCTGTAGAAGGTTGGTGGTGTTTTCCTGATCCTATCACTACCACCGGCAGCTAAATAAGCTACAAGTTAGTTTTTTGCAAGCTCTGCACAGTGTTCAGCTAAATCTACCTGTAGAAGGTTGGTGGTGTTCTCATACTACAGGCAGGCAGTTGATTTTGCTAGCTGCAGTATCAGTATATATATATATATATATATATATATATATATATATATATATATATATATATATATTATCCCAGCTTAGTGCAGCTACAGGCCATTAGTATGTCTGGAGAGGCAGACAGTCACAAGCCAATAAAAGAGGGCAAGCAGGCTCTGTGCCTAGAGGCAACAGTGCTGGTCGTGGAGACGGTGCATCCTCATCAGCACTTGGCCGTGGGACACGCTTGGCCTTTTTTTCAGCAGCTGGCCGTGTTGAGCCGCAACATGTGGAAGACTTGGTTGAGTGGATGACCAAGCCGTCCTCCTCCTCCTCATCCTCTCTCATCCATGCTCAGGGTACTTTCCCTGGCAAAGTAGCTGCCAACACGGCCTCTTCCCTCGGCTCAATGGCATCAGTGACTCCTTCTTTAGCCCCAGAATGTCCTCCTGAGGCATCCCTCAAACTGTTTGACCACAGTGTTGGGTACATGCTCCAGGAGGATGCCCAGCGTTTAGAAGGCTCTGATGATGATACTGAGCTAGATGAAGGCAGTAACGTGAGCACGGACAGAGAGGGTGCCCAAGAAGGACAGCAATCTGGCAGTCATGCTCCCCCTGCTGCAGCATACTGCCAGGTTTGCTCCAGTGATGAGGGAGGGGATGATGAGGTCACTGACTCAACGTGGGTGCCTGATAGGAGAGAGGAGGAGGAGGCACATTACCAAAGAGGCAGGATGCCCTCCAGGGGCCAGCCTAAGGGCAGCACACCCCAAAGCTCCGCATGTGCAGGGCGCTGCTGTCTCTACGCGTTATTCCAAAAGTTCTTTGGTGTGGGCCTTTTTTGAGACGAGTGCATCAGATCGTACCGCTGCTATTTGCAACATATGTCTCAAGCGTATCTTGGCCAAAACATCTCCCGCTTGGGCACCACATGCTTGACCAGACATATGTTGACCTGCCATGCAGTTCGTTGGCAAGCGTATCTAAAAGACCCACACCAAAGAAGAGGACCTCTCCTTGCTCCTCATCAGCTGAGATCTCCAACCCCACCATACCTTCAGTCCCCTCTGAGACCTGCACTGAGAGGAATGAATGTGTAGAATTAGGTGTGTCACAGCCAAGTACTTGTGGGCAATCTGCTTTCGGTACACCGACGTCAGATTGTACCAGGCAAATTTCCCTGCTCCAGCTGCTGCACCGCCGAAAGAAGTTCGCTCCCAGCCATCCACATGCCCAGCGGTTGAATGCTAGCTTGGCAAAATTGCTAGCACTTCAACTGCTGCCTTTTCAGTTGGTAGACTCTGCCCCCTTCCGTGAGTTTGTAGAATGTGCAGTTCCTCGGTGGCAGGTACCCAAACGCCACTTTTTCTCACGGAAGGTGATTCCGGCTCTCTACCGGCATGTGAAAGGCAATGTCCATGCCTCGCTGGACAGGGCGGTCAGCGCTAAGGTGCATATTACCGCTGACTCATGGTCCAGCAGGCATGGACAGGGACGTTACCTAAGTTTCACCGCGCATTGGGTGACTCTGCTGTAAGCTGGGAAAGATGCAGGACAAGGTGCAGTAGTGTTAGAGGTTGTTTTGCCACCACGCCTCCAAAATGCCACTACTAATGATTGTGACACACCTCTCTCCTCCACCCCCTCCTCTTCTTCTTCCTCTATGGCCTCTTCCTGTGCTTTGTACTCGGAACCAGCAGTGCTCCATAGGCGTTCAAGGGGCTACGCAAGTACGCAGGCCAAAAGATGCCATGCTGTGCTTGAGCTGGTGTGCTTGGGGGACAGGAGCCACACTGGGGCAGAGGTTCTGTCAGCTCTGCAGGGGCAGGTTCAGAGGTGGTTGACGCCACGCCAACTTAAGGCAGGAATTGTGGTTTGCGACAATGGCACCAACCTCCTCTCCGCCCTCCGACAGGGACAACTGACCCATGTGCCCTGTTTGGCTCATGTCCTTAACTTGGTGGTGCAGCGGTTCTTGGACAGGTACCCGGGCTTACAGGATGTCCTGAGGCAGGCCAGGAAAAACGGCACATAGCTGAAGTTCTAATCCCAGAGCATTGGATGACCGAACCATCAGACATTGCCGTCTGATTCAATAGCTGCAGAGGAGTGTCGAGAGAGTGGAACCGAGCGAGCAGAGGGGCTCGTTACAGTGTGCATTTCCGCCGGTCATATAATGCCAGTGCTCGGCTGGCAGACCTCCAAAAGGAATTTAACCTGCCCAAGAACCGCCTAATCTGTGACATGCCAGGTGGAACTCAACGTTGGCCATGCTGCAGAGGCTGCACACGCAGCAGAGGGCCATCAATGAGTACCTGTGTGACTATGGCACCAGGACAGGGTCAGGGGAGCTTGGTTTTTTTTCCCCACGCCAGTGGGCCATGATCAGGGATGCATGCACTGTCCTGTCACCATTTGAGGAGGCCACAAGGATGGTGAGCAGTGACAGTGCATGCATCAGTGACACTGTCCCCCTTGTCCACCTGTTGGAGCACACGCTGCGTGGACTAATGGACAGGGCACTTGAGGCAGAACAGAGGCAGGAAGAGGAGGACTTCCTTAGCTCCCAAGGCCCCCTTTATCCAGACAGTGTTCCTGCGTGCCCGCCGATCACACAGGAAGAGGAGGAGGAGTGTTGTGTCAGTATGGAGGTGGAGCCTGGCACTCAGCATCAGTCTTTAAGGGATCGTTCCCAAGAAACACATGGACTTGTACGTGGCTGGGAGGAGGTGGCTGCGGACCATGTCGTCCTTAGTGACCCAGAGGACTCCGGACCAAATGCCTCAGCAAGCCTACGCTGCATGGCCTCCCTGATCCTGCAAAGCCTGCGGAAGGATCCTCGTATTCGTGGTATCAAGGAGAAGGACCAATACTGGCTGGCAACCCTCCTTGATCCACATTACAAGGGTAAGGTTGCGGACCTTATCTTGCCGTCGCAAAGGGAGCAGAGGATGAAACATTTTCGGGAGGCCTTGCAGAAAGGTCTGTGCAACGCATTCCCAGAGACTGGGAGGTTACAAACTCCTGTTTCTGGACAACGTGTTGCTGAGGCTTCAGTCAGTCAAATAAGGAGCGGTGGATAAGATGGCCGTCTGACCGATGCGTTCAGGCAATTTTTTAGTACGCAGCCCCAAGGTATGAACGGTTCCAGCAACCATCGGCAGCATCTGTTTTACATGGTGCAGGAATACCTAGGGGCAAGATCTGACTTGGACACCTTTTCCACCAAAAATCCTCTGGGTTACTGGGTCTTGAGGATGGATCACTGGCTAGAGCTTGCACAGTATGCAATTGAGCTACTGGCCTGTCCTGCATCCAGCGTTCTTTCGGAACGCACATTCAGTGCTGCTGGAGGCTTTGTAACCAATCACAGGGTGCGTCTGTCCACCGACTCGGTCGATCGACTGACCTTCATAAAAATGAATCAGTCTTGGATATAACCGAATAATTTTTTTTGAAATCTCAGATCCCTTCAAAGACTGCCTATGCTGATGCTGAGTGACTATCCTGAGTAATTTTCCTCTTCCTCCTCAATGATCATGCTGATAGCTTGTAAGAACATTTTTGGTTCTGGGCGCCGCCACCAATTTTTCAGCCCCTGTTTAACAGGGGCATGTAATTACAATTTTTGATGCAATACTTTGCAGCAGGGCTCGTTCCTGCGTTCCAACTAGAGTATCTGTGAGGGGTTGCAGTGTTGTGGCACCAGCACCAGTGCCTAAGGCCCAATTTTTCAGCCCCTGTTCAACAGGGGCATGTAATTACAATTATTGATCTAATATTTCACAGCAGGGCTCGTTTCTGCGCACACCAAGATTAACTGTAACGACTTACAGTGTTGTGCCACCAGCACCACCACCACCACCAAGGGCCCAATTTTTCTGGCCCTGTCCAACAGGGGCATGTAATTACAATTCTTGATTGAATATTTCACAGCAGGGCCCGTTTCTGCGCCCACCAAGATTAACTGTGAGGACTTACAGTGTTGTGCCACCAGCACCACCACCACCACCACCAAAGGCCCAATTTTTCAGCCACTGTTCAACAGGGGCATGTAATTAGAATTCTTGATCTAATATTTCACAGCAGGGCCCGTTCCAGCACCCACCAAGAGTAACTGTGAGGACTTACAGTGTTGTGCCACCAGCACTACCATCACCAAAGGCCCAATTTTTCTGGCCCTGTTCAACAGGGGCATGTAATTACAATTCTTGATCTAATATTTCACAGCAGGGCCCAGTGAGGGCTTACAGTGTTGAGGCCACAACAACACCTAAGGCCCAAATTTCTGCAGAGTATATAGGACAGGCCCCTACTTTCAAACATCCAACTTACAAACGACTCCTACTTGCAAACGGAAGGAGACAACAGGAAGTGAGATGAAATCTACCCCTAGGAAGGGAAATTCTCTCCAGTAAGAGTTAATATGGGAAAAACGTTTCTCCTTTCCACTGATGCTTTATCACCAATCCTTGTTTCACTAAAAACCCCAAATTTTCTAAAAACATTTGTCATTGGGACAAAAAGTGAGGTGAAATCTTCTGAAGAGGAGCACAGACAGCAAAACAAATGTCACAGGGGTGATAACCCTTCCCTATGTTTTCCAAAAAGCTTAAAAACTGATTTTTTGGCTGGAGCTAAGCACGTTCAAAATGTACCAGTTCAAAATTACAAACAGATTCTACTTAAAAACAAACCGACAGACCCTGTCTTGTTTGCACCGCCTGTATACTGCTGCTCAGAGTATATAGGGCCTTGGGGCCTCACGCCTTTCCTTTTTTTAATTTAGGTGCGGGGTTCCTCTTAATATCCATACAGGACCCAAAGTCCACTGGAGGGTACCCATGCCATTTGTCTCACTGATTTTCATCCATATTGCCAGGACCCGACATTACATTAAAGCCGCAAGCAGTTTTAAATGACTTTTTTTCCTTTAAAAATGTCATTTTGTGCAGGGACTATTCTAAGCACGGTAAACACACGCCACTTTACAGGCATACTATAGACATCCCCCAGGTACGATATTTAAAGGAATATTTCACTGTTTTTTTACTTTAACCACTTCAATACCAGGCACTTATGCACCTTCCCGCCCAGACCAATTTTTCAGCTTTCAGCGCTCTCACACTTTGAATGACAATTACTCAGTCATGCTACACTGTATCCAAACAAAATGTTTATCATTTTCTTCTCACAAATAGAGCTTTCTTTTGGTGGTATTTAATCACCACTGGGTTTTTCATTCTTTGCGATATAAGCAAAAAAACAGCGAAAATTTTGAAAAAAATGTACTTTTTTTTATTTTCTATTGTAAAATTTTGCAAACAAGTCATTTTTCTTCATAAATTTGTGCCAAAATTTATACTGCTACATATCTTTGGTAAAAATAACCCAAATTAATTTATATTATTTGGTCTTTGTGAAAGTTATAGAGTCTACAAACTATGGTGCCAATCACTGAAAATTGATCACAACTGATGTACTATCTCACCTGAAGGCCTTTCTCATTTCTTGAGACACTAACAAGCCAGGAAAGTACAAATACCCCCCAAATGACCCCTTTTTGGAAAGTAGACAGTCCAATGTATTTACTAAGAGGCATGGTGAGTTTTTTGAAGCTGTAATTTTTTCCCACAATTCTTGGGAAAATTAAGATTTTTTTTTTTTTTTACACAAACTGGTCAGATTAACAGGTTATTTCTCTCACACAGCATATGCATAATTGCAACTACACCCCAAAATACATTCTGCTACTCCTCCTGAGTATAGCGATACCACATGTGTGAGACTTTTACATAGCCTGGCCACATACAAAGGGCCAACACTGAAGTAACACTTTCAGGCGTTCTACAAGCATAAATTGCACATATCCTTTCTCAACCACCTATTACACTTTTAAAGGCACTGGAGCACCAGGACAATTGAATTGTCCACAAAATGACCCCATTTTGGAAAGCACACACCCCAACGTATAATCTATGAGGCATAATGAGTCTTTTGAACGGTTCATTTTTTTTCCAGAAGTTTTTGGAAAATGTGGGAAAAAAATGAAAATGCATTTTTTTTACACAAAGTTGTCCCTTTATAAGATATTTATAACGCATAGCATGTACATAGCAAAAATGACACCCCAAAATACATTCTGCTACTCCTCCTGAGTATGGCGATACCACATGTTTGAGACTTTTACACAGCCGGGCCACATACAGAGGCCCAAAATCCAAGTAGCACCTCCAGGCATTCTAGCAGCATTAATTACACATATCATTTTCTGACTACCGATCACATTTTGAAGGCCCTTCATATTTCTAACACATAGCAGGTACATACCAAATAACAAAAGATTACCTGTGGTTTTAGAAGTACAGTGGTCCACAGAGGAGAGCATCGGTCCAGGCAGCAGGCAGGAATGAGGTCAGCGTCCAGGCAGCAGGCAGGAATACTGTCCATAGTTCATACAGGCAGAGATACTGTCAACACAGCCAGAGCACAGCCAAAGCACAGGTCCAGGTAGCAGGCAGAGGTGTCCCGGCAGACATACTGTCCAAAGTCAGTAGAGGCAGCAGGCAGATATATGGTCAACACAGCCAAAGTATTGATCCAAACAGCAGGAAGAAACCTGGTCCATAATGTCATGGGTCTATACAGGCAGCAATATGGTCAGCACAGCCAAAGTATTGGTCCAGGCAGCAGGAAGGACCATCAAGCTTAGGGCCAGGGGGACAGGGGTAGACTCTTCTCCCACCCAAATCGCTTTGAAGCCTCCGGGCAACCAGACCCTGTTCTGGGAGCACAGAAAACAAAAAACTGGTTTTCTCTACTCAGAACGCTATTCTGAAGCCCCTCACATATGTGAGACCCCTGTGTACTAAAGTAGATGGCCAAAAGATCAGTCCAAGTGGCAGGCAAAAACATGGTCGATTAACAGGCCAACGTCAGTACACGTGGAAGTCAGAAACGTGGTTTAAATCGGCAGGCAGAGGCATCGTCGGTAAACAGGCTGAGGTTGGTACACGTGCAAGTCAGAAATGTGGTTTAAATCGGCAAGCAAAGACATTGTCGGTAAACAGGCCAGGGTCAGTTAATTAACATGGTAGCAGGCAAATGGGGAAATGACAGTCTGGTAATAATACAGGGAACTAATATTGGATGAATGTATGATAATTTTTGAAGCAATCTCCGATGCACAGGCCAGGTTGGGAGGGACATTGGGGACAATAATAACTGGAATCTCTTCTTACTCCTCCTCTGCTGCATACACAGCATTTCTTTTGGCGTCTTCTTCCAGATTCTGTGGGGGAATGCTATAGGGAAGGTGTTGCTCGTGAAGTCGACTCACAGCATCCGAGCGAATGCTTCCTGGGGCGGGACCTTGTTGGTAAATGAGGGCAGTGACGATCGATTCAAAATACTTGAGGTAGGTGACTTGTTGGTTTTGAGTTGCTTTTTGGTAGCAGACAAACGAATTAAAAAGGGCCATGTAAAAAGGTAAAAGGCAACTTTCTTGTACCAGTAACGGGACTTTCTGTTTGATAAGTAGGGCTGTAGCATTTGATCGTTTAATCCACCCCCCCATATACATATTGTAGTCATGGACACATTCGGGCTTTACAATGGGGCCGCGTCTTCTTTGGATCTCCACCACGGTGTCATTGTGGATGGAGAGAGCATGTGGACATCTTTCTTGTCCCTCCACTTCATGGCCAACACCTCCTCGTTCCTCATGAATGCCGATTCTCCCTTTCTTAATTTTTTTGCCAACAGATTTTGTGGGAATCCCTTACATTTTTTTTTTTTAAGGTACCACAGGCCGGGGTTTTTTTACTATAAAGGTGATGAAAAAGGGGCAGTCTGGTATAGTAGTTGTCGACATATAAATGGTATCCTTTGTCGAATAGGGGTATGCCAGCTCCCAGACAATTTTCCCACTGGTTCCAATATATGTGGGGCAATCATGGGGCTGGAGCTGGGAATCTTTGCCTTCGTAGATCCGGAATGTGAAGACATATCCAGTGGCTCGATCGCATAATTTATTTAACTTCACCCCATATCTGGATCTCTTGCTTGGTATATACTGCTTGAAGTGCAGTCGGCCAGTGAAATGTATGAGGGACTCGTCCACACAAAATTTTTTGGTCTGGGATGAAAACTTCTCTAAATCGCTGGGAAAAGGAATTGATTAGGGCGTATCTTGTACAATTTCTCATGGTTGGGATGATCTCGGGGAAGGCACTGGGAATTATCATTGAAGTGGAGAAAATGCATAATCATGTCGTATCTTGTCCTGGACATGACAGCGGAATATATGGGCATGTTTTGGATGGGGTGGGTAGACCAATATGCATGGACTTCGTTCTTTTTTTGTATGCCCCATATTAAAAGTTAGGCCCAAAAACAATTTAAATTCATCCAGTGTGACACATCGCCACTGGAACATGCGGGCATAGGAAGAATTGGGGTTGGCAGCAATAAATTGGGGCTGCATACAAATAAGTTTGATCCACCATATTCTGCAGAAAATCTTGTGGGAAAATAAAGAAAAATAATCAAATTCAGAAAAATTTGTTGTGTCAGGCTGCACACCTGGCTGTGCGGTGAAAGGGGGGATGATAGCAGGTCCTGAGTTGGCAGGCAACATAAGGGGTTTGCCAGGGCATCGGGAAGGTAGGACTGGGCTGTGTTCTTCGGGTTGGGCGGGTAATTCCAGTGCTTGTACTGGCCTCCCCTTCCCCTTCCTGGGGTCTGGCACTGCTGGTGGTGGGCAGATCTCCTGATCTTGGTCCTGATCGCATTCTTTTGGGAGGGACGGTTTCCTCCGCGGACTCTGATCCACTATCCTCCACTGGCTCGTATTCCGAACCAGATGATGTGAGCTCCACGCTGCTCTCATCATCCGACATGGCAAGAATCTCATATGCCTCCTCAGGTGTGTAAACCCTTTGGGACATTATGGCAATGCTTATTGGCGAGCCTGTGTGGTGGTACAGATGGCAGTATGGGTGGTGGTACCGATGGCGCTACGGGTGTTGGTGGTGGTGGCAGTACCGGTGGCGGTATGGGTGGTGGTGGTACCGATGGCGGTACAGGTGGTGGTGGCAGTACTGGTGGCGGTACGGGTGGTGGTGGTACCGATGGCGGTACAGGTGGTGGTGGCGGTACAGGTGGTGATTGCGGTGGCGGTACAGGTGGTGGTGGTACCAATGGCGGTACGGGTGGTGGTGGCGGTACAGGTGGTGATGACGGTACAGGTGGTGGTATGGGTGGTGGTTACCGATGGCGGTACTGGCGGTGGTACGGGTGGTGGTAGTACCGATGGCGGCACTAGTGGCGATACTGGTAGCGGCCTGTGTGGCAGTATAGATGGTGGGCCTGATGGAGTTACTAGTGGCGTTACTGGTGGTGGTACCGATGGCGGTACTGGTAGCCTGTGTGGCGGTGTACCGATGGCGGTGGGCCTGTGACAGATGGGCTGATTGACAGATGGGCTGGTTGACAGATGGGCTGGTTGACAGATGGGCTGATTGACAGATGGGCTGATTGACAGATGGGCTGATTGACAGATGGGCTGATTGACAGATTGGCTGAATGACAGATTGGCCTCTTTATTTATTCCTCTTTATTTATTGCACAGTACAGTACAAAACAGTAATGTCAGACAGACACTGATTCACTCACTGATCCCTGCTCTCTCCTCCCACGATCGGTGTGTGTAAGGAGAGAGCAGAGATCAGATAGTAACAGCTACTGACTTGTTTACATTTGTGACCGGCTGTGATTGGACACAGCTGGTCACCTGGTAAACAGCCAATTTCATTGGCTGTTTACCGATCGGGGAAGCGCTGTGTCCAAGGGACACTCGCCTTCCTCGATCACTGCTCTAGATGCCTGTTTGCTGTGACAGGTGATCGGCTGTGACTTTGACACAGCGATCACGGGGTAAACAGCCAATAAAATTGGCTGTTTACCTAGATCGGGGAAGCGCTGCGTCCCCGCGGGCACGCGCCGGCATGTTATCCTGCTGGACGTCATATGACGCCCAGTCAGGATAACGCAACCACTTCCCGGACGTCAATATGCTATTGACCGGGCGGGAAGTGGTTAAGCATCATTAAAATCACTGCTCCCGAAAAAACGGCCGTTTTTAAAAGTTTTTTTTGCATTGGTACATGTCCCCTGGGGCAGGACCCGGGTCTCCAAACCCTTTTTAGGACAATACCATGCAAATTAGCCTTTAAAATGAGCACTTTTCATTTCGAACGTTCGAGTCCCATAGACGTCAATGGGGGTCTAACGTTCGTGCGAATTTTCGGTCCGTTCGCAGGTTTTGGTGCGAACCGAACCGGGGGGTGTTCGGCTCATCCCTACTGTTCAAGTGTTTAGCCCTTTCTGTATAGCAGCTTCATTCATTTTTTTTATTATTCAATTTGTTCACCATTAGCGTGAGTTTATATATATATATAGATTATATAATTTTTCACTGTTTTAGTTAGCTGCCTGCATTGATTTGCATTCCTGTATGTCAATATGAAGAGCCTGTATGAAGATATACTGGTACATTTAGGGAAAACAGGTATGTAGACGCTACAACCTTCCCAAATAACAGCTCCACCTGGTGCTCAGACCTCCAGACAGCTGACACCTCCGTCCTACCAGATTAAGTAAAGGGACGGTCAGCACTCAGGATGACATCCATAAAATGGTATTCCTTTATTGATTTGATTG